>JAZKJV010005796.1:0-314460 GCA_037367405.1 Ottelia alismoides | reverse complement strand
TCTTCTTCCACGTTGCACTTTGTAGGCATTTCCGTCCTCAAGGAAACAGAAAGTCAATACAACATCTTATCCTCAAATCTCTCACTACCTGGGAAGAAGCTGGTGGTATCGCTAAGCTTGTGAATCAGATGCTGAACGCTCATGTGCTTGTGGGCATGGACCTTGATAGTGGCTACTCTGCGGAGGGAGAGAAGAAATTAAATCCAAACATTAAGCAATGTCTTCGTAAGGTTGCTGACGGCCATTTTATGGTAGCAGTAAAGGTGTTGTCTTCTTCTGGTGTATCACCTTTCAATGGAGATACCATTAGGATTTTGGAGGCGAAACACCCATGCAATTCACCTACGTCTTTGCCGGATTTTCCTTGTTCTGAAGCTCCTCTTATTGTGGAAGTTGACGCCATTCTTGGGTGTATTAAGTCCTTTCCTAAAGGGACTTCTTACGGTAGAGATGGGTTGAGGGCCCAACACTTACTTGATGCTATGTGTGGAGAGGGGTCTGTTGTGGTCATGGACCTTCTGCATGCCATCACCCGTGTGATTAATTTATGATTGGGAGGAAGATGCCCCACATCCTTGTTAGAATTTATAGCGTCTGCACAGCTTACACCATTGCTTAAAACATACAAGAGTATTCGACCTATTGCAGTTGGTACTATTTGGAGGCAGCTAGTGTCCAAAGTTGCTATGACATGAGCTAATAAAGTTATGACCAAATATCTCAATGACTTTCAGTTTGGAGTGGGTGTTTCTAGTGGAGCTGGGGCTATTCTTGACAGTGTTAACAGAGGTTGAATGCTCGTCATAGTGATGGTTCTCTTTCCTTGCTTACAGTGGATTTTTCTAATTCGTTCAATAAGGTTGATAGGTCCATCCTATTGCGTCTGGCGAGAGAAAGATGCCCTTCTATCTCTTTGTCGGTGGAGTTCTTATATGGCCAGTCAGTAAGGTTGTACCTTGGAGATAAGCATATCTGATCTTCTGGAGTGCAACAAGGTGATCATCTAAGCTTGCTCCTCTTTTCTCTCGTTCTACACCCTCTTATCCATTATATCAGGGATAATTACAAACTACTTCTTCATGTCCGATATCTTGATGATGGTACAATTATTAAAGATATAGAAGGTTTTGGATATCATCTAACATCATGGGCCAGACTAGGTGTAGATTTAAATATTCATAAAACGAAACTCTTTTGGCACACTTGTGATGACGGAAAGCTTTGCAAAGGACTGTTCCCACCTGATATTGGAAGACCTTTATTAGGCATGAATGACTCTTGGAGGGGCTGCTAGTAGGGTTGGGCATTGGGCTGGGCCGGCCCGACCCGGCCCAAAACCCGACCCGTATAACCCGACCCAAACCCGAACCCGAAATTTAATGGGCGGGCCGTGGGCCCTAAAATGAGCCCATATTGATTAACGGGCCGGGTTTGGGCCTTAGAAGGCCCAAACCCATTAGCCCGATAGCCCGATCCATTCTAAAGCAAGTATATTTATATCCAGTACGGTATAATTATATCAATTATATTCATGTTCATTCCAAATACCATGTTCTAACTTTACTATCCTTATTCAAGTGTAGAATAAATGCTTAGATACATTAATAATCATATCCAATAGTGGATTGAGGATATTATTACATTAATATACAAGATTATTACATTAATATGCAATAATGGAATCTGTGTCCTCAAGTGTTACAGCATGTACAACTGTAAGTAACCAATTTGTATTGGGTCATAGTGCCCGCATCTACAATAGAATATGTAATGGTGAATTGAATGGTGGTTTAAGTCGCCATATTTTTACCACATTTGTATTTCCAACATACAACTAATGTTAAAATCACAAATTAGTTAGCATACTTTATAGTTTTAAACATGCACACATGCATAAGAAACAACCACACAAATGCAAGAAGAATGGAAGACATGATATTCCTATACATAGGTGTTAAATTGGGCCGGCCCGACCCGAACCCGACCCATTTTATTTGGGCCGGGTTTGGGCTTGGGCCTAATTTTTTAAAATAAAATGGGCCTAGGCCCGACCCGTTAGCCCATATTCTAAAATGGGCTTGGGCCGGGCCAAGGCGAACCCGGCCCGAGCCCGGTCCATGCCCAACCCTAGCTGCTAGTAGGGATAAGAGTTTTGTTGAAGGTCTGGCTTTGGAAAGGGTTGCTAAAGCGGTGAAGTTGATGCATCTTCTACTTCGATTGAAAGATCCACAAAGTGAGCTTTTTTTTACTTCGTTCTTGTATGGGCATAGCGTCTTCTACCTCATTTGAATTAGTATGCTTTTCCATGTTACAACATTTAATCAAATCCTTAATTAAATCGTTCCATATTTTGGAGATCCTCTGCGCTGGTCATTGGCGCAACATAAGTGATTTTCCCAATCCTAGGATGTCGGTTCCACAAAGATCTAGACTTCATGTAGGATCTGGAAAACCTAACAAATCTTGGTTCCACTTCAATCTCTTGATGCATCCTTGAGAGTGGTGCAAGTTACGCTAAAAAAAGAAATATGTGCTCTGATGGACTCTTTACGTGATCAAAGTCCACTTGATTCTGGGGGGGGGGAATTTAGAAACACATCTTTGAATACATATCCTTTTCTAAATTCATGAGTTATTCTTAATACTTTCTCTTATTTCAACAATTTTTTTTGGAAAGTTAAAGGCGTGATGTGATTAAAAAGTGTGGGCTCCCTAAATATAGTATGTGTCATGATGTTTATTTCATTATTTTGAGCATTAAATTAACTCATCCCACAATTTTGGAAGTTTAATTGTTTGAAAATCACCTATTTTTGTCGTGGTAGTTTTAATCACACATATTTATAACTCATCGAAAGGCCAAAACTCGTGGTTTTCCATATCAAAAAAGGTGACACATCATATGATAGGCCCTGTACATATAGACATACACGTATACACACATAAATCCCCCAAGGTTTAATGATGTTAATGATGGTACAAAAGTGTGGTTGATATTATCCATATCACCATCTCATATATGTCATATCTAGGCCCTGTTTGGTTGGAGAATAGACCCTGGAATAAGGGGGCAATTTTCCTCCTGACACGGTTACCAGCGGTACGACTATTCCTCATTATTCCATCTTATTTCACTTTTATTCCTATCTTTATCCCACCTTACCTATGTTTATTTCACCTTATTCTCCTTATTCATATCCTCCAGCCGAACAAAGAATAGACCCTTATTCTCCTTATTCCCCATCCTTATTCCTGCTTATTCCCGAACCGAACACACCCTTAGGATCGCTCCTCCATACATACATGTACGTAAGCACATACATGCATGTAAGTATGCTTGTACCTACATACGTATGTACATACCTACAAATGTACATACGTAGATACGTGCATATATGTTATGTGTGTATGTGTGTGTGTGTGCAATAACAAACTTTTCGGTCTCAAGATATACTACAATACGAGATATCATGTATCTCAATTTCGTCGAGTTAACTTTTTAAATCAACTACTGATTAAGAACTCTAAATATCTAATTCTACACAGAGGACTAACATCAAGAGTATCTTTCAAGTACTAGTTTATAAAGAAGATCTAACTCTTTAAATGACCATCTATTATATTGGTTGTTCTAATCTAATTTTTTAGATCACTAACTACACAACATATCATACGGACTAAGTAGGAAATCATAAATGAGTAGATCACATAATAGTGCTATAGAAGCCCACATAGCTTCCACTCCCATGACCCTATTAGAATTCCACTCTTGACTTCCCCTACTCCCAATAACAATGATGGAGGCAGACGGTTGACCCCTCAGGTCATACTTCTTTTCTCATCTCCAATCCCAATAGAAATGACCGCCCTCTTGTTTTGTGATATGGTTGTTTCCCTCTTTCCTTATTTCTCTTTAGGGATTTTTACCCGACAGAATCGATAATCTTTGCCAATTAACTCTACGACTTTTAAAAAACGTAATTCCTCCCTGGACCTTGTAAACTTGCTAACGCTTACCCTATAAATCATGTGGTCAACCTCCATCCATTTACCCGTTAAAACTAACCAGATTCCGTTACATTCTTTTATATTATACCTATTTTATTTATCGAATTTACATCAATTACCACTCCCTCTCAACCTCCTCCTTTTCCCCACCATCCAACACCAACCACCTCCACCACCCTCGCCCTCCTCCTCCCCGACTTCCACCCTCAACCTCCTCGTTCTTAACCTCTGGCCTCACACTTCACCTCCAGGTCCTCCGTCACGATCTCCACTTCAGCAACGCAACACCCGCTTGGTGGCGCGCTCGGAGACCCCAGCTACTGTTGCTCCCTCCAAATTGTATCTCCAGGAGACGCGCTCGGAGCCCCCCCCACCCGATCGAACACCCCCTCCTCGGCCCCCGCACCCTTGCAAGAGCCGCTGCCCCTACAAGAGCCGCCGCCCCCGCAAGAGCGCCCCCATCCCCCCTCCCCCGGCCCGGGCGCTCGAAGACCCCCCCGTCGCTCCGCTGAAGGCCCCTGCTCGAAGACCCCCTCGCCGCTCCGCTGAAGGCCCCCGCTTGAAGCCCCCCAGTTCCTCGTCGCCCTCGCAAGAGCCCCCTCCCCCTAGTCCCCGGCCCCCGTACGTCCGCAAAAGCCGCCGCCCCTGCAAGAGCCCCCGCCCACCGCCCCGCAAGAGCGCCCCCCACCCCCCGGCCCGGGCGATCGAAGACACCCCCGCCGTTCCACTGAAGGCCCCTGCTCGAACGCCCCCCAGTTCCCCGCCGCCCCCGCAAGAGCACCCCCCTCCCCCCCGCATCTGCCCCGATCGAGGCCTTGCTCGAGATCCCCTCCCCCCTGCCCGGTCGCTCGAAGACCCTACCTTCGCCTCGATCGAAGCCCTTCCAGCTCAGCCCGAGAACTTCTCCCCACCACACACTTCCTCCAGCCTAGGTTTCCCCTCCTACCCAAGCCGCCTCTCTCAACCCTACCACCAACATCTTCCTCTGCTGCAAGCACGGCACGCCTATGATTCTGTTGGTTCTTGTGAGCCCCTCCCTTCCCCCATGGCTTCAATTCCTTCGCCTCTTGTTAATGTCCCGTCGACGTCACTGCTAAAGTGGAAGAGAGGAAGAACTCCAACCGTTAGATTTTATATGGTTTGATTAACTCGGTTTTAACCCACCCAAGTTAACCCAAGATGTGTCAATTTAACAGTAGGGTTCGTGGGGTAAGACGGAGCAAGTTTACGGGGTCCAGGGAGGAATTACATTATTTCAAAGGTCGTACAAGTAATTGGCAAATATTGTAGGGTCTGCTGGGTAAAAATCCCTTCTCTTTATACATTAATCTACAAATATTATTTCTTATCTTTCATTGTCAATCGAATGGATAATAGCACATAACTACTCTTATTCCTACTTATTCCCTTAATCCTACAAATATTATTTCCTATCTTATTTCTACTCATTTAAAGAATCCCCGTGATAACGCTTTGGACGGAATAGTTTGCTCTTCCGTGCATTGTCAGGCTAGAGATAGCCCGAAAGGCATCTAGTGATTCCCTAACAGCAAACATAGAGTTGGTCGAACCATTGCAAAAAAAACAAGATGTCGTTGGCACAGATAAGATGCAAAGGAGCAGCAATACGCCCCCCGCCCAGGCTACTCCCTTGGCAGTGCACCCCCGCCCCGGATACATAGGGCTCGTTTGGTAATCGGATTACTCTGAGGTAACACGGTTTACCCCTCTTCTTTCTTGGGTAGGAAATCTATCACAAATCATAGTGACATCACATCACATTCCTTATTCTAACTCTTTCCAATCCTCATAACATCCCAAACATCTACTATTCAAATTAGGTTACCCCAACCCAACTATTATTCAAATTAGGTTACCCAACACACTCCAACCCAGAAATGAAAACATACCCTGTACGTTTGCTTTTTAAGTTTTATTCTAGAAGACTTTTTTTACAAATGACTGTACGTTTTCAAGAAGTGATTAAAAAAGTAATATCCTGAAAAATAAATCTCGTGACAAGAGGGACCTGCAAATTTTAAAATCTAATCTCCTGAAAAAATAATGGCATCACATCCCTTCACGCTTTCAGTCAAACCACAAGCATATTCCTCTCTTTGCCGTCCAATCAGAGTGCATCTCCGGTGGCTTCAGGTCAGGAGGGGTTGCCATGAGAAAACAGAGCACTGAACACAGAGGGGACCGGCCATGCCGAAGTTCCTCAAAGCTCATCATGAGACACTGACCTCGAGATCAATAATGGGTGAGGAGGACACGCAGATCTCAGCTACCCGGAATTCAAGTCTGGTGTTTCCCCTGCTCTGCAACTCCCAACGACTACGAGAGTTTCTCAGGACAACATCACCTCATCTCGGTAAAACACCGTGCAGGAAGAGAGGGGCGTCCCACTCCGTGGCTCAGCGTTGATCGGAGATGAGATTGGACGGAAGCGACGGGGACCAGCTAACATGCAGCCACCGGCGCACCACCACCCCCTCCCTTTGCCCTACCTATCTCTATCCGTGAGAACGTACGTACTGTTGGCGTGAGGCACGTAGCTAAGGTATATCAACGCCTGCAGTATACGGAGGATCTCGTGGGTATCGCATTTCCTCACCCTTCCTGGAAACAATTGACGGATTTTTATTATAATCTCTGTCCGATTCGATGCTCCTTGGAGGTTTTTTTTGGGTTAAAGTTGAAATTAAAATTAGTAGAAGAACACCAAATTCCTATAGGAGGCGTTCAGATAGAGGGGTAAATCTTCTTGGAGGAGTTTATCCCCTTAACTCATTTCTTCTCTCTCTTTTACGTTCTCTCTTACTTGGGTCTTACTTTTTCCATTTTTTAATAAGTTAAATACATTAATTCTATTTTATCAATTTAATCAAAAATAATATATTATATCATCATATCATATAAAATTATAAACTACTCCACTTTTACTTAATTTTTTCGAACTTCAATACAATCACATCACAATAATTACATACTTTTTCAAACTTCAATACAATAATATCACAACAAATACACTTCAAATCCACCCTAAGTTTAACCCTCTATCCAAACACCAAAATACAAAAAACGGATTACCCTCTACCAATTTTACCCACCTTAACTCACGTTCCAAACGTACCCATACTGTTTCTTCTATTTCATTATATATTTGGTAGAAATCAATCCCATATCCACGTGGGTGTATACATATGCGTGCATGTACGCTTAAGATGTAGGCAATACTGGAATTTAGGTTAATTATAATGGTGATAACCGTCCTGAATAACACAAGAATCGTAAATACCTATCATAGATAGTAACTATTTACTTTGACCGACTATATAACTGTCGTAGGTCTTTGATCACCACGATGCTTCAAATTGCTATAAATAGTTATATATTTACAACTATCATTAAAGTCGTCGCAAGTATCCATCAAATAAAAGCATTGTGGGAATGAAACTCTTACGAGATTGCAGGTAGTGAGCATCAATTATTTACAATTGTCATTTCCAGATCGAAGTTATGAAAAAAATAACTATTACGAGAGCCAATAAAAACATCAATATGACAATTGTATAAAATATTATAGTGGACAAACTTTGAAACATGTTAAGCATACATTTAAAACAACTATATGACACAACAATCAATTGTCCTATTGGGACGAAAACATGCGACGATCGGCCAAGAACCATCCCCTTTGGTGGCGATGAGGGCGGTCTTTTCCGACCATACCCTCTCTATTAATTAAAGGGAATGGTCTAACCAACGTCCTTCACATCAAACCTATGATAACATGTCTTCTACACTTTGAACATGGGGTATCTTTGTTCGTGATCGTCCCCTCCTGGTCTGCAACTCAATGGGAGGATCAAGGGAGGTGAATATATCACAGGGTTTGATTTTGACTATCCCCTCCTAGTCTGCAGCAGCTTACTGGATCGGTCACGAGGGGGGGGGGGATGCAAACAGAGAGACAATCGTGTTTAATCGTCCCTCCTAGTCTACTAATCACTGAACTGATCAAGGGAGGTGAATGGGTCGGAGGGGACATTTTGACCACCCCCTTCGCACTTCTCTCACAGTCTCTTCCAAAGGCAGGAGGTGGGGAAGGGTGCAATTAGAGGAGTGATGAATCTCCATTTCATCACCTTTATCTATCATTTTAGCCTTAAAACCCCTAATAAATGTATGTAAATAGCCTTAATTCAAGCAAATTAACATTCACTCTTTGTTGTATAAATACCGCATAAAATACTATTTTTAATGCCAAAATTATAGAATAAAGAAAAGAAAACGAATAAAATGTCAAAGGTATTTCATGACCCTAAACCTCGAGACCTAGACATCTTGATGACTTGGTCGACAAGGAATAAAGTAGGGGAGATAAGGCCAATAATCCAATAAAATCCTCATTTATTCATTCATTAATTATGCATTTTTAGGACCTATTTTATTCTTTATTTTTTATATCTCAAATAAAGAAACTTTGTACATGAAAGTTGTAGATAAAAATAAATGAAAAAATACAAAATAAATTTCATTCAAAAATAACATACAATGTACTTTTTACAAACTAAATAAAATTCCAAAATCTCAACTACACAGACCCATATCACTCAAATAAAAATTTAAAATATCAAAATCATATTTTATTGTATATAACTTTTAATAAGCTATTTAATGAAGGTGATTTTATTTTTTTGGAGTTAAGATGTGAAAGTTTGATTTTGGACCCCTATTGTATAATATACATGATTAAAATAATCATTTTCTTTATTCTTTATTATTTATATAAATTTATAATTTTATAATTTTATAAATATTATTTGTAAAATATGTACATATTAAAACTAGAATAAAACCCTAAATAAAATACTAGAATAAAATAAAATATAAAATATATAGATGAAATACCAATATTATACATATACGATAAATACACCTATTTATTTAAATGTAAATAATATATTAGAAAAATACAATAAAAATATATTTAATAATATAAAAATAATTTATAAATATATAAATAATAAACTAAAATAATAAAATCAAATATACGAAATAAAATAGAGGACACAAAATATAGATAAATATACATACATGTAATACCCTAAAAATTAACTTATAATTCATAATTTGAAATATAATAATAATAATAATTTCTACAGGAAATAAAAAATAAATTTTATTTTATAACTTAAAAATAAAAAATCATTTATTACTTATTTTAGAATTTACATTTAATTTATTACCAGGTTTTTCCTGGTTAGTCTACGTGGACTAACGAGGTCTCTACGGCAGTTGACCTCGATCAACTCTCTGACTGAGACATTTTGACCCTCCTCACTTTTTTCTAAGTCGATCCGAGCATTAACTTCATTTGATTCCTTCTGCATTTTTGAAACTCGTCCATTGATGATTTACGTGCAAGTGATTCCTCAACTAATGGATCACTGGCACGCCTGATACACCTTGATCTCCAACTCGGACCACCATTTGTATAAAATCACACCGTCCAACCTTGATGTTTTGATCCCTCTTCCACCTTCTACACCATATCTGAGCTCCGTGAAGGAATCCTGGTGACATCAGGAGCCTCCTCCACTCTTGCACGTGAAGATTGGTGTAAAATTGAGGCTGGTCCGCTACTCGCCGCCATCTCACTAGAGCTCCTGCTTCTAGCTTCACTCGATGGTGAGCTTCTATCCTTTTAGCCCTCTTTGGATCTTTAGTAAATCTCATCATGTTTTCGATTAATTCATGTTTACGTCGCGTATCTTTCCCCTTGCATCCTCGCCGAAGCTCGCTGCTCCGTCATCGCATACTTCTCACACTCGCTTTCATTCGCCTCGCATACTGCCTCCATCAACTCCCCTCCTCCTTATGATCATCCGAAGCACCCCCATTCATCTTATTCTTGCATAGAACAAGGTCTTCACCTCTTCTCCTCCGCCGCTTGCCAGAAAGGCCCACACCTTCCACCCTTTGCTCGTTCCGACCATCTGGAGCTATTCCTAGCTCCGTTTTTGTTGCCTCTAACATCCCCTGAAAGAAATAACAAAGAACAACCACTTTATCGAGACTCATCGAGCCTAGTGGTACCTCTAAGGTGGAGCTCCTCCGTCAGATCGATCCAGATCTTCCTATGCCATTTTGAGAGCCTCCACTAGTGTGGGAGGACATCAACAACCTTTTGGGAGGATTTACAAACGACGAAACTACCGAAGGAGCGAACAACATTGATTTCAAACTCACCCTTGGTGAGTTCGTATGGTGTTCTTCCTCTACACTTCGCGACCATTGGATCTCCTCCTAATTGTCTAGCAAAGCAGCAGTCGTTAGATTGACCCCGCTTCCCATCATCAGATCTGTCAGGCGATCTCATCCTAGTCGTGGGAGATGAACCGTTATCGTGCAACGGGAGGATGACATGTGACGAGTGGCTTACATCCGACCGTCAGCTCCTACCGAGTGTTGGATTTTTTGCAACTTAAACCCAGCATATTTTTTATTTATTCTTTAGTCTAAAATATTTCCTCTACCATTCATTAAGTTTTGTAATATTTACAGCGAGACCCTCCAATTTTTTGTATTTACATTCCGGTCCACGCTAGCTCACCTGACGTGGTCGTTCACATGAGCTGGGCATTTTGCAGGTAGGTCCTTGGAGGTTCTTGTATTTCATTTTGGACCAAGGAAATTTATTCACGTTATATATTTTGGGGAAAATTACAACTCTATCCCTATACTATTTTATTTACATATATGCCCCTACTAGTTTAGATTTCTTTTATGTGTTTTGCCTAATTATTTAAAAAAGCAAATATATTAATAAAAATCCCAAAAAATAACATTAGGATCCTGGATACTTGTGTTTTCACGCCACATATTTATCCTTACATTTTAGGACTATAATTATTTTCTAAAAATCAAAGATAGCCTAATTTTTCCCTGTCTATAATATAAAATCCATAAAAATGTAAAATCTATTTGAAAAAATCCAAAAAAAATTGTTATGTTTATTTATTTATTTTGTAACTCTAGAAATTGAAAAACTAAAAAATAGAAAAAGAAAACTCTTAAATTAAAAGATAAAAAAAATTGATAAAAATATATAAAATTCTTAAAAATTCTAAAAATATTGTTTTTTATTTTGTAATTTAATTTATATTATTATCTAATTATTCAAATTAATTTACAGGATTTAGGAACTATTTTGCTATTTTTCTCTTCATTTTATTTTCAGCATATTATTTAATCCCTTATTTGGAATATCTCAGACTTTAAAAATATATAATAATCATTTATGATTTTCAATTAATTCATGATAACTCCAAACCACCTAAAGTACATTTCACTAACAAGAATAAACGAAAAAATATATAAAAAAATCACTAACACAAATGAGTTGTCCAGAATCCCTAACCCTAATTTAAGGATTTTCGGACTAAAACGTTGATATCTTCCTCATATAGTGTCTGACTTGATCTTACTAACTTTTGAACTAATGTACATTCAAATATCTTAAAATCAAGACCAAGTTCAAGTGAATCGGAACTCATATGTGAATGTTGGGTTTGTGTCTCTTTTGTACATTGTGTATTTTATCAGATTTTAACCGATTATATATATAATTAACTCTTTTCATTTTATCTCTCTTTCATTTATTTTATTTGATAACATTTTCTATTAAAATGCATAAAAATCTAAATTCAAAATGAGCTTGAAATCAAAGAAACTAACTGAATCTGAGTCTTCACTAATTTTCTGTACAAAAAGTCCACTTTCACTTTTTTTTATTTATCCATTTTCTTAATTAATAAAAATCCAAAATTGGAATAATTTGTAAATATTTAACTTTAATTTTATCATATTCTTTTTCAGGTTTTTTTCTTAATTAAAAATAAAAAAATTACAAAATCCAAAAATAAAGGTTTATGTATACATAGAATACCCAAAAAATATCATTGTATGCAAATCATCGATTTTGATTTTGGTCTTTTCATGAAAGTTGTAGATCTTAGACGAGCAACTTTTGTGAAGAAAATTTTTCGATACGAGGTCGTTTGCTATTTATTTTTTATTTTTCTTTTCTTTTTGTTTTCAAATTTTCTGTTATTGACATGTGGCAGCTCCTAGAGCTGCCATGTATCACTCGTTTTTGGCCTTTATTTATTTCATTATAATTATGTAATAAAATTCAAAATAAAAATATATATACCATATACGTGCTACGTACCTGTTCCCAACGCACATGCTAGCACACGTCCTTCTTCTTCCTCCCTCAATCTGGTTGGCCGTCGCACCTCTCACTTTCCTTCTTTGCACCGTTGCCTACAATCATCTCCACCGCCATCTCTCCCCTACGAATCTCGTCTATATATCCAATCGAACCCATCATTGATCGACTACCCTCAATCTCGCATCGCCTTACAGTCGAACTCCCCCCATCTCCAAATCTCGCGGGCCTTCTCATCTGAGATCCCTGCGCTAATCAGATCACCAATCACCCCCTCAACCTTCCGTCTCCGACCTTCATCTCTCTCTGTATTTAACCCGAGCCCCGTTGACCTCTTCAACCCATCCACCTGTACACATGAATAGGGGATATATCATGTCCCCTAGTGATATATCTTTGATAATTTTATTTCTTGAAAATTAATAGATTTAATAATTATTATGATTATTTATTGAGATTCTCACTTTTTGTATTCATTAATTCATAAAATATTTATTTGATATCCAAAAATTCCAAAAAATTATAGTGTGCTCATTTCATCATTATTTATATCTCGGCCAAGTTTCATAATTTTTGGACATTATTTGATAGAGATCAATTTTCTAAGTCCTTAAAATCGACCCTTATTTGCATTAGCATCCAAAAAATGCATTAAAAATACTAAAAATATTTCTCCTAAAAATCTGCGCATGGAATTTGATATACATAATTCTTGGTCGTTCCTTTGTTTCCTTGAGTTCGACCTTGGACTTGCTCAAGTAAAATAAATATAAAATCACTTGAATTAATTGGACTAAATATTGAAGTGATTATTTCTTGATTGATTTCGATTACCTGCCTTCAACGAAATGACAAACATAAAGTTAGCACGTTAATTCCTACCAATTAACTGAGGGTATTTTAGACTCGTCATGTTCATGCTTTAAAAAGATGGAGGAAGCTAAGTTAGAATAATTAGCAAAAGAAGTTCCAATAAGTTCTCATATGTTTAGTCATATGGGGGTTTGTTTGTTGCTATTTTTTACGGACTTCGCTTCTAATTAGAAACAAAACATATGAGATGTTCTTTGTGATGATTATTCTAATTGCTTATATGGGATGCTGCATCCCGGGAGACATATTTGGATCAATCTTCACACTATGCAGAGCTTGAGTTTTTGCTCGTACCTATGAAGCATATGAAGGGAGGAAAACTCCCATCAAGAAATCATAGTACAACCAAAATTTTCTTCCATCGAGGAATTATGATACATTGCATATCCCACACCTATGGATCAGTGGACAATAAATTAAAATAAATATCATAATCTACAAAACCAAAGCAGGGAACAACCATGATGAAATAAATCGTATTCCCATGTGGACATACCAAGTCAAGCGCAACAGGCTTCCTCATCCGAAGTAAAAGGCCGTGTGACGAAAATGTTCTTCATTTAGAGTAAGCACCGTAGGATTATATAGAATGGATGATACATGAGTTAGTGTTGTAGAGTTGGATATTTACCAGATTTAAATTCTATTTTTTTATCAAACATTCACTTTGATATAATTTATTTATATGTTTTTTGTAATCATGATTGTATCATTTGTTATCTTTTGTCTATATAATTTATCTGTTGTCAAACATTCACCAAAGCGGGAAACAACTATGATGAAATAAATCGTACTCCCATGTGGAGATACCAAGTCAAGCACAATATGCTTCCTCATTTGGAGCAGAAAGACGACCACAATGAAAATGTTCTTCATTTGGAGAAAGAACCAAAGGAATAGATAGAATGCGGATACCTGAGTTAGTATTGTAGAGTTGGATATTTACCAGATTTAAAATTTATGTCTTTCGAACATTCACTTTGATGTAATTTGTCTAAATGTTTTTTGTAATCATGAATATATCATTTGTTGACTTTTGCCTATATAATTTCTCTATTACCGAACATTCACTTTTATGTTAACACTATTATATATGTGTCTTCCACATTGTGGTGATGTTAGTATTTAATTGAAGTGATATGTACATGCTATTTTAATTGTTACATGATATTTGAATGATGGAAGATTGATTCAACGATTGTGAAGATTGAAGTGAATGACGAAATATTTATTAAAGTGATATATATGCATCGAAAATCACTTAATTATTCAAAAATCCTTGTATTCCTACAAAAAGTTACTTATGCGCATACATAAGATGGAACATACAAAAGTTCTCTCAAATACACAATAGAGAATAAAATCCTACAAAAACATAATCTATAATACAAAAATCCTTGTAATCCAACAAAAAGATCCACATGCTCATACATAAGGATTATACAAACTTCCCTCAAACATGCAACCGAGAATGAAATCATATCAGAAATCACGTAATTATACAAAAATCTTCTTATTCCTACAGAAAGCTACTCATGTGCATATGTAAGTGGAGCGTACAAAAGTTCTCTCAAATATGCAATAGAGAGAAATCCTACAAAAATACACGCTATTATACAAAATATTCCTACAGAAAGTTACTCGCTCATACATAAAATGGAGTATACAAAATTTCTCTCAAATATGCAACAGAGAAGGAAATCCTACAAAAATACAATCTATAATACAAAAATCCTCATAATCCTACAAAAAGATCGTGCGCATACGTAATAAGGATTATAGAAAACTACTCTCATATATGCAATAGAGAATGAAATCACACTAGAAATTACTAAATTATACAACAATCTTCGTATTCTTACAAAAAGCTACTCGGCACATACATAAGATGGATCATATAAAGTTCTCCCAAAATATGTAACAAATAATGAGATCCTATAAAACAACACATTATTATACAAAAAATCCATGTATTCCTACCAAATGCTACATAAGATGGATCATACAGAAATTCTTTCAAATATGCTATGAGAATGAAATTCTACAAAAATATAATCGAGAATATAAACATCCTTGCGGTCCTACAAGAAAACTCCTCGTACACATGCATAAGAAGGATTATATAAAAGTTCTCTTAAATATGCAACAGAGAACGAAATCGTATCAGAAATCACTCCTTTGTTGCATATTTGAGATAGATTTGGTATCAAGTGATATTCCTGTTATCTTGTACGTATTATTCTCTACAAGTAAACACTTGTGTATCGTAAGGTCAAATTTTGTGTAGATATGCCTTCTGCATGATATCTGAGTGAAATTGGTATGAATCTTTTATTTTATAATTACACGGTGGAGAAGAGACGGTTTTGTGTGGAATTTCATGCTTTTGTATGTTAGATAAAGTTTTTGATGAATCTGTTTATTGTTGCAGATATGCGATATATTTTTTGTTTCTCCCTTTCCTCGTAAATTCTATGTCATACCGTCGTAAAATAGATACTAGTGGCTTGTAAATCTCTAATAGACAACACATATCTTCTTTTAATCAGAAAACCATTCTTACAAAATTTAAGAGAGCACGATTCCTTCAATAAGATGACTAGATTCCGATCATTAAAATAAAAGTTAAGTTTATGCCGCATTATTAATAGCATCCTAAGAGCAACAACATGACACATAGATCAATATATAGTCAAAGCTGCCTAATCGCAGTAACAATATGCCAGGAAATGACAAAGCTGCCTCTCGAGAGCATGTCGACCATCCATTCCCATCCCACATTTCACAATCTTCCATATATGATTCTTGCAACAACCAAGACAAGTAATTGATATTTGGCAGGCAAACCAATCACAAAAAAGGTAGGGTATTCAACTATTCAACATACACAACAACACATATTCATACAAAACACATCAAATCTAAAACAATAGAGATCTCCATAGAAACACATTTAGTATCATACAAAACACTTACATTATCATAAAATAGCAGAGTCCAAAATAATAACACAACGAGTTCGCATACTCCATCGATACCCAAAACCAATCCAGGCGCATGTTTTTTTATCCCTCTTCTTCCCCTTCTCCTTTTCTTCTTTTTCATTTTCGTCCTCCCCTACAAGTCTTTAAAAATCCTCATTCTTCTTTGATTGAATCTAACACCGCATCCTCATCGACCACCATCAACCGATCTCTCTTCTCGCTACCTTTCTATTTCTGTCGCAGCCCTCCATCTCTAGTTGATTTTGCCACTAGAGATCCAAAGATCCACACCCACACATGCCAAGGATATCATTCTTATTACATTCCCTCTATGTACTTCACCCTTCGCCAAGCGATACATCTCAAGCCCCCACATTTTCTGCAGGCCGTACTTAGCCAGCTGGAGATATCCATCGGGTGATGTCTGACCTTGAAGGTTCGAGCAGCAACACTCTGTTCTACCCATCTTCCACCATGCATGGCTATAGATAGGATAAGGAAAAGTCATTCCCAAAGCTACTCCCATCCTTTGCCTTGAAGGCGATGGGGGCGAGGGGCTAAGGTGCGAGCGAATGGGAGCTAGTCAATGGGGGAGGATGGGAATGTCGGTGGAGGGAGGGAGATCAAGAGGGTTTCAGAACTTTTCCCAAATGTTGATGGTCGTTGGATTTTGCACCTCTATGTGTCACCCATCCTTACATTACAGTAGAGTCTGTTGCAAATAACTTACAACAGACAATCTGCACCCCGAGGGATATGGTTAAAGTTGTCATTACTCGAGAAGGAAGATGAACTTTGAAAGATCCAGGAGATGGATGGTTCGAATATGAAGTGACATGACATATTGAAGACATGGAAATCATATGTTTTACAAATTGGGTTCTAATTAGCAGTGGTAGTAGGGGATAATCATAGGTCATACTTGTAATCATTTTCTGTTGGCAACTTTTGGTGAGGTATAATTAGAGTGTGACTATTACATAATTATATGTAGGTTGGGCATATTGGATTTTTCTACTACTCAATATACATATATTTCTAAACACAACAATGGATTAATAATCTAGTGTTATATTTGTGAAGAGCAACGAATAAGACGTGGATGGTTAAAAGGTTTCATGATTTTGAGAGCTACAAGAGAGGAATTATAGATGTGTGTATGGTATAAGACGTGGGATTAACTGTGATATATGCAATTATCCCTATAACATATCCAATTAAAAATATTCACAAATCATAGAGATATGAGTACATAAACTCAAACAACAATGACAATAATTTTTACATGGAAACCCAAAGTGAGTGAAAACCATTGCCTAGAATTTTATTTTAGGATTTTCCCTTCGCTCTCTCGGCGAAGTCTATTTCTACTATTCCATCTTTACTTTAAATCGAGAGTAGCACAACCTCTCGTAAAACATGTGCCCTTCCTTGACAACATTACAGACATGTTGTATAATTTCAAACATCCCACGTACCTTGGTGCCAACTTTCCTTGTAAGCCAAATCTTTATAATCCCTTCATGGGAGAGATCTTTAAGAAGACGAGATCACCCACCTCAAACTCAAGGTCTCTACGCATGGCATCACCATAGCTCTTTGATGACTCTGGCCAGTTATCAGTCTTTTCCAAGCAAGTTCTATTGCTTCATGGGTCTCTTTAACTCTCTATGATTCATAGAGGTTCTTTATACCAACTACACACCAACACAAGGGAGTGAATCACCTATGCTCATATAGAGCCTCAAAGTATGCCATACTAATATTAGCATGATAACCATTGTTATAGGTGAATTCCACAAGCGATAGCTATTTAACCAATGGTCCTTTCCATTCTAAGGCACACACCCACAATGTATCTTCTAAGGTTTGAATGATGTGTTTTGATTTATCATTTGTATGAGGGTGATATGTTGTACTCAAGAAAAGTTGTGCACCTGATGCTTTCGTGAACTTATCCCAATAGTGCCAGGCAAATCTTGAATCTCAATCAGAAACTATCCCCTTTGGAACACCATGAAGAGCGATCACATGTATAACTTATCACTACAAGAAAAAACGGAATTTGCTACTACGACAGTGGTAGCAATGCAGTGGTAAAGTAGTCGCAATGTGGACGTAACAAGTATTTACGACCACATGTAGTCGCAACAACTGTAGTCGTCCCTAGTTGGTCGTAAATTTATTGCGACTACAACGTAGTCGTTGTTCAGGCGCAATTGTAGTCGCATATAGTCGTGCTATAGTCGCACTTAAGTCAGTTTATGTTGGAGTATTTGCGACCACATGTACACTACATTGCAACCATATTTGTACTATCAAGAAGTACAATCAATGATCACATGGAGACTGTGTTGCTACCATTTTGCGACCACAACACTAATATGTAGTAGTAAAGTAGTCGCAGTGTGGTCGCAACTCTGCTTTCATATTTAAAAAAAATACAGTAGCATCTTCTTATCTCCATATAAACCTGTATAGACCTGCATGGAAAATTGTATAATACAAACATGCTGCAATGGTTGAGATCTCTCAACCAACATTTAATATCTTGAAATCTCCAATCAACCTGTTGAGAATATTAAAATACAATCCACACATAAGAATGGAGAATTCATCTTCAACAAAATCAAATAAATCGAATCATTCATGCAAAGGAGTATGCAACCAATTTTAAACATGCATATTAATATATGTTTCTAGATGAAAACAATGCAAATGTTTTTGAAAAAAATACAACTTGAAGACAGTAAAAAGTTAACTAACATCGAAACTCTAATGTTCTTAACATTATAAAGTTTAATAAACTGACATTATAGAGTACATTGTTTACACTAAAATTTCCTTCTCCTCCATTCAGAAAAAGCATCTTTTGTAGCCTTCGCCTTGCCCTTTCTCCCATTGTTAGTTTTCGTGTTTTTATTTTGATTATCTCCACGTTCCGAGATGACAACCCCTTTGCGATGTGATATTGTATATGCAGTAACGTCCTCCTCGTTTTCCTCCTCCTCTTCCTCCTCCTCCTCCTCTGCATCCTCGTCATCTTCCATCATATGAACTTGTGGCTTCGTGCTTGCACTCCTAAAGAACAAAACAAGACATCATACCAATTAGAACAGTGAATCAATGGCTATACTACAATATAACATTATCTAATAATTAAATATAAGTTATACCTCAAAAATGTAACATCCGCCTTCAAATTGTCCATTCTAGAAGACAAAGTTTCCATTCCAGAAGACAAATGTTCTATTCCAGAGGACATGGTACCAATCTGATTTACCAATGAACTCACTGCCTGTGAGAGCTGTCTAAACTCAGACTCAGGCAGACCTGGCTGAGATGTGGGTGTGTTGTACGTTGAGGTCGTCCCAAAAAAAGCAGAGGTTCCAGTAGAATCAGAAGAGGCGGAGAACTTTGTTGGCAAACCACCCAAAGTCTGCCTTCTATTAGGCCCCACTTCGCGCTCTGCAATGACTTCTTTCCATAAGGAGGCATCGAAGTCCATTTATTCCTCCTCTTCTGAAGCACCAAACTTTTCCTTAAACAACTCCATGTAACGATCCTATGAAACATAATTTTTTTAGTTTCCTGTCAAACAATTATAAGTTTATACTACTATTAGTATGTTTACCATCACTGCTTTGGCTTCAGGCAATAATTGTTCCATAAAAACGTGATAATCATGACTTTTCATTCCCTTAAATATATTTCTCTTCAAATCAACAAGCTTGGGTATATTTGATGAATAACCATCTGACATTTTTAATTTACTTGCCCACTGACAAACATCTTTTATTTGATCTCTGCTTAAGCAGTATTTGGCCTTCTGCATATGAACACGACCATCTTCAGATTCTATTAAGCCTAATTCAGGACGCGCACAAATTTTCACAAGATCTCTGCGAGCATTCTCGGTATCCTTTGTCTTATTAGTCACATTCAATACTGTATTGAATACATTATCAAATACATTCTTTTCTATGTGCATCACATCTAAATTATGTCTGATGAGTAGATTAGGCCAATATGGTAGTTCCCAGAAGATGCTCATTTTAGTCCAATTATGACTATCTCCAAAACCTGGAAGAGGTAGAACAAAATCATCTGATCCCTTCAACTCCATTAATCTCTTGAATATCTCAAGTCCCGACAATCTAGGAGGTGGATCGGAATCTTCAATTGTATTTCTTTTGAATGACATCTTCTGTTTCCTATAAACATGATCCTTTGGAAAGAATTGTCGATGGCAGTCAAAGAAGCATGGTAGCGTAAGCTGAAATGCTTTAGTTTTTCCATGCAATATGGACAACTTCTTTTCCCATGTGTACTCCATCCTGATAGCATTCCGTATGCAGGGAAATCACTAATTGTCCATAATAAACCCACTCGCATCTGAAAATTACAACGACTAATGGCATCATAAGTCTCCTGGCCTCTCTCCCATAGTTCCTTCAGTTCATCGACTAATGGTCGGAGATACACATCCAAATACTTTCCAGGATTTGTTGGACCAGGCACAAGTAAAGTCAAAAACATATATTGCTTCTTGTTACACAACCAAGGTGGCAGGTTGTATGGAGTAATGATTACTGGCCAACACGAGTAATCTTTCCCCCGACCATGTGGATTAAATCCATCAGTGGACAATCCAATTACAACATTTCTCTTATCCATAGTAAAAGTGGAAGATGACTCCATCAAAGCTCTCCAACAAGCTGTGTCAGAAGGATGTTCCGTAAAGTCACCACGGACATGATCTGCATGCCAAGTCATATCTTTAGCTGTTTCTTTGCAATAATAGAGCCTTCGTAAATGTGGTGCTATGGGAAAGTAACAAAGAACCTTCTGTGGAACATTTGATTTCATATTTGGTTTATACCGAGGTTCACCACATTTCGGGCATTCAGTCTCATTCTTATATTTATCCCCATAGTATATGATATGATGGTTGGGGCAGGCATCAATTAACTTTTCTGATAAGCCAAGTGTGTTCATCATGGTTTTTACCTTGTAATAAGAACCTGGAAGAACATTATCGTCTGGAAGCATTCTCTTTATGATCCTAATCATGGCATTGAAACTAGCATCAGTCATGTTGTACTCAGCTTTAATTGTTAATAGCTCCGTAATGGCAGATAGGAGAGAAAATGATGTACAACCAGGCCATAATGCCTCCTCGGCCTTCTTTAACAATTCAAGAAACTCTTTGGACTCCCCATTGAATTCAGTCTCAAACCCCTCTACAGAGGGATCAAAGTTCGGACCTGCCGCATCCATAGCCATCTCAACAAAAGAGTTGTCTGCAGTCTGCGATTGCTCTTGGTAAGATGTTCGACTTTCTCCATGTGCATACCAACATGTGTAATCATCAAGAAAACCCTTCTTGCTCAAGTGTTCTGCCACAACATCCCTAAATTGTTTCTTCATCAATCCACATTGAATGCACGGGCAAATTATCTTCCCGCCTAAATCAACTATTCTGTCTCCTTGGGCATAAGCAAAATTAAGAAAGCCCTCCACACCTAGTAGGAAGGGCATGCAAAAGGATCCACTAACTAAGCGGTTATACATCCAATCTCTTGTTGCACGCATTGCTCTACCTACAACGAAACCAAAACATGTAATAAGTCACATAGTTTGATATAATGGAAACTTATGTCTACCTGAAGTTATAAATCCATCGGCAAATATAAACCCTATATAGGGACGACTTTAGGCTATACACTATTCTATACTCGGAATTCAAGTCACGACTTTGGACCACAAGTAACAACATTAACAATTCATTTGAGCAGATTTATTGCCATACGTATGTCATGAGGGTCTACTGAATTACCGATACGAAGGGTTCAACAATTCAGATATGACTATTATTGATATGTAACATGATACAACATATTGTCTCCTGCTGCAACAGATGACCGAATACATGAGGAGCTATACAAGCTCATGACAATGCAGACAAGGGTCTTTATCGCTCACATGTCACCGTCATTAGGTTCCCGCTTCCTTCAAAAAGCTAGTGACATCGGTATGATAAGCAAGGGCTATGTCTGGATCATGACTGACGGTATCACAAATGCCTTGGACTCACTAGACTCTCTTACCATCAAATCAATACAAGGGGTGCTTGGTGTGAAACATTATGTTCATCCATCCTGGATTTCAGGTCAAAATGGAAGAGGAGGTTCAGGCTGCAGTATCCTAATGCAACAGAGGATCTCAACATCTATGGTTTATGGGCATACGATGCAATATGGGCATTAGCAATGGCTGTGGAGAAAATCAAAGTCAATCTGGATTCACAGCTTCAAAGTCCAATTGAAGCCAGTAGTTCAATCAACCTAGAAACTCTACCTGTGTCGATGATTGGTACAAAGCTTCGCGATGCAATCTTGAAGACTAGGTTCAATGGCATGTGCAACGTTGGGGAGGGGTGGGGAAGGAAACATGTGCCATCGTGAGGAGAAGCGGGGAGGGTGGGGAGGTAGCTGGTGAACCTATCTACGTGGCTGTAAGCTGAGAACTGCTCCACCACGCATATACTCACACCACGTTAATGAGTCTCTCTAATCATATGCTTCATGTATATAAAAGCTATACATGTATCTTTTTTTTTCGAACCATGATGATTCCTGAGTCTTATTCAAGAAAACTAATAGGAATCAAGTCCTGACTGAAACCTGTATATCTGCTGTGCGGTTATGGTAAATCGTATTGAATTTGAAACACTGAGAACGAGCCAATCCAAGATACTAAGTTTCTGCAGAATTACAACTGAAACAAGGATCTGTATTCCTAAATGTAGAGGAGATGCATATCCAAGCATGGAAACATTGTGTGAGCATTAATAAGCCATTGGCAAATTGCATTGCAACTAGAAGTCTAGAACACCATCCACGCACACAAAGACCGGGCTGCCCCACCCCAAAACATGTGCACTTGCAGCATATCTTCATAACAGAATGTAAATAAGAGAATGAGCGCACTTTCACAGGCCAGCTACATGAGCCCGTGTATGTAATTTCAAGTGAAGAGGAACACTTTTTTTTGCGTATGCAACAAATTGAAACAAGGTAGCGCTGGCAAGAAATCAGTCTGACAAGGATGGAAGTAATTTATTGCAATTTGTTCCAATCCCAGGAGTATAGTTGGACTACGGAATTTTTTGATACTAGTACTCGAGATTATAATAAAAGCCTCCCTGTGCAGTGTATAGGGTCTAACTTGATTTCCCAAGAACAAAGATCTGGTCCTGCTGGATATTGTGAAAGGTGGTGTTATGCAATCTACGATTTTTTTTGTAAATAATTGAACTCACAGGGATGTGATATCAGCTTTTCTTACTCTCATTTCCAAAATCCTAAGCCTATGAACTTTGCAGAACATAGGCCTACCAGATTTTTGTAATGTTCTGCATAAGAATATTACTAAGTTTATTTAATTGGCTCAGTCCTTTACTGCATAAAGTTATTGTGGCTAATCAAGGTGGTTGTATTGTGGATTGGGTTCTTGGAAAATTTAGCTATAATAGGATGTAGATACCCTACGGGCTTGTATTTGTCATAATTCCTATTCTCTTTTGATTGATGGGAGTTCTACATGATGTTTTCTGGCCCTAGAGGTTTAAGAGTGGGGTGTTCTTCATTACCTAAAACATAGCTGGAACACATATCATTACCTAATCCTTTACCATACACTACATATCAAGAACACAGCTGCATCATACAGAAAACAAACATGAAGAACACATAAAGACGCTAAATGCTGGAATCAAAATGGTATAAAAATAAAAGTATAAAAAACCGTATCAAAAGGGAGATGAGCAGAGGAGTTGAGGGAGCCCTGGCAAGGACCGACGTCGATCTGCAGACACTGGGACGAGACGGGCGGTGCCACTGGTAGCTTCCTGTTTGCGGGAAGAGATGGGGAGGAGCCGGCAGTGGCTAGGAAGGAGGAGGTGGTGGAGAGGGGGCGGCGGCGAGGAGGAGGAAATGGAGATGGGGAGAAGCCGGCGGTGGCTATGAAGGAGGAGGTGGTGGAGAGGGGGCGGCGGCGAGGAGGTGATGGAGATGGGGAGGAACGACCGGTGGCTAGGAAGGAGGAGGTGGCGGAGAGAGGGTGGCGGTGAGGAGGTGATGGAGATGTGCAGGATCGGCCGACGATGAGTTTGAGAGGAAGGTGCGGTAGGAGGATGGGGTTTGAGAGTGATGGGGTTCGAGAGGAGGCAACGGCGGTGGACCAAAATTTAGGGTTTCGAAAGGCGGGAGCCCGTGTAAAGTTTGCCAAAGGTTACCACCACATTGCGACCACATTGTCATCGCAAAATGGTCGCAAATATTTGCGACTACAACTTGGAGGTCAAATAGTCTCAAACGAGTCGCAATACATGTTGCAACTACATATCCACTACATGTAGTCGCAAATTTTTAGTCTCAAAAACAACTTTTTCTTGTAGTGTATAATTGAGCAAACTGATCTGGGGTAGCAGTTAAACATATTACAACAAAATGTGCTACCTTGGTCAATCAATCTATTACCCAAATTTGTCTTCACCACTTGCGCTTGGTAGTAAATTGGTGATGAAGTCCATGGAAGTACTTTCCTGTCTTCGTCATATTCACACACACACACACACATACACATTCTAACGATTATCCACATCCAGAAACACTGACACACAGAAATATTCATACACCTACCCCTACTCCTCTCTCTCCCCCCCTACACACACTCCCTCTCTTACAAACACATTCACATGCCCAACTTTCACACAAACATTGATACATTTATACTCATACACATACTATGCCTACACATATTCACTTTCTTTCATGCATATACAAGCATTCATACACACAGACACTTATACAAACATGAACACATTTTTACTCATTCATGCACGGTCAAACATACACGAACACCCCTACAAATATTCACTCATTAGTACATACGAAACCTCACACTCTCTTTATCTCATCTACATATGAACATTCACACACATACAATATACACATTAATGCATACACGATCTCACACACTCCTCACACCCATACATTCATACCCATTCATATATGGTGCATGCTCACAGATAGAGAGGTTTTGCATCAATCTGCTAATCAAACACGATTAGCAATCTTTGTGTGACCAAGTCTCTCTCCTTCAATAGATAACCCACAAACGTATACGATAGATAAATCAATAAATTTGAATGTGAGCTAAAATTTATTATAACTCTACAAAATGTGTATAGTGACAAGCAATGTAGAGGTCGAACTCTGGGAGCAAACGACAAGTAGGTTAGCTATTATTGATTAATTATTTCTAACTAATAATAATTATTTGTGTATTTTCCTTCTTTTCTTTTTTATGTGGATTTTTAATTATATTTAATTTCTATGGATTTTTATTTTTGCATTTTTAATTTTATAGTTTTGTATTTTTATTTTAACTTTTGCAAATATTTAATTCCTTTTTTATTTTAAAGTGAAATATTTATTTATATATAATAATGATGGTATTATTGATGTTATAGGTCATATATAAGATATATATATATAATATAGAGTAGTACATTTTTAAGTATACATAAATATATTCAAAATTCAAAAAATAAAATATTTTAAATTTTTATTTTAATAAAATGCATGTTTTGTATTTTTAATAAATATAAAAATCAAACAAAATACCTTTTAAAAATTTAGGTATTCAAGAACACTTATATTAATTTCCCTACAATTTCTAAAGTAATAAAAATATCAATAAAAAGCAAATATGCATAAAATAAAATGCCACAATTTATAGGGATCTAAATGCAATTTATAAAAAGTGTTAATATTTTAATAACATGTCCAAAATATATAAGGGTACATGCATAAATTTTCAGGGCCTCACGTGTAGCTACACGTGAGGTGAAAAGGATCTCTTTGTAATTAGCGAAAAGTTTAGGTTCTTAGGTACAATTTTTACAACAAATCTTACACTAATAAAAATATTTTATATTATTATTTAGAAAAACAAAAATACGAGAGGTCTAAAGTGTAATAAATCCATGGCATTTGTGCCTTGTGTGTGCTGTCTAGATCAGGCAACTAAGATTGTGCCACGTTTGCACCACTTAAGATGGGCGGCCAAGATCACAAATGGTTTTGCTTTAATGTTCAACATCCCAGATAAGATATGGGTTGTGTCCTCAATCCGATGGTATAGAGGGGGTCAGGAAGAACGAGGAATAACTTCTTCCTTGTCGAGCTTTGTTCTTCAATATCTCTTCCCTCCGGCATGCTCAATCCTTGCCGACTGACCCAATAGCTGCTTGGAAGCCTCCCACACTGTCGGAGCTCTCAAATCAGTCCAAGTAATATCGAAGGAGGACTAGAAGTAGCTTATTCTCCAATCACATGGATGTGTTGTTCTTCAACCATATTTGGTTCCAAATATCTCTTACATGCTCGCTTACTACACGAAACAATCACAAGACTCGGGGGCTTCCACTTTGATCCAGTCTAAAACTGATTCGCATGAAGAGTGAGGTGAATGGAGAATCTCCAAAGAGAGGCGAAGGAGGAGACTCAGATTCTCCGATCTAGGCAAGGTCAGGATGATATGCGTGGATGAGAGGCATAGTAGATGAAGGGGAAGCCGATGGATGGCGGGGGTTGTGTGATCAGAATATGGTTGATTGCACGGTAAACAGTAGTTGGAGCTCTAAGCTCCAACGAACTATGATTAAGCTAGATTACATTAAATAAAAAGAAATGACATGAAAAGCTATCCTAGAAATGAAAATGTGAATTGAAATACTAATTGAGATGCTCATACTTGGTCGAAATCAAGGAGCAGGGAACCCACACCGGAGTTGGTTGCTCAACGATGGTGAATTGCCTCTCCTTCACCATTTATTCATGCCAACACTTGTCCGAGCAAGCTGCTATCATTGAGAAGCTCCACAAATGCTAATGTAGGGGTTACAGGACTCCTAGAGGCATCAAACTTCAAAAGGGAGCCGGGGGCTTCTCATTTATACACATGAGGTCAGTGACTTTGGGATTGATGTGGCACGAAAGAGAAGATCGGTTGGTGTAGTCTAGAGAGTGGGCGTAGGAGAAGGACATAGTAGCTACAGGTTAGTGGTGAGCTCGAGGGATATGGAGTAGAGGAAGGTGAAAAAATTAGAGAAGATGGGTAGGCATGTGACTCCGACAAAGTTAGATACCTGGATGAATAGTTGATCAAGAGTCAACAAAAAGTCGCCTCACATTGGTCCACGTAGAACCACAAAAAGACAAAATAGAAAATACAAGGCTTATTAATTCCATAATAAATGATTTTATTAATTAGAACACAAAATATGAAAATTATTTATTATTTTTCAAATAATTTTATGGATATTTTTATTTATTTGTAGTGCCTTATTTCATAGGTGTTAATTTTTTACAAGTATATACAAAGGCATATATATACACTTATATTTTAGATATTTTTATTTTTATTTTTTATTTATCATATTTACAGATTATATATAATAATTAAATGCATGTTGACATGGATTTTATTTATATCCTTAAATAAATGTATGTATATATATTAAAGGGCTAGTAAACCTATATAGTTTATTATCTTATTTATTTTTGTATACTTTTAATGATTTTATTTTATGTTTATATTTTTAACATGTTTTAAATAAAATAAATAATTATTTAAAAATATAAGAAGAGTAAAAATATGGAAATAAAATTTATTGATGCATAATGGGATCCTAGAAAGTCAACTTTTGCATATTAACTTTATTTTTAATGAAATGACTTCATTAAATAGATAATTTAATTTTAAATACAATAAAGGTAAGTTTGATCAATTTTTAGTTTGTATGGATAAGATATTGGTCTGTGAAGTTTGATTTATGGCTTTTTCATCGTTGTATCCATGTTGCACTATACGTTATTTTTATGTGCAAATATTTTTTCTGTGTATTTTAATGTACACGTTTCGTATATATAATATTATTATCTGTGGTGTATAAAATTAATAATAAAATAGAGTAAAAATGGCTACTTTTGGTATACAAAATTGGGGTTTCATGTATACAATGTTGACCCTTATCTCCCCGCTACTTTATTCCTTGTCAACTAAGTCAATATAGATTTGGTCTCGAGGGTTAAGGTCATTTAGTATTTTTATTCTTTATTTATCTTTCATTTATTTTCTTTATTCTTCTTATTTTTTATTTAAGTGCATATAATTACGTAATAATTACAGACTAATTATGGATGAATGCTAATGTGTACAAGTTAGTTCTATTTACATGTGTTTTGATAGAGATTTAAAGAGAAAATAGAATAATAACAGTAGATGAATGGTTATTCCTCCCTCTCCACATAGGCCAATGCATACACATAAGAATTTACACATCGCACACACACAAATGCACACACTGATACAAAATACATTCACACCATTTTACATCTACTAACACATACACACATTTACACCCATTCAAATATGCATACACACATTCACAGGCACATACTTATACATACAGGCACTTGTTCATTTCCACAAACATATTTACATTCTCACATATATCTTCAAAGTCTCACACAATATCTAAATAGAGCAACTCTGTACAGAATGGATGAAGAATTATTTAAGAATATACATTATTCATAGAACCATTGCAAGTTAGATGGTGGACGAGTTGTTGTGGAGGAGTAGGATAAGCAAAGGAGAGGTGGTGGTGGAGAAGGATTAAGGAAGAGGATGAGTGGTAGTAGAAGAGGAGGAGAAGGATGAGGTAGCAGAGAAAGAGGATGATAGTGGTGGAAGAGGAAGATAGGATGAAACAAGAAGCAGAAGAAGGATGATAGTGAGAACAGAGAAGGGGTCGATTGGAAACCATAGTACATGGGGAAGGAGGATGTGACAAGAAAGGAGAAGGAAGATGGGTGGAAATGGAGGTTTAGGATAGACGGGGTCGATTTGGGGAAGAAATCAGATTTGGTTACTGCACGACATTGTGATTGCATGTGGTGTCAATATAGTTGCATTTAACAACGTGATTGCATTGGCATTATATGTTGTTGTATTTTTTAGTAGTAAATATATTCTCTTCTTGTAGTGGAAGAATGAGATATGATCAACATGGAGTCCTTCTAACCATCTGCTCCATTCACCTCTGCATCTGTTGTATCATACAATTTTTCACTTCCATTATGTGGCATAATAGGACATCTTTCTATTTTTATTCTTTTCGATCCCATCACAAGTCTTTTATCGTCTCGTTGCATAAGAACAACCAAGTTTAGTTTAAGTACAAGCCGGGGTATTTTCTACCCCAAACGAGACCGCTCGGATAGACACGAGGTGAAATTTGAAATTACATCCAAGTGCCGACCTAAAGCATTGTAAAGTTTGTCATGCCCAAGCAAAGCTCACCACCAGAAGACAATATTTCATAGCAAAACATGGCTTTTGAGGTAAGGAAAAAACAACAAAAAGCGCCATCAACGAGAAGCTCCATCACAAAAGCTGTTTTCTATTCAGAAGGATAGAGTTTAGTTATCCCCCAGTCATGCAATCGTACTATCAATACCTTGAGCCTCCTTGTCTTTACTCGAATATCCCTTTTTTCCCTCCTCCTTGGAAGAAATGCCTGCATGTTTAATAAAAATAATATACAGCCCCCAACAACAGAAAAAATTAAAACAGACTTCCTTAAATGTGTCATCTCAAGAAGTATTTAACATGTCAGTCAATAACAGATTTATGCCCAAACGCACCGAGCAAATTTGGGAAGCTTCCCTCATAATATTGACCTCTGAGATTGGGATGTTTTGAAATGCCTTTTGATATCGAGCCTTCTAAATCGATCACCAAACAGATCCCTTCAAAGATATTCGGTACCAAGTGTCAACGTAGGTTCCGTAATCGTCATTGAATTTAGAAGCTCCGTAAATTTGGTATCGGATTTTATTATACCCGCATCTGAGAATATTTTCCTAGTCACCAGGCATTCTTCAAACAAATGTAAATAGTCCTCATTGTCATTTTCACATAAAAAGCATATGTTTACTTACACTACCTTGATTTTGTGGAGCAAATCCTGAGGTAAGTGTTTTTTGTTTGTTGCAAGCCAAAGGAAGTATGTAACTCTATGATCAAATAATTTCGACCACAACATGCTGTGGAGGCAAGATTTTAGGTCTCCATCAATCATTAATTCATAAGACATTTGTTCAATCTAGTTTTACACTTAGATTCCGATGTCGGGAAGCTGCAAGAATCCATACCCACATTCATCATATTTTTCATAGATATGATCAACACTTTTCTTCAAATCCTCAATATTACGCATTTGCCGAAGTGGGATGCGATTTTTCAATTGTTTAAACCAATTATTTTTATTTTTTCAAGACAACAAAGCAGCTTTAACAGACGATTGTTTGTGTTTGGTCACTTTCCAAAGATGTGGATGACTATCTTTGAAAGCTCAATTTCCTGACAATGGGTTGTCCCAAAAGGATGAACCCACTCCGCTTATTATATATTTGTTAACTCCGCTTAATACAATAGATCACCCTTATGCCCAAACTAACTTATCTTGGTGTACAATATACTACCATAAAAATCCACCCGGAATGTTTACTTTTGAATGGGAAGATGTGCTGAAATATCTACTCAACCAAAGCTCTCAAATCTAATATGTAACACCCTACTCCATGATGCAAGAAAGAATGACGGACAACTTAGTCCTTTTAGTTTATTCAAGAATCAACATTCCTAACAATAACCATATTTATACACTAAGATTTCTCAAAATATAAATCAGGGAATTATATGGAAAAGTACTCTCTCTCTCTCTCTCTCTATATATATATATATATATATATATATGAGAATTTTTTTAACGGTCATAGATTTGTTGTATTTTTCATGTTCTGGATGGAGGCCGTAGGAGTCTCTGTTTCTGACGAAATTTGAATGACATATTAGAGGGATATAATTATGAAAATCTATGAAAGTATTTTTTAAAAAAATTTTTAAAAATTGATAAAAAGAAAGTGGAGTAGGTAAGTTACCTACTCCATGGAGTAGGATCCCTTTCCTATATATATATATATATATATATATATATATATATATATATATATATATATATATATATATATGGGATAAATGGGGCTGCCCCTAGGGGGAGCTAACTTGGCTCCCCCCGCCCCATTTTCACCATTTTTTTTATTTTTTTTTTGAAAATTTCTTCCATGAATATTCATCACTATATTCCTATATTATGCTATTAAAATTTCGTGCGAAACAGAGACTCCTACGGCCTCCATCCAGACAATCATTTTTTAACGGTAACAGGATTTTTTAAATCGACCCCGTTTGGATGAAGGTCGTAGGAGTCTTTGTTTCGCACGAAATTTTAATAGCATAATATAGGGATTTAATAATGAATTTACACGGTTTTAGATTTCAAAAAAAATAAAAAAATTATGTCAAAAAAGGGCGGGGGGAGCTAAGTTAGCTCCCCCTAGGGGGCATACACATTTTTCCCTATATATATATATATAGGATTTCTTTCAAATAGGACTTGGTCCTTCCATCCCTAAGGAAGGCCAGCCTCTTTTTTGTATAAAACACGATGACTTTAGTAGAATACATATACAGTTTTGTATTATAATGTGAAATTTTAATATTTGTATTATAATGCGCAGTTTTGTATGCGACTTTGTATTTATAACATGCACCAATAATACAAACTGTATACGTATTCTACTAAAGTATTCGTGATTTATACAAAAAAAGGGTTGGCCTTCCTGAACTCAGGAAGGACTGTGTCCTATTTGAAAGGGCCCCTATATATATATATATATATATATATATATATATATTATATATATATATATATATATATATATATATATATATATATGGGTTGGGGAGCCTGCACCGGGGTTGCAGGTAAGTTCCTGCACCCGACCATTTTTTCCGTTATTTTTAGTTTTTTTTAAAAGAAATCTTTGGGGGATATACTTAATATTGTTAGTGGAATATGTAATTCAAGTTTCATGCAAAACAAACACTCCTAACATGTTTATCTAAAATGGGTCAATTTCAGCAATTCTGAGACCGTTAAAATTAGGTAGTCTTGATGGAGATAATAAAAGTCTCGAATTAAGTTGATTTTGGAATGACAACATGGTGATACATTGTGATCTAAATCCCCGAGGTTTCATTTCAAAAAAATAAAAAAATAATGAAAAATTAGACCAGGTGTAGGTAATTTTCTGCACCCGCTGGTGTAGGATCCCTTTTTCCTATATATATATATATATATATATATGGTAAAATGGGGCTGCCCGTTACGGGGAGCTAACTTGGCTCCCTCCGCGCCATTTCGTCCATTTTATTTTTTTTGAAAATTTCTTCCATGGATTTTCATCAATATATCCCTATATTATGTCACTCAAATTTCGCGCGAAATAGAGATTCCTACTGCCTTCATCCAGACGGGGTTGTGTTTTAACAAATCTTATTACCGTTAAAAAATGACTGTATAGATGGAGGTCGTAGGAGTCTCTATTTCGCACGAAATTTGAATGACATAATATACAGATATAGTGATGAAGTTCCACGGAATAAATTTTCAAAAAAATAAAATAAAAAATCAAACGAAATGAGGTGGGGGAGCCAAGTTAGCTCCCCTCAAGACAGTCCCATTAACCATATCCATCTCTGTTTCGCGCCAAATTTGAATGACATAATATAGAGATATATTGATGAAAATCCACGGAAGAAATTTTCAAAAAAAATAAACAACCGGACGAAATGGAGCGGGGAAGTTAAGTTAGCTCCCCCAATGAGAGCAGCCCCATTTTACCCATATATATGTATATATGTATATATGTATATATATATATATATATATATATATATATATGGAGCTGGGAGCCTACACCCGGGGTATATGTAATTAAGTTGCAATTTCATTTTTCTCTATATATACACCCATGGTGTGTGTGTTTGCGTGCGTACGTGTGTGTATGTGAGGAAAGGGAGCCTACTTTGTGAAGTAGGTAACTTTACCTACTTCACATCCATTTTTAGCAAATTTGTTTATTTTTTTGAAATATCTACTGTGGATTTTCGTAACTATACCCCTCTAATATGTCATTCAAATTTCGTCAGAAACAAAGACTCCTACGACCTCCATCCAGAAAGTTATTTTTTAACGGTCACAGATTTGTTGTTGTTTTTCTGTTCTTGATGGAGGGCATAGGAGTCTCTGACATATTAGAAGGATATAATTATGAAAATCTACGATGATACTTTTCAAAAAAATAAAATTTACTAAAAATGGTTGTGGTGTAGGTAAGGTTACTTTCTTAACAAAGTAGGCTCCCTCCCCCCCCTCTCTCTCTCTCTATATATATATATATATAGGGATCTACTCCATTTTATATTTTTTTGAAAAGTACTCCATGGATTTTCATAACTATATCCCTCTAATATGACATTCAAATTTTGTCAGAAACAGACTCTTACGACCTCCATCCAGACAATCATTTTTTAACGGTCACAGATTTGTTGTATTTTTCATGTTCTGGATGGAGGCCGTAAGAGTCTTTGTTTCTGACGAAATTTGAATGACATATTAGAGGGATATAGTTATGAAAATCCTAGAAGTATTTTTCAAAAAAAAATTGAAAATAAAGAAAGTGGAGTAGGTAAGTTACCTACTTCATGGAGTATGATCCCTTTCCTCTCTCTCTCTCTCACATATGAGGAAAGGGATCCTACACATGGGGATGTAGGTAATTACCTACACTCGTCTCCTTTTGTAAATATTTTTGATTTTTTTGAAATGAAACTTTTGGGGAATTAGATCATTATGTATCACCGTGGTGTCATTCCAAAATCAACTTAATTCAAGACTTCTATCATCTCCATCAAGACAACCAAATTTTAACGGTATCAGGATTGTTGAAATTTATCCATTCTCGTTGAACGTATTAGGAATGTTTGTTTTGCATGAACTTGAAACATATATTCCCCACAATATATTAAGAAAATCCCTCTAAGGTTTCCTTCAAAAAAATATAAAATTAATGAAAAAAGGTCAGGTGTAGGCTCCAGCTCCCATGTGCGCGTGCATGTGTGTTTGTGCATGTGCATGTGTGTGTTAGTCCCACACAATACACATATAACTAATTTTAAACTAGCTACACAACATTTACATGAACAAAATTTAAAATGTGAAAGCTAACTAAAGTAAATTACTATTAATAATACAAAACCTTTTTTGTGAAAGTTGCGGAAATTGCAAAAGTTGAGGGTAAATCTTGTTGATTAACTATAAGCCTAGAGGGGCTTTCAATATAGTGTGTATGAGTAGAAAGCTCGGACAAATAACAATAGTTCAATGGTAACCACACTTTTATTATAGTAGGATTATGTAAGAGTAAAGAAAGAGATAATTCATATGCTATTATTCATTGTCCTTCTAGTTATTTATTCGCCAACCCACCATATATAATGTATGCCATTCTAAGTTGCATACAATGAAATAGCACAATAATATTAATCTTATCATGAGCTCATTACACACACAGTTGCTTGTGCTTCTTCCTATACTAAATATGCGCGCCAATACAATATCGAATAGTTATCATGAAATTCTGGCAAAAATTACCTAATTAGTTCAAATCAAATAGTTATCAACGATCATGAAATCATGAGATAGAGCAACAAAACTCAAGGAACAACCATAAACCCTATCTTCAACATGATTTTCCCATCTTACTTACTATAAGTGGAATACTCAGGAGCGAGTACACCTACCAAACATAAACATGATTGCACTGGATACAACATTGTGATAAAGTGCAAGTTTTCTAACAAGTGTTAGAGATACCTTCAACATACATAAAGCATACCAGCTCCATCAGAAGGGTTGCAAAACTAACTGACCCTCGTAGCACAGCTATTGTTGCTCTTATGAGGTGGATAAAAAGAGTGAGTTGAACAAGCCTGTGAGATATACACCCAACCCTAAAAGCATAATAATAGGTGATTATACACATGATTCTAAAGGACTCATTTTAAGATAAGAACTACATTCAATCAAGGAGGGGCAACTCATGAGAATTGGGGCAACGAAGGCTTTTAGTTGCATTTACTACTATTTACCCGTTTCCCTGTTGACATCTAGTAACTAAGAATTTGTCGAATCTCTTTATTTCTTTCTGAGTTGGTTTGCCTTTTACTTGGTCAGAATTACCTAGCTTTATTTAATTTGTCATTATTTTTCATTCTATTTTGCTTTAATTTTGCAATTGTCAACATGATCATTACCTTCTCTTATTTTTTCAGATTTATTCTCATAGTTGTTGCACCATATATTTTTCATATACCCATTCCTTAAACAAGCTTTATCAAATTATTTGATAGATATATCAATGAGAAATGCTCCAATACTTCATGTTGTAGTGTTGTACTATTGTTGTGAACTAAATCATGCCATAAAATGTTTGAGGATGATAAAAGACTTGTCCGAACAACTTTCCACATACTAGACTATATTTTCATCTAATTTATTTTCTAATTTGGTTTTTGCAATTATTTGCATTTTGCAAACCGATATAATGTAAAAGTGTTTATTCCAATTAACAATCTACGAGTCGGCTGTGGAGAAGATATTTATGGAAAACATTATAAATATCTTGTAGAATTGAAAGAGTTATAGAGGCGAATGCTTGGAGGAGAAGATTGATAATTAGCGGAAATGATCCAATAATAAAAACACATAAAAGAGATTTCAACTCTAGTTTGTTTTTAAAAATTGGTTTTCAAAAAATCCTACAAGGGAAATCCTTGAAGACGGTGAATGTGTGGTATGTTGAATTTAATTACACTTTTTGTCTCAATTAGATATATTAATTGATTAGTTATCAAGACTCAATATCCAATCATAAATGAATTAGAATATACTTATGCGCGATAATTTTTTTAAAGAAAATCCATTTGGGTAAAAATTATATTAAACAATTTTTTCGAAGCTTTTGAAAGAGGGGACAATTAGTTTTCCTTTTTACTATGATTTTTCAATGGAAATAGTAGTTTTCTAATGAGAATGGAAGCCATCCTATTTGTGCTTGAAGAATTGGATTCTATGTACATAAATGGTTTCTTTAACCTCTTTTATTATAAAAGTTTTCTACGGTGAGTCTCGACTTGTCTTTTCCTTCAAAAAAATGTAAATGAATGGCTATTTTAACCATTTGATAAAAAATTAAAGTTTACCATTATATACCAAAGAGTAGTAAGTTATCACAAAATATACAATAGAAAAAAAACAGGAAATTTATTAATATAAGGCTTAAATTAAGTGGGTTGCTATAAAATATTTGTTATTTTATAATGGAATACTCAATTTATTTGATGGTTGTAACCGCATATAAAAATACATTTAAAAAAGTTATATGAATGTCAACTGCAATAGCTCGTGTGATTTAATAAACTTAATCAATTGATTATTACATTTAGATAATCGACTAATGATATTTTTATGTAATTTTTAAGGATCGTTAATAAGGATTAATATGAAAAGAAGTATAATAACTACTATATTCTTTAATGTCATTCGTTACATGATTTTGCTATTTTTTTTCATGCCGTAAGTTCTTTCTTTTTTATTGTTTACCAAGGTCAATGTTAGCTGCAAAGTCTATGTATGGAAGATTTTGGACAAATAAAAACATCAGAAATTATTATTATATGGCATATATAAACCTTATAGATATTGACGGATGATAAAGAACTATGTTATTTTCCAACTCTATAATCTCCATTCCACTAATCAACTTTTTTAATATAACGGAGGATAAAGACGGCTACCATCCTTAAAAAAAATTTAAACATAAATAATCCTACTTGACATAAATAACCTCTATCCCTTTTTATTTATTATTTTTCCATAAAAATGAAAATTAACTAATAACTACCTTTTACCCTCCTCTCCCTTATCTTACCAATGGTATCCTTCCGAACGAGCAAAAATAAGGGATATACCCACCTTAATCTTTATTCCTTTAGCAAACGAGTGATAAAGTTTCCTTATTGCATGTACGTCTTATTTTTTGGTTATTGCAAATGCATTCAATTGGCATATGCTAAAAGGAAACTTAAGTAGGTGAATAATATATATTCGGATTTTTATAAGTTGACTTCCTCTAAGATGGTGCAATATCAGTTATGTCCTTTCTTTTTTTTGGAATATCACTTGTACCCCCCGACTTCTTGTACCGTTATGACTTATGCCCTTTCATTAGTCTAGCCATCAATGGATTAGAGCAAACCATAGTTTATTCAAACCATGTGTGGTTAAGAGGGGTATAAAAGTCAAAACAAACCCACCCCCTCCCTTTCCATCCCCTTTCTCTTTTGTCGCCAACCACCCCCTCAAGTCTCTTCCTCCGCCTACCTCTCCTCCAACCTCGCACAACTCCTTTTCCTTTCCCGATCTCACTTCTTCATTATCGTTCATCCCTCTTGTTCATCCTTCCCTTCTTATCTCTTTGTACTTGCTCCATTTTTTGTCCCAACATCCAAATCTGACTGACCATCACTCCCTCTCTCTTTCCATCATTTTCTTATAACTCGACAGAGCCTTCCACCTCTAGTTGGAGCATTACTGGATCCTAAACCTTAGATCTGAGCTTCGAAAGCTCAAGCACCCTTGTGCAGTTCTTACAGATTCCTTGAAGCATCACTAGCATATTCCTTCTAGAACCATTGTTCGAGGATCATTAGCGTTTCACCTCAGATGGAGCTCCTTGCACATCATATGTGCTTACATTAATAGAGAGGGGGTTGAGGAAGATCCCTTGCTTGAAGGGAGAACTCAATCATAAAACTCTGTTGGGAAATCGAGGGGTTCTCTTAACCTATCTTGTAAATGATGACTAGCAGCGGAACGTTCCCCGCACGGAAATCAAGAAATAATCGTAGCACAATAATCAAGCAACCATAGAGAGACGAGAAATTTTACGTGGGAAAACCCCCTTCAATGTGAGGGAGGGGAAAATCCACGGGGCACGATGACCCACAACAAAATCCACTAGGCCAGAAAAATGAGAGGGCACGATGTCTTTTCAGTTTTGTTGCCCGACAGAATTGGGGCTCAGGTACAAGAATAAATCAAATAACTATCACCTTGTATTTGGAGAACATGATATCATTGCTTCTCCTCATCATGTGATGCCCCTACTTGAGAACAAACGTCCTTGGTGGTTGCTCCTCGTGCCTCTACCGTAGACGCTCCTTGTGGATGCAACTTCTCGTTACACCCCTGCGAGCTAACTTCTTGCTCCACATGCCTTGCGTAGGTACTTCTCTCCTTGCTTAGGGAGAGAGAACTAAGAGAGAAGAAAGGGAGAGACTCTTGAGTTGGGATGATCCCCATGCCATGCATGGGGTCTTATTTATAGTACTCTTGCTTCATTCCTCCAATACTACTTCTACATAAAATAGGAGTCCCTAAAGGGATAATCAACCTTTTTCCTTTTTTTTAATTATTGGGAATGGATAATGTTCCCAACAACCTCCCCCACTATTCCCAGTGGAGAGGTGTCTTGAAGAAGATGATCATTGACATGTGACACCACTCAGCTCTCTACAGAGCTGTAGTTTGTCACAAGTCACGACCTTTATCATCTGATGGATTTTTATTTGTGTGGACCTTCTTCAGAATAAGATGTTTCTTGTCAATAGTATCTCCAAACCAATAATATCTCACATCTATATGCTTTGTGTGAGCATGGTGCTTCGTGCTCTTGCTCAGATCAATAGCGCTCTGACTATCACAGAAGACAATCGGCTCATTGTCTTTGCTTCCAAGTTCATCAAAGAATCGTTGTAACCACAATACTTCTTTTCATGCTTCTGCTGATGCAATGTACTCGGCTTCAGTCATTGCGAGTGCAATGCATTTCTGCAACTTGGACTGCCATGAAATCGCTCCTCCTATCAAGGTAAAAATGTACATGGAAGTCGATTTCCTCTGATACACATCTCATACCATGTCAGCATTTGTATATCCATAGAGTTTGGGATATGACCTCTTAAATATCAATCACATACTTGAGGTCCCTCTCAAGTATCTCAGAATCCACTTCATAGCTTTCAATGATCCTTCCCTGGATTCGACATGAATCTGCTCACTACACCCACAACATGAGCAATGTCGGGGCTGGTGCAAACCACGTCTACATAAGGCTACCAACTATGGACTGGTAAGGAATCTTGGTCATCTCAGCTTTCTCCCCAAAAGTAGACAGATATGTCTCTTTCGTCAACTTGAAATGAGCGGCAAGTGGCATGCTGACATGCTTCACATTCTTCATGTTGAACTGCTCCAAAATGCGTTTAACATATTTCTCTTGTGATAACCACAACATGTGATTCTTCATGTCATGAGTGATCTTCATCCCAAGTATGTTGCTTACCTTGCCCAAATCCTTCATCTCAAATTCCCTATACAGTTCTCTTTTGAGCTTTACAATTAACCCGAGATCATGACCAACTATCAACATGTCATCCCCATGGATCAACAGGATAGTGAGCATGCCATTGGGAAGACGTTAAACGTACACACATGGATCTGTTGTAGTCCTCTTGAAGTTCTACATCATGAAGGCATCAAACTTCATACCACTTTCTAGGGGATTGCTTCAAGCCATAGAGACTCTTCCTCAACATGCAAACCATATGTTCTTTCCCTTTTTCCTGGTATCCATGTGGTTGTACCATGTAGATCTCTTCCTTCAGGTCACCATGAAGAAAAAACCATTTTTACATTTATGTGCTCTAGCTCAAGGTCTAGGCTCGCAATAAGACCTATCACCACTCTCACAGAATTCATCTTCACAACTGGTGATAAGATCTCATCATAGTCAACACCCTCTTTCTGGTCGAATCATTTCACACCTAATCTGGCCTTGTACTTTAGTTGCTTGTCACCATCATCTGTCTTCAGCTTGTAGACCCATTTGTTCTTCAGTTCTCTTGCCTGCATGAAGCTCAACAAGATCATTGGTATGATTTTTCTTTAGAGACCACATCTATTCATGCATTGCAATTTGCCAATGATCTCTCTCCTTATGCTCTTGTGCCTCCTCAAAAGTTCATAGATCATGATGATCCGTCAGCATTACATACCTGGGAAGTAGGATATTGAGATGATGGTTGATGTGCCCTTCCAGAACTCCTGACCTGAGGCTATGCTGCATCTGCTTCTTGATGCGATTGCTCCTCCTGCCCAGGTTCCCCTGGACCTACAACAACGGGGTCTGCATCTAGCTCATGTTGTCCTGGATGTGCATCTTCTCCATCTGTACCAGGTATTGGAGAAGGATCTGAGTCCTCATCATTGTCATCATCCATAAAAATCCCATCTGAGTCACCGTCACCATTATCATCCTCAACCAAAGCATGGTTCTCATAGAAAATCACATTTCTATTCTTGGTGATAGTCTTATTCTTTGGATCTCAAAGTCGGTATCCGAACTCCTGATCTCCATAGACAAAAATGCAGGGCACTGCCTTGTCATCAAGCTTCTTCCTCTATTACTTTGGTATAAATGTATAAGATTTGCATCCGAACACCCTCATATGAGCATATGAGGGATATTTCCCATACCAAATGCACTCAGGGACATGAAAATTCAAGGGAAACAAATGGAGATTGATTAAACAAGTAGTAGGCGGTCAAAACCGTCTCAACCCAAAAGGTCTTGTGCAACGTTTTTGTCTTTAACATGCAGTGAATTCTCTCCACAATGGCCATATTCATCTGTTCAACAATGCCATTGTGTTGGGGTGTGCCAAGATCTATCCTTTCATGCATGATCCCGTGCTCTACATAGTGGCTATGGAAACCATGAGAGATGTACTCCCCTCCATTGTCCGTGCACAGACACTTCAATACTTTTCCAATCTCGCGCTCCACCATGGCATGAAATTTCCTGAAGCAATCAAAGACTTGATCCTTCATCCCCAGCATATAAGCCCACACCTTCCTTGATGCATTATCAATGATGGTCGGAAAATATTTGTTTCCTCCCAAAGACGATGTGTCCATGGGACCACACACATTGAAGTGAATCAACTGTAGAAGGTCTTCCTTCACCTTTGATCTGGTCTTGAAGGTGCACTCTTATTCTTTTCCAATCTCACATGAATCACAAGGTGACAACGTTGTGTCAGTGTGGCATGGTATCAACTCCTTCATGCTTAAAAGTTGTATGCCATTTTGGCTCATGTGTTCGAGACAACGATGCCAGAGATTCGACGTATCGGCCTCACTAGCATGTAGGTCGCCATCCATGACCTTCACCCGAGTCTTGTAAAGTATGCAGCACAACCTGCCTCTGTCCATGATAAAAGAGCCCTTGATGATCTTGCATCGGCTATTGCCAAACTTCAGATGGCAGCCATCCCTATCTAGTTGAGAATCGGATATGAGGATAAGACATAGGTCGGGAACTTGCCTAACATCCTGTAGAGTCATTGCACAATCAATATCATTCTAAACTGAGATGGTGCCCGCGCCAACAATCTTGGAGTAACTGTTGTTACCCATCTCGACTCTCCCAAAATATCCATCTATATAGGAAGTGAAGAGCTCCTAGATCCTAGTGCGGAGTCAAGTGGTAGGAGGTGGCTGTACCGACAATCCACTCAAAGTCATCCCCTGCATGCAGACATTGATCTTGAATAGTGAGAACCAACTGATCCTCATCGTCATCAGCCACTATTGCAACAACGTTCTCATCTTCATCTTTCTTCTGGTTCTTTTTAACTTGTTCTTTCTCTCTTTTACAGACTCTACAGTCTCTCTTCCAGTGACCAGGCTTGTTACAATGATGGAACTTTCCTCTGTCCTTGGACTTCTCCAAGGATTTATGTCTCTCTTATGATTTTCCCCTATTATTAAACATGTCTCTTCTCTCAATTGCGTGCACATGTGAAGATGAAGACTCTTCGGATAATTTCCGTCTGATTTCTTCATTCAAAAGACTGCTCTTGACCATAGTATGGTCGTCTTGCCGTACGTAGCGGAGTTGCTCGCGGTAATCACAAAGTTTCCCAACTGTCTGGTAGTGAACTTAGGAGAAGAAGCGTCTGCAATTCATCATCTAGTGCCATGTTCATGGTACTCAGTTGATTGATGAGACTCTAGAACTCATTCAAGTGCTCAACAACTTTCATCACGTCCTTGTACATTTCACCAACTTTTGAATCAAGAATGTGTTGTTGGTGGTCGTCTTCTGCTCATAAAGCTCTGCTAGTTTCTCTCATAGTTTCTTCGCATTTGTCTCTTCTGTGAAATGGTGTCCAACCATTTCCGAATAGTGCCTATTGCTTTCCTATTTAGCTTTGTCCAGTCACCCTCGGACATGCCCTTAGGTTTGGCTATTTCTCCTTCCATCGGATCATGGAGGCCCTTGGAATACAAGATGTCCTCCATCTTGGCCTTCCATATTTGCCAATTCGTGCTCGTCAGCTTGATCATTGTTACTTCGTCATCCTTCCCCATCTCGACAACGCGTGCTTTGATACCACTTGTTGGGAAATCAAGGGGTTCCCTTATCCTGTCCTACAAAGGATGACTAGCAGCAGAACATTCTCACATTAGAATTAAGAAAAATAATCATAGCTCAATAATCAAGCAACCACAGAGAGACCAGAAATTTTATGTGAGAAAACCCTCGATGCGAGGTAGGAGAAAAACCCTCAGGGCATGATGAACCGTAACAAAATCCACTAGACTAGAAAACTGAGAGGGCACAATCTCTTCTCAGTTTTATTGTCCAACAAAATTGAAACTCGATTACAAGAATAAATCAGATACACCTTATACTTGGAGAACACAATACAGTTGCTTCTTCTTGTCATGTGATGCCCCTCCTTGAGAACGGACATCCCTGACGACGATTCCTCACGTCTCTGGCGCAGACACCCCTCCCAGATGCCACTTCTCTTCGCGCCTCTGCATGCTAGCTCTTCACGTCTTACGCGAACTTGCTCCTTATGCCTTGCGTGAGCTACCTCTCTCCTTGCATGGGAAGTGAGAACTAAGAGAGAAGAGAGAGAGATGCTTGAGTTGGGATGATCCCCAATACCATGCATGGGATCTTATTTATACTACTCTTGTCTCCTCTCTCCAATCTAACTCGTACATGAAATAGGAGTCCACAAAGGGATAATCAGCTTTTTTTCCCTTTTTTAATTATTGGGAATGGATAATGTTCCCAACACCCTCCATCGCACCTCATTCTTCAAGCATCTCAAGGGGGTAGCCCCCCAGCATCAATAATCGGTTGGGAGAGGAGGGAGAAGAGAAGAATTGAGGAGAAGGGATGAAAGATATGTACCCTTCATTTTTATTTAATTACCCTTGTGTCCCTAAGTTAATGTCCATTTGAGATGGAAATGGACAACAACTAACCAGAAGGGAACAAGTGATCATTGTGAAAGAAGTCGGAGATACACATGATATTCCAAAAAAGGGAAGGGTATAGTTGATATTGCAATATCTTAAAGGGACACAACTGATAAAATATATATTAACTTACATTAAATAAATTGCATGTTTAGATAAATTAAACTTGAACACGCATTTTTACCCCCGCATTTGCCCGAAGCCCGAGACTAGTTATACTTGTGAGTTGAAATTTAAAAATTGTATCTTTTTTTATTTAATTGGAGACATGGAAGGAAATATCGGCAATATATCGGCGATATATCACCGATATATCGATATCGATATGTGACCGATATGGGAACCGATATAGCGATATATCCCAATTTTCAGACATTTTTTTCACAAAAACTCGTCGATATAGGCGATATTTCGACGATATGTTAGCGATATATCGTCGAAATATCGTATCGATACGATATCGATACGGCCTTCCATGATTGGAGATGGACCTCATTCTTCACCTTGTCTGTCTTTATATACATAAAATGCAGCATTTACTTGTGCATCTATATATCGGTTTCCGCAATTATTAAAATGCTGGTGGGCACACCTAATAATGATTGGCCCCACTTCACTTGATGGTCTATTTCCTTGACGATACGATATCGATATTTAACCCACTTACAAAGATGAGGACGGAAGCTCCTCCATATTTATTTTAACCCTACTCATGCAGATAAAGACGAATGTTCAACATCAGGCGCCCCACAACTAAAGACTTCCACACACCATTATCTACAAACAACCCCCCATAACTTGCAAAATGCCAAATCTGAACTAAACAAAATATTTTAATTTTTTTTTGTATTTGTATCCCTGTAAGTTTCTACAAATACTGCTCGTACTTTTTGACAAAACACTTGATGCCCTTCACTGGAAAGCGGGAGAGCAAATGACGTCAACCCGTTATGGAGAGCTATTCTATACGTAAGAAGCAGAGCTTGAAACCTCTTATAAATTATAAAAATCAATAAAAATCTGAGAAAGTTTGATTTTCTCTAATATATTGAGAAATGACAACGGATAGAAATTTCCACTGCAGAGGGCTCCTCTAATGGTCTAGTGGTAGTACAATGTGTCTACTACATAAAATCAGAGTTCAAATAGAGATTGTGTTAGATAGTCGATGGCTATCGTAAAAAATAATCAAATCTTTCAACATGAGTTTGAGTAAAAATCAATGTAACCGACTCTACTATAATGGGAGAAGGCTTAGTACATTAGAAGGCTTCTCTGGTGGGGGGGAGGGGGGGGGGGGGGCGTCACCTACAAAGATGAAAGGGCAGTCTAAAGAGTGCATGCATGCCGTTCTTTGCAAACTCGGTCAGCTAGTGAACTGTATCTGTATATTTGCAGTAATTCAGAAGTGCACAAGTGTAAAAATCCCTTTAAAAAAACATTCAATATCCAAAAGCAAGCCCATCGGATTCACATGCTATAGCCAAATTCTAATGTTAAAGATTCGTTTGGTTGTAGGGTTAAGTTAGGGTATACCGGTGTACCCCTCCTTCCAACCCTCTCAATCCTCCTCCCAATTTACAACGCAACCTAAAAGTGAGACAGGAGGGTTAATCATATAATTATACTGTCCTATCCTCAAATGATACGTACACCTGATGGTTAATAGTCCCATATTACCTTTTACTCAGAAGAAAACCACGTGTTTGACAGCAAAACACCATTTAATACAGAAAGCACCTATGGATGGTGAAGCCCATTCCTTTCAGCGGTCTCCTCACAGCACCAGCAATTGAGGATGCCCCCTGTCTTCTCTTCCTTCGCCCTGCTGCTCACCGACGTCGAGCAGCATGGTCACAACCCTCCGCATGGATGGCCGGTTCATAGGGAGAGAGCTGGCGCATTGCAACCCAATGTTGAGGGTCTTGCCGATCTCCTTCCTGAAGGACTTGTCGAGCTTGGGGTCCATCACATGATCCAACCCCTTCTGATCCAGTGTGCTGCATACCCACTTCACCAAATCCTTCTCGCCAAACTCCGGATCCACTGGCCGCCTCCCTGTTACGAGCTCTAGTATCACAACCCCGAAGCTGTAGATGTCGCTCTTCTCGTTCACGCGCATTGTATAAGCATACTCTGTAATTACAAACAGAAAACAAACATAAGTTCGCACTCGATTCAGCTAAGAATTGATGTCTGAAACAATAGGTTTATAACTATAAAACCATTTACCCACCAGGAGCAATATAGCCGCATGAACCAGCAATTATGGACATTGAATTAGGCCGCCTTCTTGAACTGTCGACAAACTTGGCAACGCCGAAATCCGCGACCCGGGCGCAAAAATCTGCATCAAGGAGGATGTTGTTGGCCTTGATGTCACGGTGGACGATAGCCGGCACACAGTCGTGGTGGAGGTAGGAGAGACCCTCCGCGGCATTGAGGGCGATCTTGTACCGAATTTGCCAATTGAGCATCGAGCTCTTGCCAGAATGCAACAAGTCCCCTAAACTCCCATTGGGCATGTACTCATACACAAGGAGCTTGCAGTCTCTGTTCGAGCAGCAACACCAGAGCTTCACAATGTTCTTGTGCCGTATCTTTCCCAACGTTTCCACCTCTGCTTCAAAGCTTCCATCTTTGTTCTGACCCTCAATGTCGTGACCCTCTTTCTTTGACACCCCCCACAGCTTCTTCACGGCCACGGTCTCGCCGTTGCTGAGCACCGCCTTATAGACCTTTCCAGAGGCACCCGAGCCGATCACGTTATCTTCATCTAAGCAATCTAAGATTTCGAATTCACTGAAACCCAATTTGTGGAAGGACATCAGCGTCCACTTGGGCCTGCCAATTTCTCGCCTTCGCCGTTGGAACTTCCTGTACCTCCTGGCAAACCATGTAATGCCCGCAAGGAGCACAATGCCTGCAAGTATGAAGATGGATCCCAACAACCAGAGGTACCCACGATGCTTTCCCCCACTTTCCGGCACGGAACTGCAGAGGCCTTCAATGTCTCCACAGAGGCCTGGATTGCCCAGGAAGCTGTTCTTGAAGGTAGCAATGGCGAGCAGTGGAGGAATGCTCCCTGTAAGCTGATTGTTGGAGAAATTAAAGCGATTCAGTGTTAAGTTCTGCAGCTGGATGGGTATCTCTCCGGTAAGGAAGTTGTTTGAGAGATCAAGATAGTTGAGCACAGGCAAACTTGCGAGCTCCGGTGGTATATTCCCAGTAAGTTGATTCATGGCAAGGTTCAACTCGGTTAGCTTCCTCCAGGAAGTGATGTCTCTTAGGAGCTGACCAGACAGGGAATTGTTGCTTATATCTACCGTTCCAAGCTCGGACAGCAAGCCCAAAGCTGAAGGCATAGGTCCTGAAAGCTGGTTGTTTGCTGCAGAGAACTCGTATAGCTTTGACAAAGCTCCCACTTCATATGGAATGCTTCCGCTGAAATGGTTGCTTGATATAATAAGACTGGAGATGTTAGTTCCACCTGAAATCTGAGTTGAGATTACGCCTGAGAGCGAGTTCCTCGCGAGGTCGACGAGATAAATGTGTGGGAGGCCCCATAGACCGGGAGGGACCTCCCCAGAGAGGAGATTATTGCTAAGGCGAAGCCTTAGAAGAGACCTGCAGCGCCCGAGGCCTTCCGGTATACTTCCAGACAGCATGTTGTGGATCATCAGAAGCTCCTGGAGAGTACCCATGTCACAGATTGCCGGCGGCATCTCGCCGGAGAATAGATTCTGGGAGAGGTCAACGAACACCAGTGGAGACTTGCTGCCAAGATCATGCGGCAGCGTCCCAGTGAGCTGGTTACTGAAGAGTCGCAACTCGGAGAGCTTTGCAGCACTCCCAGCTTCCTTGGGCACGCCTCCGACTAGCCTGTTCTGGTAAAGATTGAGGCTTTCGAGCAGAGGAAGCCGGAAGAAATCAGGAGTGATGGTACCCACAAGTTGGTTCATGGAGAGATCGATGTTTTGAAGGGAGGTGAGATTCGCAATTCCCAGGGGAATCTCCCCGGTGAGCAGATTGCTATAGAGCTCGATCTGGAAGGCTCTCTTGAGCATGGATAGCTCATTTGGAATTTGACCCACGAGGCCATTCTGCGAGAGATCGAGGTTCCGGAGGTGCCGGAGGTTTCCAAGGGAGGTGGGTATCTTCCCAACAAGGTTGCACTGAGCGAGCCAGAGGGTATCGAGGAGGGTAAGGTTCCCGAACTCTGCAGGGATGGGTCCGGGGGCGAAAGGGTTATAGGAGAGGTTGAGCTGTCGGAGTGAGGAGACGTTGCCGAGGAAGGCCGGGACGGCGCGGTTGAGAAGGTTATTGACGAGGGTGAGGTTCTGGAGGCGAGGAAACCACCCGAATGAAGTGGGTATTTCGCCCGAGAAGTTATTGCTGGAGAGATCGAGGTGGAGAAGGGAGGGGAGAAGGTGGAGGGTGGAAGGGAGGGGGCCGACGAGTATGTTCTGCGAGAGGTCGAGATGGGTGAGGGAAGAACAAGGGAGCAGGGAGGAGCCGGGGAGGGTGGAATTGATGTAGTTATTGGAAAGGGAGAGGCGCTGGAGTTTGGGGAGGAGGCAAAGGGAGGCGGGGAAGGGGCCGACGAGGTCGAGGTTGGAGAGGTCAAGGGAGGTGACAGAGGAGGAGGAGGAGGAGCAGGTCACGAAGGACCAGTTGCAGGGAGATGGATCGTTAGGGTTCCACGAGGAGAGGGAGGATGTTGGGTCCGAGAGGGAGGACTTGGCCTTGAGCAGGAGGAGGCCTTCCGGTGTGAGAGACAGTGAAGGAGTGGGGTGGAGGACGAGGAGGAAGACGAGGAGGGTGAGCATTGTTTTGACTTGGGAGTTAGAAATGGTTAGTTTGGGAGTGGTGGGAAATATAAGAGTGAGTGGTGGTTATTACGAGAGCAGTCAGGTGAAACCGACGTTTGTGAGTGTGGGGAGGAGGTTGTGATGATATGATTTGGTGCGGCCGTACTCCGGATGGGAGGTTATGGAGAAAGGAGGGGGTGGGTAAAACGGGGAGGGGAATATCCCTCATCTCTGCATGTGTCGTCACCTGCATTGTTTGTTTGTGGATGTGCTCGCTTGGTTGTTTGCTCTGTTCACTTAGCTTGCCAACAAGTTGCTGTCCGTTGCACATGGCAGTGTTGGGTGTGATTGGTGTTTTTGTGGATGGATATGCAGGAGCTTGCGATTGTTTATCGGAGGTGTTGGGAATAGCAACTTAGCAAGTGCCATTGAAACGGCTGACTTTTTCTTTGTGCATAGGGTATCCAAGTCTTGGCTCCCTGCTCTCCTTCTGCCGGTGATGCCCATCTCCGATTCTTGGGTGACCTTTTTGTATTACATCAGCCTAAAAAATATAGACCATGGATCGGTTTTGCGTATGTTATTATTGAGAAACATGGTTCTCGTATCTGAAATATGACCAAAGAAACATCTTTTGCCGTCGCCACCTTAATTTCTGTCATGGAAATAAAATTTTTAACTTGCAATGATCTACCTATTGTAAAAAAATTAGCTGCGAAAATAAGGTGGTCAAAAAACTGCAGCAACAATATGTCCGTCGTTGCTACTCTAGTAATGAAAATTCTGTCGCATGTAATACCCAACGTTTCTACAGCTAGAATATCTTATATTTTGTGGCAACCAAAAAGATTGTTGCAGAAGAAAGAATCCGCTAGTTAAAATTTTATGTTGTCATTATTTATGGCTAATATGCTAATTTGTTGTAGGATCTTATGCTTTATTACTTTAATACTTCACATAATTTCCCTTGATTTGCCTCCCTTGGATAACATGTTAATACTATCCCTTCCATATATAGTTCAACTGTCCACAACTCTCAATCTAAATGTCATTGTGATATGATGTGTTGTGCATATAATGGGGGAAAGAACAAATGTTAATGTCTATATGCATGTTCCTTTGCAATCTATTTTTCAATTTTCTATCACACATGTGATGAACGCGGATTTCACCTCTTTAATAATCGAGAATTGTAGTATATGAGGTGAAAATTATTCAGCAAAAACTACAATCTTTGAATGTTGTGGAGAATTTTTCTTGGCAACTCTACAAGGTCAAACACAGGGACACTTGCCTCTTTAATATATTTATCGAATTTTGGTCTATTAAATCAATGTGTAATTATTTTCTCAATTCTAAGCCTTCATACAGATGCACCCTGAAATGCAGGTAAATCAATGCAAATAATGATGCATGTAATTTTTGTTGATTTTTCAATGCGATTTAAGATGATGCACGGACATAATACATGAATGAATGCAGGTTATATATACAAATGATTATTACAAATACACCCTAGAAAATATGAACACAGAATATGATTCCAATTCAGAGTCAATTTGAGCATGAAAATTACGTGCAAGCTTTTATCAATGATAGAGGCATATAGAGCAAATGACACTATCTAACATTAAAAATTCATCATATTTCATTTGGTGTCAGATGAGAAAATTAACTATGCCATTAGATAGACGATGAAATAAGGAACGAAATGATAATGAAATCACGCATTTAGATCTACGATGCTTAGGTTATGAAAGAAACAATGCAAAGGCAAAAATGTAATAAAAATGCGAGGAACTAAAAGATAAATAATCACAAATAGGCCCATGGAGTGACCTATTTATAATTTTGCAAAACCATTTGGGTCCTTTTGTAATTTTTCCAATGTTTGTAGGGACCATTATACAATTTACGCAACTCGACAGGGTCATTGTGTAATTTATCCAGACATGCATGTGATGCACGTACACCTGGATCTCTTCATCATTCTAGAAATAGCCGGGGGTAGATATGCAAATTACCTAGCTCCCGTACGTACATGGCACGCGAGGGGCCAGGCTCGGGGGTAGCGCAGCTTCGAAAGGCACGTGGCTGGATCCGGTGGCTCGGGGAATGGCTCGTATGACCTGAGCCTCTTCGCTTCGATGCTGACGATGAGGTCACATCTGAGTTGTTGGATGGCCAGCGCAGAGGTGCCATCCAACGACACCTGCGCCTCGTCTCCGTCGAGGGAGAGGCAGCATAAATGGAGCTTCGGCGAGTCTGCTAAATCTCTGTCGTGCTCCTCCATGCTCGTGGAAGGTGCCCGAAGCTCCAAGGTCACCTGACGAGGATGGTTGACCGGAGGTGAAAGCGCTGTAGATGGTGATCAATGTGGCACCACCAAAGACGGTGCTCGAGACTGGTGAGATGGGGAAGAATACGACCATTGACAATATGATCCCTACAAGCGTTAGAAGACGCATTGCCGAAGCAAATTGGGCCCACTAGAGGGTGAACGGAGGCCGGTGAAGAGGTAGAGAAGGTGGCGGACTTAAGCTCCCTCCGCCTTGATGACGGAGGAGGTGGATCGGAGCGAAGGAGGCTTCTGGAGGACAGGAGGAGGGGTGCGAAGATCAGAGGCGTGAGGTGGATGTAGGGGCGGTGTTAATTGGAGATAAATTTGTGTGTGTACTATGGGGTAATTTGGAGAAAAGATAAGAGAAACGATGAAGGTGGAAACCGGTAGATCGGAGAAGAAGGGGATGGAGCGAAGGCTTGGGTTGAACTCCATTGGATCTCGGGGTCATCGCCCAGTAAGGTCAGCTGGGCCTCAGAGCTCGTGCAGCAATCAAAGGCACTACACCACGGTGGATCATCGTGAGTCGATACCTGGGACAACAACCATCGTCATCAGCCAATTCCGCCTCCCCTTGTCAGAAGGAGGGGAAGGCAACTAGAAAGTAGTCCGTGAATGGTGGACGAAGGTGGTTGGGGGCGGAGAAGGTGGTTAAATAGGTGGAGGTCGCGATCGTTTCAGGCGATGGGGGTGGGTTTTTAAATGGTTGTCTTGAAGGCTGGGAGCGAAGGTGATGGGGGTAGAGGTTATGCAAGGGAGTAGGAGGGAATGAATATGAGGAGGTGACATTATGGAGAGAGGAGATGACCTGAGGAGAGCGCTTAAAATAGAAGGGGAAACTTGGTTGCGAGTCGTAACACCTGGAGGGGGAGGCGTCTGAGGTAGGAGATGAATCTTTGGTTGTTGGATCCTGTGATCCAACGACTCAGATGGAGGTGAGGACGAAGGGCTACAATTTGATCAGATCAGATGTGGCAGCTAGGAAATAGATGGAGGCGAGCGGTGTAGATGAAAGGGAAGGCGTTGGATAAGACGGTGAAGATGAAGCGAGAGGCGAGGCCATGTAGGAGCCGTAGGATGTGAAGACGATCGAGCGGTTGTGAGTGAGGCGGAGAAGAGTAGTGCATATGAGATGGGGGGGATTTGATCAGACAACTGTGGCGGAAGAGGGAGGAACAACTGCAATGAAGGCGGGGGAGCTAGATCCAATGGCCAAAGGGGGACGTTGGGTGGCGTGAGAGTAGGCGGGCCCCGTGGGCGGCCTAGAGGGCACCACATGGCCCAATCAGAAAATTCAAAAAATGGGAAATTAAAAAAATAAAAAAGAATTAGTTAGAGGTGAAATGGGAAAAAGTCAAAACATGAAAGTTGTAGACCTCGATGAGATCTACAAGTTTCATGTTGGACGAAAAGTCAAAAGAGGTCATTTATACAAAAATGTATTTTGATAGTCTTTTTAAGGGGATAAAAACACCTCTTTAATCTTTTGAGATTTTTTTTCTTTTAAAGGTTAGGGTATTTATAGACAATTATTTAGCTCAAGTTTTTAATTAGAATTTAAAAAAAGATAAAATAATAGTATTTAATTACAATGAATATAGGTTTATTAAACACAATTTATATACAATATAATACAAGATAAAATGAATGAATTATCAAATGATTTTTATTGGATTATTTTAGCAAGGTGTTTAATAAGTTGATTTTAACATGATGAATATGAGATTCATCATACCCCTAACTATGCACGTCCTCGAGCATCTAAATAATGAAGGAGTCAGATCAATTGCTGACCGTACATGTGATAATTTCAAGGCTCACTTTTTCAAAGACCCTCAATTTAAGTGATCCTAAAATTCTGCACTAAACCATGATCTTGTCAGAAGGAATCCAACTTCTCTAATTTTCAGACTCTCTGTTTGTACATATAATAAAAGGATATGAAGTTTAGTACACTGCATTCATGAAAGTCGAGTCAAGACATCACCCAAAGTTCCAGTTCTGGAGACTCACCTCTAGACCTAATCCTCAAGACTAGGGAATAAGTCTCTTCTTGCTTCAATCAACCATCTCACTAGTTCATCAGACTTGAAAATATAGATGGACGGCCAGATGATAAAGGGTATAGGGTTGTGTCTATTTTCTCTCTCCCTCACATTAGAACAAGGGGCCTCATGAGTGCCTTATTACTCAACACAAATAGATTTTTAATTTGTTGTTCAATGTATCTGTCAAGAAAATTCAGAGTCGTTTGCACTTGTTTTTCTGAAAGTGCACTAGGATGTGTCTTTTTTTAGTATCTAACATACTTTCGACACCCAGACTTAAATCACTATATGATGCAAAGTCCTTTTATGGTGCTAGCCCGACTCCTTGGTTCTAACAGCGTTTGGTCCAAGTGGACACTTTGAAAATGTTTAGGAGCGCTTGCCATATGGTGGACGCTCTTTTGAATTTGACTGTAATGTTAGAGCTTTTTCTTTGACATTTCTTTTCTTTTCTTTTTGGTATCTCTACTGTTTTTACCAAAAGTTGACGTATACTGATCAACAATTGTTTATGTTTTACCACACCATGGCACATAGGTAAATATGAAATGATAGCATATGAACTTGTTCACATACTGGTTAGGGTTTTGCTGACACTAAGGTTTTTTGAATCCTTCATTAACTTTATCCCATCACCGAGCATCATTAGATCGGACCTAGACTCAAATCAATAGTCCTAGTTCCTCAGGTGATAACTTAACTTATCTCAGTAATCATGCAGTTGTAAAAGTGATGTGCTGATCATATTCTTTAGAGGGTAGAGATGAAGAGTGTAATATAGTGCTCTACTCTTTCAAACTAGGGAAGTGTGGATTATTAAGTTTAAAACCCTAATGACTAAGGCATGTTACCTCAGACTCTCAAGATCATAGGAATCAAGTGTCCTCAAATCCTCAAGCCTCGAGTGAATGTGAATATGTCAAGAATACATCAACTCCTTGGTTAGTGAATTTTTTGTGATTTTTTCTTTTGCAAATTTTTATAAATTATAAATTTAATTTTTTTAATTCCTTTAAAATACAATGACTAGACGAAACTCATATGAATAGTTGCATCTACTTCCAGCCAGTATGGGTGTAAGGCAGACCGTTAGATGGGACCGTGCTACTTGAGGACGAAGCCATAAATAGTGTCCTCTAAATCACCCACTCTACTAAGGGAGATCGAGGTTCCCTCGTTGAAGAGTAGATACTCATTTTTAAGCCTAGTCGTCAGAGTCTCAATTAAAGAAAGGTTTTTACGTTTTGAAATTTTTATGAAATTTTTTAAAAAAGGTTAATTTTAATTACAAACATGTTAATCCCTCAATTTTAAAAACATTTTTACAAGCATTTTATAAAACTCAATTCACAAGCGGACTTAACCAAACTGAAGAAGATTTAAAAAATTTAAAAATATATGAGCTATGGCTAAAGTAGATATACAATACTATACAATATATTTCCTACACTTAAATTTTGCTATGTCCTCATAGCACAAGTGATATGAAGCCATGGCTCGGTTAAATATAGGGTGATATAGTGGAACTGAGAAGGAGGGTCCCCCTATACTTAGGTCGAAAATTGACCTAAGTATAAGAAGACTCAAAGAGGGAGGGATGAATGAGTCGCCTCCCCCCCATACTTAGTCTAAAAATAGCCTAAGTAAAGGATATGGAATTTGGGGGTGCGAGTCTGTTTAGGGTTAGGAGGAGCATTTATACAGAGATACAAGGATAAGGTAGGGAAGACAAGGGAGCACCACTCATCAGATGCTAGATTTTTAATCAAGTTTTTGAGTAAACTCTCATTGATAGCATATCTTCTATAAACCTCATGTCTGCCTCATTTCTTGAAGAATTCAGGCTTGGACTGCTTAAGCTGACTCATATGATGCTGTAGTTTGTGGATCGATCCATCAAGCGGCCTATGAGTTTATTAGAAGACATTATCGTGACTGAACAGGACATGTGCTTTCCTTTGGATATTGTGATCCTAGACATGGACTCTCCTGCACAGTTACTCCAAACCCCCATCATTCTTGGCTATCCATTTCTTCGAACTGTCAAAACGGTTGTTGATTATGGGTATGAAAATATTACATTTCACTCATGTAGTGGCAAGGTCACCATGGACATGATCGTCGAGCCGAAAGCCACATATGATGGAAGAAGAGCAGAACCGAAAGAAGAATCTGACATTTTTTATATCAGTGATCAACAAATTTCTTTGAATGATATTCTAACACAAGAAATACTCTTTTGAGAGGAGGACCCGGAAAGCATATTTGATCCATGCTCAATTGTCAATCGGGAGAAAGAGACAGATTCGGAATCACTTATTAGCATATCTAAAGAAGATTCATACCAGATCGAACATGAAGAATTCATTGCAAATATGTTTAGCACATTATTATCAAAGTTAGCAATGACAGAGGTTGACATTACCTCATTGAATTCAGTAGATCATACATATATCAGCACATTGCCAGAAGAGTTTGCGGAGGAAACTTCACAATTATCTGAACTCAGAAGTCCCTGCATGTTTGAAGTATGCATTCTTTGAGGTGAAGAAACACATGCATCTGCTCATTATCAGCAGCAAGCTGACTCTGAATCAAGAATCTCAACTCGAGGTTCTAAAAAAGAACTGCAAGGTACTTGGTTGGAAAGTTTCGGATCTCCGACAGATAAATCTGACCTTGTGTTCACACCACATATATCTAGAAGACGACTACAAACTATCTTAGGAACTCCAGAGAAGGCTAAACCCTAATCTCCGGGATATAGTTATCAAGGAAATCATGAAGTGGTATGAGGCATGCTTTATTTATCCCATCTCCGGATTTAAATGGGTGAGCCCTACATGTCATTCCAAATAAATCTAGGCTTACTGTGGTTAACAATGACCAAGGAGACAAGATCTTTACACAAGTACTGACATCTTGGTGTGTGTGTGTGTGTGTATGTTGATTACGACCATCTTAATTCAACTACAGAGAAGGACCATTTCCCTCAGTCATTCATTGATCATGTTCTCAAAAGACTGGCAGAGAAAGAATTCTTTTACTTTTTAGATGGTACTCTAGGTACAATCAGGTGGTGATCGCCCCTGAAGACCAAGAGAAGACATACCTTCCCACTCATTATATATGCTTTTCGAAGAATGGCCTTTGGATTGTGCAATGCCCCTGTCAAATTCTGAAGGTGCATGATTTTAATCTTTGCCAACATGTTCGGGTGTTTTCTCAAAGATTTCATGGATGATTTCTTTGTCTATGATGACCGGTTTGACTCTTGTCTTCTGCACCTAGACCGAGTACTACAAAAACTACGTGAAGTGAATTTGGTCTTATCATGGGATGAGAGTCACCTCATGGTCACAAAAGGAATTGTGTTGGGTTACGTCATTTCCAAGTGAGGCATGGAAGTCGACCAGTGAAGGTGGATGCCATTGCTAAATTATATCCACCTCGAAATGTGAGGTCATTTCTTTGGCACATTGGATTCTACAGAAGATTCATCATGGACTTCAACAGACTTGCCCGACCTCTCACAAAACTTCTATGCAACGAGACCGAATTCATTATCAATCAATAGGCTCAATCATGTTATCAGTTGAAAGACTTAATCACTCATGCTCTAGTCCTACAAATCACCTAATTGGCATCTTTCCTTTGAGATCATGATGTTAGCGTCAGATTTTGTAGTCTGGGCTGTTTAGGATAAAGAAGAGACAAGTTGCCCTATGTCGTTTACTAAGCCGACAAAACATTAGATGAAGCACAAAGAAACTATACAATTATGGAGAAAGAATTGCTGGCAGTAGACTTCGCTTTAGAGATGCCGGAGAGAAGCTCACAACGACGAGATATCTCCTTTTCACTCCTCACTATCACTCGACGCATGGCGGAGACCTCTGTCATTGATCTCACTATCTCGCAGAGCTCTAAAAGAGAAGGAAATGGTGGATGCTCGAATCTCAGAGGGGATGTTTGTTGGACATGTGAGCCCACAGCGAGCCATTATGCAATAAATGTTATTGCGAATATCATTCCCTGATCTGAAATGAAGACTAAATAATTTGCATAATAGGTCCCTTAGTACAATTAGGGTTATGTACCATGGCTATCTTAATGATCATACATCTGTTGATTCAACAATTGAATCATAGAGGCTGGTGCTTGGATGGATATCTAAAGGGTTAGATTGAGGACTCATAAAGCGCCGTCAAATGATTATTAAGATGTGATCTCCAGCCTGAGTAGGAGATGGCAATCTTTTCTCGCATAGGTTGATATCTGACCGACCTCTTGATGCAGGTCCTCTGCATAGGAATAGAGATTCAGAGGTGTCAGATTAGTTAGGTCAAAGAGTTGACTTAACGAGATCGAGATAACCTATGTACTATGTTGAATGCTGTCACAGCATAGACACGCATCCTCTGACCGGAGACAGATGTATTGCTATATGTCTGAGTATGTACATTTGACAGACCAATAGGTTGATGACCTAACCAAGGTCTATACACCGGTGCGTTGGTGTGCATATAAGGGCATATGAGTAATACGATCTCTCAAAGGATCATACATGTTCACTACTGAACCGGAAGACATGAGCTCACTCGTGAGATATTGGGAAGAATCAAATTCCGTGCACGGTCGTCTTGCTTTGGAAGCTTGACTGAATTTGTAGGTTTGATATATACTTTTGGAAAGTATATGATCAAGACCTAGGTGATGAATCTGTGATTCATCACTTCAAAAGTCAAAAATAGAGCCTTGTTCCCAAGCAAATAGAGGCATATTTCCCTTTATATTGCATAAATAACATTCATGCATACATCCATAATTCACACATTTTAGCAGTCCATTTACATTTAAATAAGAATGCCAAAAATCCCCCTTGTAAAATAGTCAATAAAGCCCTAGAACCCCTGTACACTAAAATGCACATAAAGCCCCCATACAAACTCCGAATTAGGTCTACTTACTCTTAGAATACTACACATTAAAAGACCTTTAAAATGAGACTAATTTCATTGAATTTGGAGCTCGTATGAGAAAGTTGGGTTTTTGGGCCACTTTGTATACTACATAGGTGTATAATTGTATCTTTGTATTTATGTATCATATTTAACCTCATCTCCGTCTTTGGTCAACATGAAACTTGTAGATCTCATCGAGATCTACAACTTTCATGTTTTGAGTTTTTCTAAATTCGGCCCCCTCTTATCTCTACACGTATATCTTGTTCCAGCCACTCACAGCAGGCCACGTGGCGCTCTCTGGTTGCGCCACACGGCCCGCTTCCCCTTGCCTCATCCGCCTTCACCTCCAACCGTTGGATCCTCTTCCAGATCCAACGGCCCAGCTCTGCCCACGCGCGCCTAAATCCTGGACCATCAGATCATCTCCGGCCTTAATCCACGCCGCACATTAGCGCCCTCACCAGAGCCCTCCACGTGGCGACATCTACACTGCTTGATCAGGCCCTTGATCTCTCCATCGCAGCCGCCCTTCCGTTGGCGCCCCTCGTCCGCTCGATCATTTCCATCTCCTCATCCAAGCCGCTCGCCCGCGCCTCGCCCAGCTCTCGCCACGTGGCGCGATCACGACCCATCATCTACGTGCCTTGATCTAATCACACACGTCCCCTTCCGCTTCGATCACCACCGTTGGATCACAAGATCCAACGGTGGAGACCTCGTCTCCTACCTCTGGGCGCCCCTCTCTCCCACGTTCCTTGCCTTGCGGGAGGGGCACCCCCTTTCTATTTCCGGCTGCACGTCAGCCACCCTCTCCGACCGCTAACACCCCCACGATGGAGACCACTCCTCCCTCACCCTCGCCAGCTCCCTCGCTTCCCACGACCTCCACCATAGAAGCCCCACGTCGACCACAAACCTCACCTCGTCACCAGCCAACCCACCAACTCCATCCTTTAAATACTCCACCACCGACAACCTTCAGCCGCATCCGCCACTCCAGAGAGCTTCCCTGAGCTCCGAGCTTTCGATTGGTGACAGCAATTCGACGATTCCGTGAGCGACGAAGGGCTTCTTCTCCGGCGAGATCCATGGCACCGCCGTCGTGTTGCAGCCGCTCCTTCGAAAAGCTGCACGAGCTCTGGACCCTACCGATCCCTAGAGCGACGACCCTGGAACTCGAGACCGAGCTCCGATCCCCAGGAAACCCTCCATCCCCCCTCCGATCTTTTTCTTAATTTTTCTTTATCTTCTCCGATTTTATTCGCCGCCACCGGTCACCCTCTCGCTTCCTTTCCATCTCGCCGAGCTTCGCGTCGAAGCTTCCATCCTCGCGGTAGCTTTTACGACCTCCGACGACGCACCTCGCAATACCCTGATCACCAGCTCCGCCATTTGGCCGGAGCTCCATCTCCAGACGCCCTCCGTCACCCTTAGGCCTCTCCGATCACCGTAACCTCTCCACAAACACACGCACGAGCTCCGGCTCTATCTTTCGTACTCGCAGGTACCCAGCTTCTCATTGAACGGAAGCTCGCCGGAGGCACCCTCGAGCTTCATCGCCATCAACATCAGGCCGCTCTCCAACGCTCCTGAGACCACCAGCATCTCCGCCTCCTCGCCACGCGTCTTCTGGGATATCTCCGACCAGTTGGAGAGCGTCAGCGACACGAGGAAGAACGGGCGGAGCTGCAGCACCTTCGCCGGAGCCCCGCCTTCTCCTCCGCAGGCGGCGGAGGATCGTCGGAGCAGACGAACAGCTGCCATTCGATCACGTCGATCGAACGGCCCTCACATCGCCACGCGTCCCCTCACCGCATCAGCTCCCAACCGTCGATCGCTCCTCTGATCCAGCGGCCCTCAGCGAGCCACGTCGCCGTCTTCATCGAGCCCCAGAGGCCGTTGGATCATCATCGATCCAAAGGCCCGAGGTCACGCCACGCGTCGGCACTGACACCCCTCGGATCCATCTTGATCCAAGGGCCTTCATTACGCCACGTAGCCCCGACCCGAACCTCCTCTCCGAGCTTAGGTTCGGGTCGCACGAACCTCACTCCAGACCTCCAGAGCGCCCGAGCCTAGCTCCGAGCCTCCGCAGCCATCCGAGCCTAGGTCGCCCACGTGAGGAGCACGTGCGGCCTGGGTAATTTACACAGAGTCCCCTGGAGCTTTCCATATTTGCAAAGAGGTCCCTGTGAAGCTGAGCCCACGTGAGGAGCACGTGCCCTGTGGAGAATTTGCATTCAAGACCACAACATTATAGGTAATTGCATTTTAGTCCCTGTCTGCATATTTGCTTATTGTATTTTTATTTTTCTATATTGCATTTACAACCATGTGTTTGCACACATCCCTAGGTTGCATTTTACATCATTTTAAAAATCTAAAAATTGCATTTTGTTGAGAATTTTGTCCTCTGTCTATTGGTCCACGTGTCATATTTTTGTAATTTCAGTTGAATTATTAATGAATTAATTGGTGAATTTTTGACATATTTTGCCCAGTGACACCTTTTAATTTGTAGTTAATTCTCTATGCTTCCAAAAATCATCAAAAATTCACAGTAGCTTAAGGAAGATATTCTTAACATACCATAAAAATCACATGTGATTTGCACGCATTTCGAGGCCTTAATAAATTGTTGAGTGATTTTCTTAATTTAATTGTAATAAATTCATTTCACCTTGAAATTAAGATCTGAAAATTTTTCTGGATTCCTTATCATTTGAGCTATCTAGGATAATTTTAGTTCTTGAAAAAATTGTGGTTTGCTATTTATTAAAAATTAAATATTGAAAATCACCCTGTCTGTTTATTTAATTCACAGTAAATCCATTTAGTGACTGAAAAATCCAAAAAAATTAGTGTAGATCATTTTCACCATCATTAATCATCTGGCCAATTTTCATACTTTTTGGACTTCATTTGATATATTAATTAAATTGAAACGTTAAATTGGCCTGCATTTTCTGCATAAGTCTGCATAAAAATTAAAAAGACCAAAAAATTACCTCCTCGAAAATCCGACACTCAGACGCTTGCTAAAATTTACCTAAGGAGACAGTTGCCTCCCTGAGTTCGACCTTGGACTTCACCAAGTAAAAAAAATTTGGCGCTTGAAATTAACTTAACATTAATTGAGAAGTGGTTTTTGACTAGCCTCTCGTATCCGACTGCAACGAATCACTAACATTAATTTGGACATTAATTTGACCGAATTAACATAGGGTGCGGGACGCTCGTCAAAATGGCGCCGTTGCCGGGGAGGCACGGCTTAGGTTAAATTTTGGTGAAATTTTGAGTGCTTGATTTTCTTTCCCCGGGTAGTCTGACCCCCGGTTTTTCTTGTGAATATTTCTGTCTTTAAAAATTTTTGCATTTTTGTGTCGTTCTTTATCTGACCTCAACTTGTTTTTGTGCGAGGAATATCGGAGTCGAAGACGCTTCGAGGAACCTGTAGTCGAATTGGTTTGAGTGATTTGAGAGAACCTGTAATTCATTTATTTCCACATTTTTCGCATCTTTTCCAGCGGTTCCCGTTCGGGTTCTCGCGTGTGTAAAAATAGTGGAATCGTGTCCCCGTGTGCTGTGTGGTTGAATTGTAACTTAGCTTGCACTAGTGGCTTCCCGAGCCAATCTAGGAATTGCTTGTGCTCGTAATCATTAGGACCACACAAATCACTTAAAAGACGCACTTAGACCGCAGTACTTAGCCAAATTAAACTGTTCTTCACGCTAATAGAACTGCCTGTCTAGGAGCGGCTTTCATCGCCTGCATCTGCATTTAGATAAAATTTTAATTCTGTTCTGCATCCTGCATAAAAGCGAAGGGATCACTGTAAGTCTCCTGAACTCAGCATAACATCATTGTTTTATCGTGCATCGGCTTTTTCTCGATTTCTCCCTCTGATTTTCACATTTAATTAAACGGAAATTGGGACTGTCCGATAGGCGTGCTGTGTGGTGGACTTAATCAGTGATAACTTAACTTAAAATCGGGACTGCTAAACAGTATTGACCAAAAAAAAGAAGAATAAAATTTGAAAATTGTTTGCGGGAGATTAATCCCCGACCCTGTTTTCAGGCTAAGTGAGGGTACTTGAGTGTGTGTGAACACCTTAAGGCAGAGCCCAAATCCTCGCCTTCCATATCACGGGCCAACTGATCTTAGCAAATATCACGAGTGGGATACTTTTAAGCTCATTGACAAGTACCAAGTAGCCTCCGCCTTCGCGGGTAGATAGGGGCGAACCAGCGGTACTCTGCGACAAGGCCTAGCTTTGTCAGCCTCCGCCTACTTGCAGGTAGATAGGGGCACGTCATTGAGTCCCCACTCCGGATAGGAGCGCAGAAAGGGAGGATCGGCGGTATCTTAGGCGACAGGATAAACAGGGAAGACGCATCCGGCTCTAAGCCGACTTCCCTATAGGCTGCGTAATCCTTGCTATCTTGTTTGAAAAATCACACTTAAAAATTACAAGATTAATCGGACTCGATTTCGAGTCCTTCACTGTGTTGAGTGTGAACTCAGGGTTTTGGATTGATTTTGCTTGCTTCAGGTAGGAGTAAAACCCTATCTTCTTCTTCTCGCCACATCAAGATGAGTAACTGGGGAGATCTCGACGCATTATTTACCGATCTCTCTATGAGTCCCCCAAGCGACTCGTCTTCATCGACCCAAGCACACCTTGGACCAACCAGGATTCATGACCCTCTTGAGTCTTGGTTCCCTCATGCTCAGGGTGGTAACTCTCAAACCAACCCTTTCATCTCCTCCGAGATTATCGAGGAAGATCATCGCCTCGGTAATCCTTTCCTTGATTTATCCTCTGACATCGACCTTACTTTCCCCCCAGGACTAGAGGACGAGATGCCGCCAAAAGTACCACCGGATGAGGAACAAATAAAACAGATTCTTGCTCGCCTCGCTGAAGCCGAACAGAAGAATGCAGATCTCACGGCGCGGATGTGACAGATCATAGTAGCAGAAGGAATCGACCGACCAATGGTCGATACCTATAACCCGACGGAAAACGAGATTCAGAACTGGTTGGCACCTGCAGTTCCCGCCCAGGCATTTGAACTGAAGCCCCACTTCCTTAGTCTGCTTCCGAAGTTCAACGGAAACCTTAATAAAGAACTATACACTTTCCTCCGTGACTTCGAGTTGGTGTGCAACAATCTTAGCCATCCCAATGTTGGCCAAGATTATATCCGGCTGAAGGCCACCCCTTTTACCTTAAGTGATAAGGCTGCTCATTGGTTGAAAAACTTAGGGGTGGTATGCAATACCTGGATGCAGTTCAAAGACATATTCTTGAAAAAGTTCTACCCTCTCAGTAGGACAAACCAGATGAGAACGAAGATCGCCAGCTTCGCCCAAGGACCTAGTGAACCTTTCCATGATGCTTGGGATAGGTTCAATGATTTAGTACAGAAATGCCCCTGCCACGGCATTTCAAAGGCGATCTTAGTCCAGACCTTGATCTGTGGTCTAACCCCAGAGATGCAGGGGTTAGTCAGTGCCGCCTGTGGAGGAAGCTATCTGAACAAAAACGAGCACGCCGTATGGAAGATCCTAGAGCAGATGGCGGAAACCGGCAGGTCGCAGGCCACCAGGGCCTATCAGTTGTCTTCTTCCATCCTATCCAATGAGACAACCCGAAGGACTGTAGCGGATCTGACTGAGGACCTCATCCCCAGCATGGGGATGATTGCCGATAAGCTTACCATGGTCGAGCAGATCCACAAGAGAGTCGCGGAACTTGAGTCTCTCTCGCGTCTACCGAAGCAAGTGGAGGAACTTTCTGAGAAGGTAGCTAAGATCAAGCTACCTGCCCCTTCTGCACCACCTGTACCTGTACATCGAGTCCATCTTGTACAGGAACATGCACCGGGGCCTCAGAGTAGCTGGGATCAGACTTACACCCAGCAGGACCAGCATGCACCCCCACAAGTGGAGACGGGATACGAGGAGCCTCCGCAAGTATACGAGATCAACGGACTTTGGTATAGCCGTGACCCGATTGTCAGGCAAGCCGAAATGGGGAAGGATCAGCCTCACCGTTCATCCCCAGTCTACCAAGAAACCAGGCCCGTTCCAACACCGCGCTTTTAGTCTAGGCCAGAACAAGGGTACCAGCCGCAACAATACCAGCAGCAGCAGCGCACCTATCAGCAGGGGCCAGCACCATCCCATCAGCAGCAGCAATATCGGCATGGCCAGCAGGGCCAATACAGAACCTCGTCTGCACAGCAGTCAGCCCAGCCCACCGAATTGGAGTCTCTCACCTTGGCGATCCAGACCCTGTCTAATAGGGTCCAACAGATGCAGAATGATTACCTGGACATGAGAACCGACATCAATCGGGTCTCTCGTACCCAGGACCAACAGATAGCGCCAAAGACCCCAATTCCCGCACAGGTTCAGGCCAACCCGAACAACATACTCCATGGCCAGAACCGACCTCGAGATCAGGTATATTATTCAGATAATTATTTATCTGAACATGAGATCCTTTCGTACGATAATGTAAATCACATGTCCCTCAGGAGCGGAAGGACCGTGACCATACCTGATCGGGCACGGGAGCAGAAGGAAGGAGCCTCCGACACTCTACCTGAGGAGAACTCGGAGGAAGAAGAGGAGGAGCATCACCACCATCATCGCCAGCAGAAGAAGAGGATATCTGAGTCCTCGAAGCAGCAGTCTCGCATTTGCATAGAGTCAGAAGAAACCGATGAAGAGCCCGCACCTCCATCTGAGGAGGATCGTCCAGCAGTCGCGGAAGAAGCATCACCGGTTTCGCCTCAGCATTTTCCTTTTAGTCAGAGTCAACGTCCTAGTTTGTATCAGAGTCAGAGTCCTGTTAAGAACTCAGTTCCCGAAGTCAATGAGAAAATTTCAGTTTCCGAACCTGAGTTAGAGTCAATAATCCCTTTCCCCCGAGCTCTTACGGGTGGAAAGAAGAAAACCAAAAAATCCAAAAAGATGACCCTGAGATGGCTGAATTCTACAATAAACACATCAAGGTCACAATCCCTTTTGACAAGTTCGTGGAGATGACTCCTGCATTCCAAAAATACCTTAAGGTGAGATGCACACCTACTAGGGTTAGCAGGAAGACCAAAAGCCGTGTTGAGAAACACGTTCTATCAGTAGCCACGACTTGTGCAATAAAGAACTCGTTTCCTCAGAAACGAAGAGACATGGGTGCACATTATGTGGTGAGTCATGTTGATGACATCGCGTTTGCACGCACTCTCATGGACAATGGTTCCTCAATCAATTTGATTCCCACAGCCCTCTATGAGCGGCTTAATCTCAGACCTCTTAGGAAATCTAGAGCTCTTCTACAGTTCGCTGACAAATCAACTAAGAGGTCCCAAGGAGAGTTGAGGAACATTGTGATCAAACTCGAGGGGCAAGAATACATGGTGGACTTCACTGTCCTAGATATGGAAACCCCTCGTAATTGGAGAGATTCCCAGATCATTCTAGGTAGGCCCTTCCTTAGAACAGCAGGGGCCTTATTTGATTATAAGAATGGGAAGATTCAGTTCCAAACTCCAGGCGGAGATGAGGAACTTGAAATGAAGCAGACAAGATGGCAGAGACCGGATTCCGAATCCAGCACCGAGTAGTCTTCTACCGGAACAGACTGCGAGCATGTAGACTTAGTTGGTCCATGGAGACAGAACCCAGCCCGCACTGAGGTGTCCATCTCCTTCGAAGATGATCCAGTGCATGAGTCAGTCTACGAGATCCTCAGGAACGAGTACAACTCTGAGCCTGCATCGCCCTACATCTTCGATGACGTAGAGGCCCAGTTGGGCCTGTCAGTCCTTACTTCTTTAGGACAATCGGAAGATGAGGATGACGAGTCGGACGAGGCGTTTGCCGATTGTATGGAAACTTTTGACGATCCGACTCCAGAGCCGCGCTTGGTGGCAGCTATCACAGAACACGATCCAGCCACTTCCAACACTGAACCAGAGCAGAGTGGGCCAGATTTCTTAGACGATCACACTATTCCTGAGCTCAAACCCCTAACCACAACCTTGAAATATGCCTTCCTTGCGGACCAAGACAAGAAATTTCCAGTCATTATCAGTTCGCAATCGACCGAGGAGCAGGAATCTCGCTTGCTAGAGATCCTCGAGAAAAACCGCAAGGCGATAGGCTGGAGCATTTCCGATCTCCACGGGATAAATCCCGCTCTGTGTTCGCACCATATTTACTTGGAGAACGAAGCCAAACCCTCTCGTGAATTCCAACGCCGGTTGAATCCAAATTTACGAGAAGTCGTGAAGAAGGAGATAGAAAAATGGTGCAACGCGGGTTTCATTTATCCAATCTCCGATTCTAAGTGGGTGGCCCCAATCCATGTTGTCCCGAAGAAGTCGGGAATTCAGACGACCACCAACGAGGATGGAGAGGAGATCGTGACGAGTGTACCCACGTCGTGGCGTGTCTGTGTGGATTACAGACGCTTGAATGCTGCGACGAAGAAGGATCATTTCCCCCTACCATTCATTGATCAGATCCTAGAGAGATTGGCGGGAAAAGAGTTCTTCTGCTTCCTAGATGGGTTCTCGGGCTACAATCAAGTAGCCTTAGCTCCGGAGGACCAGGAAAAGACCACGTTTACATGCCCCTTTGGTACTTATGCTTTCAGGCGCATGCCTTTTGGGCTATGCAATGCTCCAGGTACTTTTCAAAGGTACATGGTTGCTGTATTCGCCGAAATGGTCGGCGAATTCCTGGAAGTCTTCATGGATGACTTCTCGATCCACGGCGATTCTTTCGATTCCTGTCTTAGGAATCTGGACCGAGTCCTCAAGAGATGTTGTGAGGTTAATCTGGTGCTCTCCTGGGAGAAAAGTCACTTCATGGTGACGGAGGGCATAGTGTTGGGGCATGTCATCTCCAAGAGAGGAATGGAGGTTGACCCTGCCAAGGTGGACGTGATCAGACGACTCCAGCCACCAACCAACGTGAGACAGTTGCGGTCTTTTCTCGGGCATGTTGGATTTTATCGGAGATTTATTCAGGATTTTTCTAAGATTGCCCGACCGCTAACTGAGCTTTTAGGCAAAGACATGGAGTTTATTGTAGATCACAAATGTCTTGAGGCCTTTAAGCTTTTACAAGGAATGATCATGGACGCACCCATCCTACAAGCCCCAGATTGGTTTCTACCTTTTGAGATCATGAAGGACGCCTCTGATTATGCTGTTGGGGCTGTATTGGGACAAAGAAGAGATGGCGTCCCGTTTGCAATTCACTACGCAAGCAAAGTGCTTGATTCTGCTCAGCGTAACTATACGGTTACGGAAAAGGAAATGCTTGCGGTAGTGTTTGCCTTGGACAAATTCAGATCTCACCTAATTGGATCCAAGGTAACTGTGTTCAAGGACCACTCGGCACTACGGTATTTGATGGAGAAGAAGGACGTGAAGGCGCGTCTTCTTCGTTGGATTTTACTTATCCAGGAGTTTGATTTGGATATCCGTGATAAACCTGGTAAGAAGAACGTAGTGGTCGATCATCTTTCTCGTCTCGAAGATCTTAATACTTCTGAGGTTTCACCAATTTGAGACTCCTTCCCTGACGAATCGATTCTTGTTATCGACTCACTCCCATGGTACGCCAATATCGTGAATTATCTTGTCTCCAAGAAAGTTCCCGAAGATTGGCCCAAGAGCCAAATCGACTGACTAAAGTCGGACGCAAGACACTACCATTGGGAGGATCCGATCCTTTTCTTTGAAGGACCGGATTGTGTCTGGAGACGTTGTATTCCTCAGGAGGAATACCAGAGTGCCCTTTCTTTATGCCATAGCTTGGAGGCAGGAGGACACCACTCCGGGAAGAGGACCGCATGGAAGGTACTTCATTGTGGCTTCTACTGGCCGACTCTGTTTCGCTATGCCACCGCCTTCGCGAAGTCGTGCCCAGTTTGCCAGAGAATGGGAGAAACCGTTGGTTCCAAGGATGAGATGCCAATGCAGCCGGTCATCATTTGTGATGTCTTTGACGCCTGGGGTATCGATTTCATGGGCTCATTCCCTGTCAGCCACGGGTTCGAATACATCCTCCTTGCGGTAGATTATCTGTCCAGATGGGTGGAGGCTATCCCAACCCGAGCCGCAGACAGCAGGACTGTCTGTAAATTCATTAGAGAGCACATAATCTCTAGGTTCGGGATCCCCAAAATGATGATATCAGACGGGGGTAGCCACTTTGTGAATCGGGAGGTGAAGAAACTCCTAAAGGACTACGGCATCGAACACCGTGTCGCAAGCCCTTACCACCCACAAACCAATGGTATGGCTGAGGTGTCAAATAGGGAGGTGAAGACCATATTGCAAAAGCTTGTCTGCCCGGACAGGAAGGACTGGTCTCAGATCTTGGATCAAGTCCTCTGGGCGTATAGGACGGCTTACAAGACACCGTTAGGCACCTCCCCATTCCGAATGGTATTCGGAAAGCCGTGCCATTTGCCCGCAGAGTTAGTGCACAAATCAGAATGGGCAATAAAAAAGGTCAACTGGAACACACACCTGGGTCAGAAACAGAGAGACATGGATCTGAATGAGCTTGTGGAAGTCAGAAACCGAGCATACGACAACAGTTTGGTGTACAAGGACAAGGTGAAGCGTTGGCATGATAGATATATCAGACGAAAGACCTATGTTCCTGGATAGAAGGTATGGTTGTTCAATGCTAGGCTGAAGATTTTCCAAGGCAAGTTAAAGTCTAAGTGGACGGGACCATTTGTCGTCCGTACGGTGCATGATAGTGGATGTGTCGAGATCTCAGATCTCACAGATGACGCACCGACATTCCTAGTGAATGGACAGCTGTTGAAGCACTTCGTCGAATCCAACGAACAATTAGTCCATGTTGAGGAGATTGTATTCATGCGCGAGACAGATACAGCAGATTCACATCGAGCCGCGTATGAGACCTTGCAGCAATGAACTCCACCCATCAGCAGCATCTTGAAAGATTCACACCGACTCATCTGTGTATACCATCAATCTTGTACATCCTATCCTTTACCCCCGCGATTCTAGTAACCCATCCCCACATCATCGAACCATTATCTTGGACTATACTTAGGATGACCAGATCCTAAGTATAGGGGGGAGGGGTCACCTGAGTCGGTTCTCTGTACATTCTCCAGATCACATTGGTCCTCATACTAATTTCCTACCGATACTTAGGCTGACCTGAGCCTAAGTATAGGGAGGACTGATGCCCGCATTAATACCCATCCACTACCCATCTTTCCCTCGTCCGCCCCATTTCTGATCTTCTTCTACACTTAGGCTGCCAGAGCCTAAGTATAGGGGGGCGAGACGACTTCTATACTTTTTGTTCCTTTAGCTCTCCTACGCTTAGCACGAGCTATGTCTTTTTCCTCGCTCTTCGTGCTCTGAGGACATAGCACACGCTAAGTATAGGGGGCATGTATATATTACATATATACTTTACCCATAGCTCGTACTTTCGCGTATGTTTCGCGTATTTTTGTATATTTTACAATAATTATGGGTGGGTAAAAATTGAAAAAAAATGTGTACTTTATGTATAATACTTGTATAAAAAGTTGTAAAATTTGTTGTAAAACATGATGTATACCAGAAAAATAAAACAAAAAAGCTTCTTGTTTAACCTTGCATACCATCTCTGCATCCAAAAAGAGTCTTGCATTTTCATAGCATGACATCTCATCGGCATACTTTGCATAGGCAAAGTGAAAAGCTAGTGGGTTCTGACTAAGTTATGAGCAGATATTGAGGATGGAAGTGATTTGACCTTAATCCACCTAATTTCAGAGGAACCTTATAGGAACTGGAGTTAATATTTTTCAGGTCAAGTGACTTAATTCTTTGAGTCCGCAAGTCTATGTTCATATGTCATCTTGACAAGCCTGGGTAGAGCACTTAACAACACACACATGACTCTTAGAGACAATGGCTTGACGTGCACCAGCACTTTACACATGGCTCTCTACGGATGAGGTGATGAGGAGGCAGTTTCCTTTAGCTTGGGGTAGCATATGAGGGTAGTACTTCTAGGCGGAACCTCTCTTCTTCTTCTAGTGAAGGAAGTGCGTCTCAACTTGGCCTAGTGGTGATGAAGGCTAAAGACAGAAGCTGTGGGTTGCAATAAAGCTTCAAAAGAGGGATAGTCTACTGGCTCAAGAGGAAATTTCTTGTATATATGTTGCACCATGTAGATATGTTGTACAGAGGCATTTTGTTGAAAAAAAAGGAAAAAAAATGCCAAAAAGAACTCCAAAAAAGTGGTGGGTCGGATTGAAAATTTAATAACCCCACCGGAGTGTACGTAGTCAAGAAAATCAAAAGCTTATGGTCACCATGTTACATCTCATGAAGCTTGCAGCGGAAGACTTAGCTACACTGGCTGAGCTCCCAAAAGTCTATACTTCTTCCCCCTCTTCTTGAGCCGGTTGCACTTGAACTTAGAAGGTAATACCCCGCTTCTCGAGGAAAGAGTTGCTAGACCGAGGCATTAGAGTTACCTTGTTAGAGGAGGTTGGTTCCGAGTCATTTCTGATGTGGAGAGCTATTTATCACTTACACAGTACAAGTAAGAATCATAGTCATCAGAAATTTGCGTTTGAGGATTTGTTCTGACCTGACTGTTAAGGCGTCTTGAATAGAAGACTTGTGGAACTTGAAGTCTGTTAAGTCTTAAACTCAGATCCCAATAAGGTTCCGACACATAATTAATCCAAAGGTCGAGTCAAGCTCTATTTTTAACTTTTGTTCATGACCTTGGTATGGAACCCAAAATCATTTCACTCTTGCATTTCATTTAGTTGCTCGGGGACGAGCAAGGTTTAAGTATAGGGGGTTGATGAATCTGTGATTCATCACTTCAAAAGTCAAAAATAGAGCCTTGTTCCCGAGCAAATAGAGGCATATTTCCCTTTATATTGCATAAATAACATTCATGCATACATCCATAATTCATACATTTTAGCAGTCCATTTACATTTAAATAAGAATGCCAAAAATCCCCCTTGTAAAATAGTCAATAAAGCCCTAGAACCCCTGTACACTAAAATGCACATAAAGCCCCCATACAAACTCTGAATTAGGTCTACTTACTCTTAGAGTACTACACATTAAAAGACCTTTAAAATGAGACTAATTTCATTGAATTTGGAGCTCGTATGAGAAAGTTGGGTTTTTGGGCCACTTTGTATACTACATAGGTGTATAATTGTATCTTTGTACTTATATATCATATTTGACCTCATCTCCGTCTTTGGTCAACATGAAACTTGTAGATCTCATCGAGATCTACAACTTTCATGTTTTGAGTTTTTCCAAATTCGGCCCCCTCTTCTCTCTACACGTATATCTTGTTCCAGCCACTCACAGCAGGCCACGTGGCGCTCTCTGGTTGCGCCACGCGGCCCGCTTCCCCTTGCCTCATCCGCCTTCACCTCCAACCGTTGGATCCTCTTCCAGATCCAACGGCCCATCTCTGCCCACGCGCGCCTAAATCCTGGACCATCAGATCATCTCCGGCCTTAATCCACGCCGCACATTAGTGCCCTCACCAGAGCCCTCCACGTGGCGGCATCTACACCGCTTGATCAGGCCCTTGATCTCTCCATCGCAGCCGCCCTTCCGTTGGCGCCCCTCGTCCGCTCGATCATTTCCATCTCCTCATCCAAGCCGCTCGCCCGCATCTCGCCCAGCTCTCGCCACGTGGCGCGATCACGACCCATCATCTGCGTGCCTTGATCTAATCACACACGTCCCCTTCCGCTTCGATCACCACCGTTGGATCACAAGATCCAACGGTGGAGACCTCGTCTCCTACCTCTGGGCGCCCCTCTCTCCCACGTTCCTTGCCTTGCGGGAGGGGCACCCCCTTTCTATTTCCGGCTGCACGGCAGCCACCCTCTCCGACCGCTAACACCCCCACGATGGAGACCACTCCTCCCTCACCCTCGCCAGCTCCCTCACTTCCCACGACCTCCACCATAGAAGCCCCACGTCGACCACAAACCTCACCTCGTCACCAGCCAACCCACCAACTCCATCCTTTAAATACTCCATTACCGACAACCTTCAGTCGCATCCGCCACTCCAGAGATCTTCCCTGAGCTCCGAGCTTTCGATTGGTGACAGCAATTCGACGATTCCGTGAGCGACGAAGGGCTTCTTCTCCGGCGAGATCCACGGCACCGCCGCCGTGTTGCAGCCGCTCCTCCGAGTAGCTGCACGAGCTTGGGACCCTACCGATCCCTAGAGCGACGACCCTGGAACTCGAGATCGAGCTCCGATCCCCAGGTAACCCTCCATCCCCCTCCGATCTTTTTCTTAATTTTTCTTTATCTTCTCCGATTTTATTCGCCGCCACCGGTCACCCTCTCGCTTCCTTTCCATCTCGCCGAGCTTCGCGTCGAAGCTTCCATCCTCGCGGTAGCTTTTACGACCTCCGACGACGCACCTCGTAATACCCCGATCACTAGCTCCACCGTTTGGTCGGAGCTCCATCTCCAGACGCCCTCCGTCACCCTTAGGCCTCTCCGATCACCGTAACCTCTCCACAAACACACGCACGAGCTCCGGCTCTATCTTTCGCACTCGCAGGTACCCGGCTTCTCATTGAACGGAAGCTCGCCGGAGGCACCCTCGAGCTTCATCTCCATCAACATCAGGCCGCTCTTCGACGCTCCTGAGACCACCAGCATCTCCGCCTCCTCGCCACGCGTCTTCTGGGATATCTCCGACCAGTCGGAGAGCGTCAGCGACACGAGGAAGAACGGGCGGAGCTGCAGCACCTTCGTCGGAGCCTCGCCTTCTCCTCCGCAGGCGGCGGAGGATCGTCGGAGCAGACGAACAGCCGTCGTTCGATCACGTCGATCGAACGGCCCTCACATCGCCACGCGTCCCCTCACCGCATCAGCTCCCAACCGTCGATCGCTCCTCTGATCCAGCGGCCCTCAGCGAGCCACGTCACCGTCTTCATCGAGCCCTAGAGGCCGTTGGATCATCATCGATCCAAAGGCCCGAGGTCACGCCACGCGTCGGCATCGACACCCCTCGGATCCATCTTGATCCAAGGGCCTTCATTACGCCATGTAGCCCCGACCCGAACCTCCTCTCCGAGCCTAGGTTCGGATCGCACGAACCTCACTCCAGACCTCCAGAGCGCCCGAGCCTAGCTCCGAGCCTCCGCAGCCATCCAAGCCTAGGCCGCCCACGTGAGGAGCACGTGCGGTCTGGGTAATTTACACAGAGGCCCCTGGAGCTTTCCATATTTGCAAAGAGGTCCCTGTGAAGCTGAGCCCACGTGAGGAGCACGTGCCCTGTGGAGAATTCGCATTCAAGACCACAACATTATAGGTAATTGCATTTTAGTCCCTGTCTGCATATTTGCTTATTGTATTTTTATTTTTCTGTATTGCATTTACAACCCTGTGTTTGCATACATCCCTAGGTTGCATTTTACATCATTTTGAAAATCTAAAAATTGCATTTTGTTGAGAATTTTGTCCTCTGTCTATTGGTCCATGTGTCATATTTTTGTAATTTCAGTTGAATTATTAATGAATTAATTGGTGAATTTTTGACATATTTTGCCCAGTGACACCTTTTAATTTGTAGTTAATTCTCTATGCTTCCAAAAATCATCAAAAATTCACAGTAGCTTAAGGACGATATTCTTAACATACCATAAAAATCACATGTCATTTGCACGCATATCGAGGCCTTAATAAATTGTTGAGTGATTTTCTTAATTTAATTGTAATAAATTCATTTCACCTTGAAATTAAGATCTGAAAATTTCCCTGGATTCCTTATCATTTGAGCTATCTAGGATAATTTTAGTTCTTGAAAAAATTGTGGTTTGCTATTTATTAAAAATTAAATATTGAAAATCACCGTGTCTGTTTATTTAATTCACAGTAAATCCATTTAGTGACTGAAAAATCCAAAAAAATTAGTGTAGATCATTTTCACCATCAATAATCACCTGGCCAATTTTCATACTTTTTGGACTTCATTTGATATATTAATTAAATTGAAACGTTAAATTGGCCTGCATTTTCTGCATAAGTCTGCATAAAAATTAAAAAGACCAAAAAATTACCTCCTCGAAAATCTGACACTCGGACGCTTGCTAAAATTTATCTAGGGAGACAGTTGCGTCCCTGAGTTCGACCTTGGACTTCACCAAGTAAAAAAAATTTGCCGCTTGAAATTAACTTAACATTAATTGAGAAGTGGTTTTTGACTAGCCTCTCGTATCCGTCTGCAACGAATCACTAACATTAATTTGGACATTAATTTGACCGAATTAACATAGGGTACGGGACGCTCGTCACTAGGTATGATATATGCTTTTGGAAAGTATATGATCGATACCAAATCCCAATGATCAAATGAGAAACTTAGTGATCAAACCCTGAAGAAGACAGTGTAAAATTGATCTTGATCTTCGGGTTGACCATGGGTCTTCCAGTATGCAGGATGTACAGGTATTGGGAATACCTGAGGGTGATGTGATCATAAACGATTGTATATCCATGACGCTTCCATTCCGAGGGAGTGATGAAACAGGTCTGGATTTTAGTCACTCCTTCCAATAGAGAAGCAATCTGATCTTAGTCCAAGTGTTGGACATTGATATGAATGAGATTCAGATTCAATGAGAAGATTGGATTTGCGGTCTTGATTTAATCAAGCATCTGTGGGAGGTTCGTACGATCTGGATTTGAGACGAGATCTCAACATCCAAGTCACTATACGTGGAATAATACAATCGCCCTGTCCTTATCTCCAAGTATCTGCGGAGAAAGCACATTATTCTTGAAAGGGTTCAAGAATAATTCTTTTAATGAAATATCCAAGCAAGGACTTGATGATTAAATGAGATTTAATTATCAAGCTTAATATGAATATAATTCATATTGTAAAAATGATTATCTAAGATAATTAAATGGGATTTAATTATCAAGGATTAAGAGAATGTGGATAACAATATCCATGATATATGTGTATTATAAATATGATTTATAATATACATATATAAGAGAGAGAATTTATGTAAATAGCATTTGTTAATTAATAATGTGGATTGGATTCACATTTATTAATTAATATGAAATGCAATTTACTAATTAGTTTGGGTTGTGAATATGATTCACATAATATTCAATGGCAAGATTGAAATATTCACAAATTAATTTGGAATTAATTTGGTGAATATTTATTGTGATTAATTAAGAAATAATAAGATAAATAAAATGGAGCAAAATAAACCACCCTCCATAGGTGGCATCACCCATGAATTGTTCATGGGTGAGGCCCCCCAATTTTAGGGAGGTTGGTTGACTCCATTTTATTTATCACATTATCTCTTAATTAGTTGATGTTAAATTAAATTATGTTGATAATGTTGCAACATTTTTTAATTTAAATTAATGTTGTTGGTTTTAACCAACAACAATCATAGCCATTGATTTAGCATGGACCAAGCATAGCCCTTGGATCCATGTGTCCCATGGATTGAGATCCATTGGATCCTAAACTAGTATAAAAGGAGGGCTAGGGTAGCCTTTCCAAGTTACAACATTCTTGAGTTGAAGAACTCTACTCTCTCTCTCTCTCATTCTCGTGGGGTCTCCCTAATATTCAAGTGGCCGTCCACTTTGTGTATTAGGAAGGAGATCATTTTGCTACGCCTCTACGCTTGGATCTTCGTCAAAGGATTGCGGGAAGGACGCGACTCATCATCGTGCCCGCAAGCGCATTCTCTGTGGGTCGGACTTAAGATAGGAGGATCTCTACTTTGGGATCTCGCGATCACAACCACGCTTCAAGAGGTATTCCTTGTACTTTGTGGTTTGATGAAATGATCCGAGAAGTGTTCTCGTGATCATGTGGTTTCATCTTTAAAGTTAAAAATTTTAATTTCCGCTGCATCTAGCATCTAGTACGACTAATTGCTCCGATTGCATACGATGCGATCGACACGCTTCCGTGATGCGCTTAAGGATTCTCAATATCCTTCAAGTGGTATCAGAGCCATAGGTCGAATAAGATTTTGGATATGATCCATAGACCTTAGACGATTTGGTTCTTGAAAGGGTTGCAAAATTTTTACTGCATTTCAATTTTTCGCACCTCTGTAAAATTGAATTTTTCGGCTCTGTTTAGAATGTTTAAATACGAAATTTTCAATTGGATTTTGTTCCCCATTAAACAAGGAAACCATAGGACTTGAGTTTACTAAATTTGGACTTTATTTGCTCAAGATATGGCTTTTTGAATATGACTATATTCACTGTTGCGGGAACTGTGGATTTGAACGTAATTAATGAGATAATTACGGTTTTAATCCGCATTGAAATGCATGAATTATCACTTGGGTTCTTTAATAAATCAAATAGTCAATCTTTGGAAACTGAGTTTGCATTTTTTGGATTTAAATTGATCAAGATAAGTTAATTTTAGTGATTGGGGGTCACTGCTGGAAATTAACAATTTTGATCTTGAACCTTGTGATATGTCATTCAATTATCATGATGAAAATTAATTGTTAATTTTCTGGAATAATTAGTGATAAATATTTGTGAAATATTTAAAGAAATAATTATTTCATTGAATGATACTTGCCTAAATCACAATGATAAGATATTAGATCTTGATCACTGGTTCATCAACAAACATTGCTTTCATGAAAACTATAGTTTATCCTACAATAGTTGTAGGACAACTTTTACATGAAAAACCCTTTTGCTTGAATAGGATTGGGGATTTGTCTAGCAAATCTCCTTATAATAAAAAATGTTTTGATTTATATTATATGGTATAATTTCGGTTGAAAAACCGATGAACATCTCAAAGTACATGATGGTCTATCTGGTATTATCCTTTCCCGAGGCGGATGTGGTGCCTAGTCGGAGAGCATTGGGGTCGCGGGTTGCAACGTATGTGGTCCGTCCCACTCTCGTCGGTACTGGCCATGACAATGGGTAGGGATTGTATAATGCCGGAGAAAGTCAATGTGTATTTTTCTAATTATTAAAATTCGAATAATACGTACTTTGAGAATATACCTACTATTCAAGTAAAAGACGTGTTTGTTGATTGATGATTGGATTGATGATTAATTTAATGTGATTAAATTAATTATATCCAATAAACACTCTATTATGAATAGATGTGTATTTCCCTTGGAAGAATTAATTATGTGAATATGATTCACGATAATTAATTACAATTTGAATATGAGGTGGAGGATCACATAAGTGACATCCATGTTCTCCCGTCAAGGCAAAGGATTCCGTCGCCAGTTGTTGTATATAGGAGACGCATGTCCGAAGTGACAGATCCTATATATGATTTAATTGGATCGGGTTCTTTGCTTCTCGAAAGAGTAAGGCCGTATACGTAGTGACCCCAATATCGGGTCCTCATATTATTGGGGCGATATTGGATTGCATATAGCGAGTATTAAGCATGTTGACGGTTGGTTCAATTAATGACGGGTCAACATCATCTTAGGGGTGGTGGGCCCGGGTGTTAAAGACCGAATTGGGAGATGCAAGTTGGACTTGCAAGGCGGAATGTGTTCCCGCTTCTTTTTATCCGAGTTGTAGGTTCTCATATTATTGGGATGCAACAAAGATAGGAAAGGAGATCCCAGATCTTGCTAGAGATATAATGGTAAGAATATCTCTTACATTGAAAGTGATTAAGGGAATGAACTTTCAATGTTGACAAGGCAAGACAACTTTGATATAAAATTCCTAAATCAAAGTAAAACATGTATATATAATATATATATATATATACTCTTATGCAATTTTCTTATATCAGATAATCCATCATTAAACCCACTCAATGTTATACTCAATGATAACCAGTAAAATATCTTGGATTGGACTCATGATCCAGATATTGTACTTGCAATTGGACACATAATATCTGTGGTTGCAGTGTGCAAGTCCCCTCAACATAATGAGGAAGGGCAATTAAATAAGACAATAAGACATCGCCTTAGGGTTTGTATGTCTCTGTAGTCTTGATCCTTCATCGAGTGTACTTTGGAAGTGACATGTCGATGGTGATCGTAATTGTCGAATAATCCTTATAAAATAAAAGAAGGTATTTTGGCATACATATGTGCTCTGGACATTTAATCATGAATGACATGGTTCTCTGCAGAATGGTGGCTCGAAAGAGATGATGTATTCAAAATGTTTGAATACCTACCTGAACCTAAGTCTCTAAGAGTTAAGATGTATGTAGATATGATGAGTGTCATCATTCTATTATCTATACTCTAGTCATTCATGAAGCTTCATAATATCCATATTGTATGAATTTAATGAAGCATGTATATATGTTGAAATGCTCTTACATTGAATTCCTTTTGAATTTAACATAAGAGATTCTTTATCTTGAACAATGGTTGTTTATAGATGAAGAGAGCACAGTGGAAGCGTGGGTCGGACCCATGTAAGAAGGAAAATCAAAGAGTTGATTGTACTTTTGTGACTTCCATATGACATCCAAAGAGTTGGATGAATGTCAATACTGCAATAAATTGATGTGTTGATAGTATGACTATCAAATCTGTCTAAAATCCTTAGTGAAGGACTCAGATAGAGCATCAGAATAATTTACATATAATCATTGACTCTGACTTTCTTAAGATAAAGTCTTACAATTGTATCCCAATCTTCTAATGACATTTGCAATTGGTTGCATACATATATTAGAAAGATTAGAAATTTGATCTTAAGGTTTAGTGGTCATCTACATGGATATTGCTGTAATTGTTGCAGCAATCTCTGTTGGATAGATAGACCTCATATTCTCAGTGGGAGAGCCATTAGTCCTGGAGAATGTCTCTATGACCTAGATAGTAGAGTACACTCATTGTTTGTTTCTAAATATTGGAAATGAACATGAATTCTGAGATAGAACTATCATAAAGAGTTATGATGAAAAAATTTCAGATAGTAATCTAACATCTAGTGGACTCCACAAAATTAGAAAATTAATGAATGGTTCATTGAGATTTCTAATACTGAAAATCAAACCTTATAAGGTCAATGGGAGGATGAAGATCATTTGACAATGATCTGGCATCAAGCCTTGGATATTTGTCTGTTGATTTGATCAATAGACTAGTAAGATATGAAACTTTAGAATGTCTAAAATTTCAAATCTTACATACTTGTGAATATAGTATTCAAAGTAAAATGTCCAATACACCATTCTCTGGGAATGGTGTTAGATGTCGAGGTATTCAAGATCTCATACATGCTGATGTATGTAGATCATCTATATCATAGTAAACATTATGGATATGTGATATCTATTGATGATTATGTATGATATGAGATTTCTTCTCTTCACCTGAGAAACCTTTGAAATGTTCAAAGATTTCATAATTTTGGTTTAGAACCAAAGTTTGAAGAAAGATGAAATGAATTTGATCTAACCTAGGTAGCTTGTACCTGTTAGAGAAAAAAATTCAAAGAATACCTTATGGAGATATGAATATCATTTCTATCTCACTCCTCCGATAAACCTGAACTCAATAGAGTTGTAGGGAGATACAATTGGACCATGTGTGACATGATTTGATCAATGATTAATTTTAGCATAATTTCCTCTTAGTTTCCTGGTATATATGTGTAGTAGAGACTACAATATATATCCTTAATAAGGTTCCATGCATGTAAGCTGGAATCTAGCACTTGAGAGTGCTACTTCATTAGGAAAATAAAGGATGGTATTGGATACCTACTTTACGACCTTGAGATTCTTAAAAGATCTCATTTCTGAGAATGTGTTCTTGGAGGATTGAGACTCTTGAGAATCAAGATGAAAATGAAGTGAAGGAACTCATTTAATCTTAAGATGACAATGAGGCTCCTGAAATCAGAAACTAAAAGGATAATTAAAGATTAAACACTAATACCTCTTCAAATGAGTTTGAGGATGTATCCCATGTCTGACAATGATCGGACTTCATGTGATGAATCTCCTAAGGATCATGACATGGAAAGATGGATATTAGCAATAAAGTCTAAAGTAGACTTCATATACAAGTGTTGTATATGGACCCTCGAGGATCCACCTATATAGGTAAGACCCATAAAGGTGTAAATGGATCTTCAAGAGAAGAGGGAACCTGATGAGAAGGAAGAGACCTTCAAAGCTCGGTTCGTAGCCATAAGCTACACATCGGAAGAGAAGACATTGCTTGCAATGAGACTTGCTCTTCGGTAACCATGCTTAAAATCATCAGAATGTTGCTAACCTTAGCTACACATCTTGACTATTGCATCTTCAAGATGCAAGTCAAGATTGCATTCCTCTAAAAATACCTCTCTGAGGATATTCACATGAAGTAGCCCCATGGCTTCATGGTTGAGGAAAGCAAGGTGTGCAAGCTAAAGAAATCCATCTATGGACTCAAATATGCTTCTTGTAGTTGGAACATCAGATTTGATGAAATCATAAGTGTTATGATTTCAAATAGAATCTTGATGAACCATGTAAAGCTTAGTGGGAGTGCTATTGTGTTCATCTTGCTAAATGTAGATAATATCCTAATCATATGGAATGATATAAGGATGATAATAAGTGTTTTATAGACTGGCTATTCCATACCTTGAGATATGATCTCAAGAATACCTCTTAGATCTTAGTTCTGAAGTTGTTCACAAGCAAAGAGAAGAGGGTATCGGAACTGTCACATTAGTAGTACACCTTATATATGTTCCATTTTTTTTGGAAATTCCAAGAAAGGCTTCCTTCCCTTAAGATTTGGTACTAACTTATCTAAATGGATAGCACCTCAAAGAGTTGAGGAAGTGAATGCTAGAACTGCTTGCACCTGTGCATCAGTTACGAGAAACTGAGTGTATGCTAGATGTGTACAAAAGCCAGATATCTGCCATGCAGTGGGAGTAGTAAATTGTTACTAATCCTACTATGGAGAGAAAACACTTGGTTGCAGTAATAACAAAATCTTCATAGATGACAAGATTTTTGAGATACTGATCTCAAACTCATATCTTCAAAAGCTTAAGACTTTATAGATAGAGATCTAAAAGGTCTTAACTGTGGATACCTTGAGAGATAGTGATCTCCAGGAATAAGGGTATTTTAATAAGGATTATGGAAATACTGGTTATAATAATTGAGCAATAGTGTCAAGGACACTATAACTGCTTTGACTAGATTGAGTATTGGTTACATGAGATGCAACATTCGCATTGGATAATGTTACCTAGGGATATGCAAGTGCCGTAAAAGGACTTGGCATAGTCTTTTAGGAACAGAGTGTGATCAGCTTACCTAGCTATTTCTAAATAGACTATGATTGTCACATGAGTGTGGGTTTAAATGATTAGCCCATTAATGGCTCTTTGGGCTAGTGGGAGATTGTTGGACATGTAAGCCCACGGCGAGCCATTATGCAATAAATGTTATTGCGAATATCATTCCCTGATCTGAAATGAAGACTAAATAATTTGCATAATAGGCCCCTTAGTACAATTAGGGTTATGTACCATGGCTATCTAAAGGGTTAGATTGAGGACTCATAAAGCACCGTCAAATGATTATTAAGATGTGATTTCCAGCCTGAGTAGGAGATGGCAATCCTTTCTCGCATAGGTTGATATCTGACCAACCTCTTGATGCAGGTCCTCTGCAAAGGAATAAAGATTCAGAGGTGTCAGATTAGTTAGGTCAAAGAGTTGACTTAACGAGATCGAGATAACCTAAGTCCTATGTTGAATGCTGTCACAACATAGGCACGCATCCTCTGACCGGAGACAGATGTATTGCTATATGTCTGAGTATGTACATTTGACAGACCAATAGGTTGATGACCTAACCAAGGTCTATACACCGGCGCGTTGGTGTGCATATAAGGGCATATGAGTAATACGATCTCTCAAAGGGATCATACAGGTTCACTACTGAACCGGAAGACATGAGCTCACTCATGAGATATTGGGAAGAATCAAATTCCGTGCACGATCGTCTTGCTTTGGAAGCTTGACTGAATTTGTAGGTTTGATATATACTTTTGGAAAGTATATGATCAAGACCTAGGTATGATATATGCTTTTGGAAAGTATATGATCGATACCAAATCTCAATGATCAAATGAGAAACTTAGTGATCAAACCCTGAAGAAGACAGTGTAAAATTGATCTTGATCTTCGGGTTGACCATGGGTCTTCCAGTATGCAGGATGTACAGGTATTGGGAATACCTGAGGGTGATGTGATCATAAACGATTGTATATCCATGACGCTTCCATTCCGAGGGAGTGATGAAACAGGTCTGGATTTTAGTGACTCCTTCCAGTAGAGAAGCAATCTGATCTTAGTCCAAGTGTTGGACATTGATATGAATGAGATTCAGATTCAATGAGAAGATTGGATTTGCGGTCTTGATTTAATCAAGCATCTGTGGAGGTTCGTACGATCTGGATTTGAGACGAGATCTCAACATCCAAGTCACTATACGTGGAATAATACAATCGCCCTGTCCTTATCTCCAAGTATCTGCGGAGAAAGCACATTATTCTTGAAAGGGTTCAAGAATAATTCTTTTAATGAAATATCCAAGCAAGGACTTGATGATTAAATGAGATTTAATTATCAAGCTTAATATGAATATAATTCATATTGTGAAAATGATTATCTAAGATAATTAAATGGGATTTAATTAATCAAGGATTAAGAGAATGTGGATAACACTATCCATGATATATGTGTATTATAAATATGATTTATAATATACATATATAAGAGAGAGAATTTATGTAACACTACAAGAAAGAGTAGAACAGGCGACGGTCAACATCCGTCGCTAAAGATAACATGACCGTCCCCATTGATCTATGGGGACGGTCATAAGACCGTCTCCAAAGGTCGCGTCCCATTTGGTATACGCGACGGTAATACAAACCATCCCCAATACCCACACATAGGGGACGGTCAAGACCGTCCCTAAAAGTCTTGCATAGGGGACGGGCGGGACCGTCCCTTAAAGTATCTTATTGGGGACGGTCGTGACCGTCCCAAAAGAGAGAAACGAAGGGGACGGTCGCAATGACCGTCCCCTTTGTTCATCTGCTAACAAAAAAAATTTCCATTGCCCCCTATTTGATCCTCATTTTGCCCTGTTACAAAAAATCTGTATTCATAAAAAATATTACCACCACGAGACAAAAAATGCAATCCACATTCATAAAAAACTCGTCCAACAACACATGCATTGAAAATACTACAGTATCCTACAATAATTGTTCAAAATAGTTATACAATATACTAAAGTATCCTACAAACTAAGTAAGCTATCCTAGTCGTCGTCCTCATCCTCGTCATCGTCGTCGTCCTCGTCGTCATCAGCATCATCTTCTTCTTCGCCGTCATCGTCGTCGCCTAACCTCACAGCGGCATTATCATCAACTGTTGGGTGGCTAGTCGACGCTCCACCTTGATGTGCCTGCATGAATGCATTGAAAATCGCCATTTGTTGGCGCAAATCCTGAGTCTCCATATTCATGCTAGACACCTGACTCTCTAGTTCCCTCTCCCTTTGTGTCTTCTGAGAGGTCGAGCCGGTCCCTACTCCATACCAATTCCGTATGGTGGCGCCACGACCACCACAACGGACGCGTCCCTGATGCTCTGGACCGGTCGCCTGGAGGAAGGCCGCATCAGGAGTAAGAGGTGGATGACTCGTTCCGGAGTGGTCTACAGAGCCAGTGGTTGTGAGCCTCACCATCTCCTCCTACAAATTTATTTAAGTAATTAAGTTCGGATTCATTTAATTTGTAAAAAAGATGCAAATATGTTACGAATAACTTACATGAATTGGACCATAGGCAGGATCCACCCAATGAACTTCCCCGCCCACATCGCGGCTCTTAGACCTCTCGAAGACTTCCATTCGACTGGGCACTCGCTCGTTCTCCACTTCCTAATGGCAAAAGATTAGTAAACTTACGATACTATTTTAATACATATATAATGGTTACAATTTTAACACTAATCATAAAGTAGATTACTTACGAAGTCATCCTTGAGTTGATTTGTGTTTCTTCTCCCCATTCTATGGGTAGACTTGAAACCTTTCCTCCGATTTTCAGCATTTTTCCTTGAGATGCCCTATACGAAGATAGTAATTTCAATAAAAGAATTCCAAATGATAGTAATTCCAAATGATATATCTATAAAATGCATATATATATGCCACATACCGTGTGTTCTTCTCCCATCCAAATAGTGACCATCGCCCTCCATTGTTCTGCGGGTACATTCGGAGGACAATTTGCCAAATTAGCTTCCAATGGAAGCTCCGGGTCGAAATACTTTAAAATATTAAGAAAATTAATTATATACTTAGATGATGAAAAACAATTTTGTACTTAACTATAAACAAAGGTACTCACTCGGGCCTTCAGACGACCTCGATATTTACGCAACATCTCCCCCCCATGGCCTAAAATCAGAGCATCAGTGGCCGGGTCACGGTCCCAGGAAAAACTAGACTGCAAAGAAATCAAAGCAAACATAAATAAGTTTATATATATATATATATATACTGAAGAAAAAATTTGATTTGTTAATATTATAAATACCTCCAAATCATGAAGAATGGCATCTTTTATTGACCGCTCCACTAAACCCCAGTGTGTAATGTGGAGAGGGACCCTAGCTCTGCACACCTGTCCCAAGTAACTCTGGAAAACAGCTGAGTTCTCCCCCACCGCATCGCCTCCAACTATCCGCACCCTGAGTGTCTCACCAGGACGAAGACGGTCCAACACTCGGCACTGAGATGGGCCTCTACGTCTGCCTGAGCTACTCGATCCGTCAGGATCGGAGGTCTCACTCCCTCGTTGTGGTGTCGGCGGTGCATCCCGAATGCGTCTAGGACGTGGAGGCATATCTGCATATTATGAAACATTTAAATTAGATATAACAACAATGATATAATTCACATATTACATCAAAAGATTGTAAAATAAATGATGGTAAACTTACATTTTAAAAATCCGCATCTACAATTTGTGTTGGATTTTCTTGTATTTCAGCTTGATATGCCTCGTTTATATTTAGCAACTCATCATCATCGTTGACATCAAAAAAATCCCTTGGCACTGTTCTCACGGGTATGATCCATCCATCAGTTAAGTTGTCTGGAATATAGAAAACTTGTTGTACCTGGCTGGCCAGTGTAAAGGGCTCATTTGTTTGCAATTTCCCAGATTGTTTCAATGAAATGATCCCATTTCTGTCTCTTTGGTATCCTATTCCCTCGCGACCAACATCAAACCAATTGCACATAAAAAGAACACATCGACATTCATGAGTAAAACTGATCTCTATTATGTCAAGTATGTCCCCATAATAGCCGTCTAAACCTGAAGGCAAATCTGTTTTTACTATAACACCCGACATTTGCGTCGATTTCATCTCGTCGGCGGACTTTGTTCTAAATCTGTATCCATTCACAATATAACCCTTGTAAGACATAACTTGAGAATATGGTATGCTTCCAAGAATGTCAAGGTTAATGTTCCACCTATCATCTGTCGTTTCCCGTAAATGTTTCATACGTGAACGGAACCATTTGAGGAATTCAGATTTATTATGCGTCTCATTAAAAAATGAATTGTACTCATCAAAGAATTCATCTATTTCTGACAACTGCATCAAGACATAGTATTGTATGAGATCTCTATCTTCATCGGATATTACGCGGCGTAAACCACTGAATATATGCCTGCCACAAGAATGAAAGACCCATAATTTAGATTCGTCCTCTTCCTCCACGACCTCGCCTTCATCATTTCGTTCATATCGGTTAAAACGCACGCTTTCACCGTCCATATACATTTCACAGAAATTAATACACTCTTCACAAAGATAACCTTCAGCAATGCATCCTTCGGGTTGTGCCTTGTTAAAGACCATATTTTTTAATTTTCGAAGGAATCTTTCTATTGGATACATCCAACGATATTGAACCGGCCCACCGATTCTTACTTCACCTGCTAAATGAACTATTAAATGAACCATGACGTCAAAGAAGGCTGGTGGGAAAATCTGCTCCAATTTGCATAATGTGATAACAATATCTTCTTCAAGTTTTCTCAAGATCATCGGATCTAAAACCTTCGAACACAATAATCTAGAAAAACCACTCAATTCTGTTAATGATTGGAGGACAACATCGTCAACAATTCCGCGAATTGCTAATGGCATTAAAACTTCCATGTAAACATGACAGTCATGACTTTTTAATCCAGTTATCTTACGTTCTCTTTCATTTACGCACCTCGACAGCTGCGATGAGAACCCGTCAGATACCTTCAGACTTTTAAGGAAGCTGAAGATTTTATCACGCTCAGCATTGGATAAAGTATATATAGCTGCAGGTACAGTAATCCGTCCATTGTCTAATTCAATTGGATGTAGTTCTTCCCGTATACCAAGTTGAACTAAATCTCGTCTCGTCCTTAAATTATCTTTTGATTGACCCGAAAGATCTAACATTCCCAAAATATTTTCCAATACATTCTTCTCAATATGCATGACATCCAAATTATGACGAAGCTGTAAGTGTTTCCAGTATGGTAACTCTCTGAAAAAAATACTTTGCTTCTTCCAACCGCCGGCTGCACTTTTCTTGGTTGTCCGTCCTAGGCAACTGCTTCGTAAAAGTAATTGCTGTTCCCAAATAATGTTGCCATTCACACGAGCTAAGTCAACTCGTTGTCCATAAGGTGTCCCGTCGAATTTCTTATTATTATCTACCATTTGCCATCTATGCTTTGGTGGAAGGAATCGACGATGACCCAAATAGCAATGCTTCATACTTCCAGACAGCCATGTCGAATGTGTTTTTTCAAAACAGACCGGACATGCGAGTTTTCCCTTGGTACTCCAACCAGACAAATTTGCGTACGCGGGAAAGTCATTTATAGTCCACAATAGTGCAGCTTGTAATTTAAATATCTCTTTCCTACATGCATCATATGTAGGTATTCCAGTAGTCCATAAGACTTTTAGTTCATCCATTAACGGTTCTAGGTACACATCAATTGCGTTGCCAGGACCTTTAGGACCAGGAATTAGTAACGTCATCATCATAAATGATGAACTCATTGACATCCACGGTGGTAGATTGTAAACAATCAGAATCACGGGCCAAATGCTGTAACTCAGACTCATATTACCAAACGGATTGAAACCATCTGAGGCTAATCCCAAACGAACATTTCTCTCATCATTAGAGAACTGCGGATATCTCTGATCAAATTTTATCCATTCTTCTGCATCGGATGGATGTCTCATAGCTCCATTAGCATCTCGTTTATTTGAACGAGAATGCCACGTCATCCACTTTGCAGTTTTTTCTGACATGAAGAGACGTTTTAGTCTTGGAATTAATGGGAAGTACCGTAAAATTTTCACCGACTTCTTCTTTCTCTTGAAATCATTTTTTTCTTCTTTATACCGGGAAGCATTACAATATGGACAAAGAACTAGATCCGAATTCTCTCCTCGAAAAAGCATACAGTCATTAACACAAGCATCTATCTTCTCGTATTTCAGACCAAGCGATCGGAATTGTTGCTTCGCCTCTTTCCAATCCTTAGGATAATTCTGAGGATTATTTAATAACTTTCGTATTAAACCCAACACATCTGTCATCATTGCTGCAGTTGATCCGTTCCTTACTTTCATCTTAAACAGCTCTAACAAAAACTGCAAACGCGTCATTTCCACCCCAGGAGCCAATATATCTTCTGCATCTGGCCAACTGCTCGAGAACCTATCATCTGAACCAATGTCTTGTGCCTCAGGTCTTCTTAAATCGTCTATTAGTTCAAATAACTCGTGATCAACATTATTCAAGGTTTGGGTAGTCACTCCTGCATCAACGCCCATATCCTCATCCATTCGCACATCTAAACCCTCTCCATGTTCTGTCCAAATGGAGTAATGTAACCAAAATCCGTTGAGGATGAGATGGTTATACACTGCCTTGATGACGCACCTGACAATCGGGTTAAGTATGTAAATAAAATGGTCGTTGTGACCCAAATCACCAAGCGCGGTCAATCGAGAAAAATTGATAAAAACCACTCAGAAAATCAAGAAATTCAATGTAAGCGGTCTTCGCTATTCTTTTTACCTGGTATAGCGATCCAGGGTCGAACACAAGGAGCACGATTGAAAAACTAAGTAGTCAAATTTCAGAGAAGCTAATTTTTAGTGGTTTTTGATTTTTTATAATTTTTTAGAATTTTTAATATGTGAAGGAAAATAAAGAAAGTATAAACAAGCACACTTGAGCAATTTATTTAACACACCAAAAATCAAGCAAAAATTCAAGAAAAATTGTTTTTATGCTTTTTGGGTTTTTAAGTGTTTTTGGTGAATTTTTGGGGTTTTTATGACGGGTAAATTATTTTCTAAAAATCACACAATGCAAAAAGGGGAAGGTACTGTCCAGCAAGGCTTAAGACCCAAAAATAAAATATTTAAGGATCTTAAAAGGCCCTGAAGGTAATTTTCCTGTATACTAGATAGACTAAGGAAAATTTAGGCACCCTAATTATTGTTTTTGGATTTTTAATTTAATTATTATAATTTTTATGAGTTTTTGAGGGTTTTTCAATTTTTAGGGTTTTTACTCAATGGAAAATAGCCAAACTTGGCTAGAAAATCAAACAGCAAGCAAACAACAGTATCTAATTTTTTTAGAATTTTTGGTGGGGTTTTTATATTTTTTTGGTATTTTCAAACCTAGACAGTAGCTAAAAAGTAGGTTTTTGAATTTTTTAAAAATACTCAACGAAATCAAAAATGTCCTCAAAAATCCCTAAAATTCCCACACCATGGCAGGAGCCATGTGTCAAAATCTCATGGAATTTGGAGGTAATTTGATATTTTATTCAAAAATGAAAAGGGGGCACAGTGCACAGGGACGTAAGTGCAAATACCCGAGGATCTGGGGGCCCAGGTGCAAAATACCCAGCAAGTCACGCGCGTGGCGCGTGGCTGGGGCACTCAGGGGCCTCTTTGTAATAAAAACCCACTCCTGGGACCTTTTGGTAACTGGTACCAAAAAGTCCGAGGGTACGGGTGCAAAAAGCCCACTAAAATCCGCACATGTCCAATAAAAACGCTCACAGGGGCACAACTGCAAATACCATAAAATATTTCTTCATTTCATAACAACCCAGATCTACAGGATAAAAGATGTAAAAAGCCCAACTAAACACGTGACGAAGCACGTGGTCACATACACACAGGGGCATACATGCAAATAAAACTAAGCACAAGGTCCATCATGCAATTTACCCTGCGTAAATAAAGTTCTAAAAATATTTACAGGACTAGGACGAAAAAGACAAACTAAGAGGGGGGCCTAAGTAATTTACCCCTTTATTCGTCGACGGCCAGATGCGCGCCACGTGGAAGATCGGACGGTCCTAGATGGCTGGCGCTTCTCTTCTTCAGCTCCTGGGCCCGATCGACGGTGCAGAGGGGGCCACGTGGAAGATCGGTCGGCTCAGGTGCGGTGGAGTCCCTCTCTCTGCTCTGACGGTCCAGATGCGCTCCTCTGGATAATCAACGGCTGTAGCTCCTCGGAAGATGGACGGCTGGGATTAAAACTGGAGCTTGGGAGCCATCGGACGGTGCTGGAGGATCGTGGAAGAACACGACGCCGGCGAACTTCGCCGGCCTCGTGCGTGAGCTGCAGTCCTCTTCAGCTGCTGCTAAGGATCGGAACAGGTCCGCGGTGAAGCCCCACAGCTAGTGGTAGCCTCCGATGGCCCACCTGAGCCCTGGAGGGGCTCCGGCGAGCTCGGCGGCGGTGAGCCTTCGGCCTGAATGAGAGGGGGGCTCAGATGCCCTCCTCTTGCCCTGCAAAACACGCCAAAAGCTTCGCGGGTCGAGGGCAAAGTGCCTCGACCCAAAGAAGCGAAGTGAAAGTGGCTGGTGGGTCGGTGCGAAGGAGCTCCGGCGAGCTGGGGATGGAGGAGCTCGACTCCCAGCTCCGGGGCGAGCTGGGTTGAGTGACAGTGCGAAGAACGTGCGTGGAGGAGCGGCGAAGGCGTGTGGGGGTTCCGATGATCGAAATAATGCACGAGTAGGCCGGAATCAAGGGAACACGTCGGAGGATGGATTTGGGCGAAATCGGAAATTACACTAAATGGCTAAGCGAAATGGATACCTGGATGATGCGGGAGACTGGGTTGGAGCTTAGCTAGCTCCTGGTCGTCGCCTCGAAGGTCGTCACTGCCTGAGGCTCGAGCTCCGGTCGGGTGGCGGAGCACGGCGGCGCGAAGCAGCCGGATCAGTGACCGGGGCACCCTTTCCTCTCTGCAACAGGTGCAACCGCGAGCTGTCACCTCGGTGGTTGTTCTGGAGGTCACGGGAGTGAAGGTGGCGAGCCAAAGATGAGGCGCGGAGGCGGCGGAGGGAATTCTATATATAAGTGCAGGCCCGATTAGGGTTAGGCGACGACGGCTAAGGAAGGCATGGATTTCGCGGCAAAGAATCTGGCGAGGGATACGGATGATCGGCGAAGAATCCGGGCACGGGGTTTGCGTGGGCGACAGTCTGGAGACGCGTGGAAAATTCGGCAAAGGCGGGGCGGAGCGCATCTTCCAGAAAAGGAAGGAGTCCGCGGGGGAGTTGACCGGGGTCAACAATCCCCCGTGGACCAATCAGGGGCTGCCACGTAATCGATTTTTTTGTTTATTTAATTTAAGGTAGAAAAAGGCCGAATTAAGAAAAACTTAAAACATGAAATATTTTTCTTTTATTTTTTTCTATTTTTTGGTGATTTTTAATTAATTTTTGGAAATAAAAATAGGGTAGCTATATATATATATATATAGGTATATGTACACTATATAGATTTTAATTTTTGAATTTTTTATTTGTTATTTTTGTGTATTTTTATGCCCATTTTATATTTTATTTATTTACATCATGAAATGAAGAACAACATGGTATTTTTATTTTATTTTAATTATTTATATTCATAGGTTAAATAAATAGTTATATACATTTATATACATGGTATATACACTGTATTTTTGTATTTTTAATTTTGTAATTTTTATTTGATTTTTGTTTTGTTTCTTTTTATTTATTTTATTTACAAAATATGCCATAGAATATTTACAAAAAGTTTAGAAAATAAATACATTTATTTTTAGGGTTAAATAAATAAGGAATGATGATCTATACACATGGTGAAAGGGCATTTTTGAATTTTTTTGATTTTTTAAATTTTTATTTTGTTTTTTAATAGTCTCTAAATATACACAGAATATGTACAAGCATATTTTTGGGTGAGGAAAATATAATTTTATTTATTTACAGAAGTATATACACATGAGCTCCTATCTCCCTCTACTTTGTCTTTTATGTGGTCAGGCCCATGCTGAGCCCTCCCTTGGGTCAAGTTGCTCAATATTTATTCTAAATATTTCCCTCTTTTTCTTTTTTTTACTCTTTATTCTTTTATTTTTGCACAAAAACATGCTAATTACAGGTTTTTACACAATGCATGCTTTTGGTAATTATTTGTATTTACACATATCTACATGTATTTGCAAAGGTTTTTGTAGCTAAAATATAAGAATAAAGAGTGATGAATGGGTATTCATCACCCCCCTATGCTTAACTTTGCTAGTCCCTTAGCAAACACTTATTTGAAAAAGAAGTGAAAAAGAAAGAAAAAGAAAAAGAAAAAGAGGATGTACATGGATCAAGGTTGATTTATTAAACTTTCCTTCATTAAATTGAAATATGGAGCTCGATCAGATCTTTGGATTATTAATGTGTCGGAACCTTACTTAGACTTAAGCTTAAAACTCAACAGCCTCCAAGTTCCACCAATCTAAGGGCAAGACTCCTCAATAAACCAGATCAGAACAAGTCTACATACACAAACTCTAATGACCATGAATCTTTCCGTGCGGTGTAAGTGATATGTGGCTCCCCACCTCAGAAGTAACAAAGAAACAACCTCCCTCAACCTGGTAACTCTAATGCCTCGGTCTAGCAACTCTTTCCTCGAGAAGCGGGGTATTCCCTTCTAAGTTCAAGTGCAACCGGCTCAAGAAGAGGGGGTAGAAGTATAGAGTTTTGGAAGCTTAGCCAGTGTAGCTAAGTCTCCCGCTGCAAGCTTCATGAGATGTAACATTGATACCATAAGCTTTTGCTTTATTTGACTATGTATACTCCGGTGGGGTTATTAAATTTTCAATCCGACCCACCACTTTTTTTTGGAGTTCTTTTTGCATTTTTGCATATATTTTTTTTTTCAAGAACTTATGTACAACGTATCTACATGGTGCAGCATATAAGAAATTTTCCCCTTGAGCCAGTAGACTATCCCTCTTTTGAAGCTTTATTGCAACCCACAGCTTCTGTCTTTAGCTTTCAACACCACTAGACCAAGTTGAGGTGCACTTCCTTCACTATAAGAAGAAGAGAGGTTCCGCCTAAAAGTACTACCCTCATATGCTACCCCAAGCCAAAGGAAACTGCCTCCTCACCACCTCATCCATGGAGAGCCATGTGTAAGTGCAGGTGCAAGTCAAGCCATTGTCTCTAAGAGCCATGCGTGTGTTGTTAAGTGCTCTACTTAGGCTCATCAAGATGACATATGCTCATAGCCTAGTGGACTCAAAGAATTAAGTCCTTATGGACCTGAAAAGCCTTAACCCTAAGTCCGATAAGGTTCCTCTTAAAGTTAAGTGGATTAAGATCTTATTCAAGCTCCATTTCTCAATTTAATTCCAGGCTTAGTTTAAATGTCAACTCTCATCCAAGAAAAACTCTATACATATATTTACACAAGATGCTATTTACACATATTTTACAATCATGCAAAATTTTTGAAAAATGTTTTGAAATCATGAATGAATGATGCATGAGGTGCAAGTTTTGCAAAATGATATTTACAAACATTTACACAAGATATTTGCAAACTTTTGATTTTCAAAACATTTTGGAAAAATTTTGTACTATATACATAATTTTTGATACAAAATACTTACACAAACTTTACACAAAAGATTTTTGAAATCATTTTTACAAAAATACTTTATACACCAGCTATGTATGTGCAAGGATAAAAGAGGTTTATGTACATGAAAAATTTTTTAAATTTTTGTGATTTTTAGCCATTTTATTTATTAACACACTCACACAAAGTACTAGTTATGGCTAAAGTATATATGAAATATATACACCCCCCCTATACTTAGCTCGAACGATGTCCTCAGAGTGATCAAGAGCGATGAAGATGACATAACTCGTGCTTGGTATAGGGAAGTGAAAAGGAATGGATAAGTACAGAAATGAATAAATGAATAGAGTACGAGGAACTCGGTGGTTTCCCCCTATACTTAGGATTAACTAATCCTAAGTATAGCAAGCTGTACATGAAGGGAAATCCGAGTGAAGAATATGCAGAATCTGCCCCCCCCTATACTTAGGGTAAAATATCCCTAAGTATAGGCAACAAAAACAGGAGCAAAAAGAATAAAAAGAATACCCGCAGGTCCAACATCCCCCCTATACTTAGGGTAAAGTACACCCTAAGTATAGCATAATCACAGGATGAGAAAAGGGATGTGGGACTAAAGAATAGAATGATATGGACAACTGGATCTATACAGGCGGAAAGAACAGTAGATATCAGGCGTGAGATGCAAAAGATGTGAGTCAAAAGACCACATCTCACGCAAAATGAATAGCGGCAATAATAACGTCCCGCGGCCCATGATCTAGAAATGGCTTGAGCCGCTGGCCGTTCACTCGAAAGGTACTCTCAGAAGATAACTCAGATATATCAATGCTACTGTTATCGTGTACCTTTCTGACCAAGTAAGGTCCCTTCCATTTGCTCTGTAGCTTTCCTGGAAATAATCTGAGCCTCGCATCAAACAACCATACTTTCTGTCCAATCTCAAAATGCTTGTGGCTGATATGAGAATCATGCCACTCCTTCACTTTCTCCTTATAATGTAGGCTGTTTGAGAAAGCTGTATCTCTAAGCTCTTCCAAGGCGGCTAGCTCTGCCCTCCTCTGGTCTCCTATACCATCTGGATCCATAAGAATATCTGTGACTGCCCAAAGTGACTTGTGCCTCAGCTCAACAGGTAGATGGCACGGCTTGCCATAAACGAGGCGAAAGGGAGATGTACCCAATGGAGTCTTGAAAGACGTCCGATATGCCCACAAGACCGAGTCCAAAAGCTGTGACCAATTCTTTCGGTCAGGGCGGACGACTTTCTGCAAAATATTCTTGATCTCCCTATTCGACACCTCAGCTAGACCATTTGTCTGTGGATGGTATGGTGTGGCAACACGATGGTCTATGCTGAACTCGCTGGCAAGGGCCTTCACCTGGTCGTTGATGAAATGAGACCCCCCATCAGAAATCAGAACTCGTGGAACCCCGAACCGCATGATGATGTGCTTCTTCAAAAATCTGCAAACTGTCTTCGCATCAGCGGCTCGGGCGGGGATAGCCTCAACCCAACGACTAACGTAATCTACGGCCAACAGAATGTACTCGAATCCCTGACTCTTAGGGAATGGACCCATGAAATCGATGCCCCATGCGTCAAAAACCTCACAGAAGTGAATGGGCTGCATCGGCATCATATCACGTTGTCCACAAGTGCCCATCCTCTGACAGTCAGTACACCTCTTCACGAACTCATCAGAGTCCTTGAAGAGTGTAGGCCACCACAAGCCGGATTGGAGCACTTTCTGTGCCGTTCTCCTCCCAGAATGATGTCCTCCTGCCTCAAGCTTGTGGCAGTAAGTGAGGACACTATGATGCTCCTCCTGAGGAATACACCGACGCCAGATGCTATCCCCTCCTTCGTGGTAAAGGATGGGATCCTCCCAGTGGTAGGACTTGGCCTTCGCAAGGAAGGTCTCAAGCCTCTGCCTGGGCCAATCTTGTGGGACTTTCCCAGCAACGAGAAAGTTCACAATATCGGCATACCACGGGAGTGAGGTGATAGCAAGGATCGCCTCATCTGGGAAGGTATCATGAATGGGATCAATCTGCTCAGAATCCTCAGGCTGCTCTAATCGGGAGAGATGATCCGCCACCACATTCTTGACTCCAGGCTTATCCTTGATCTCAATGTCGAACTCCTGGAGTAGAAGGATCCATCTAGTAAGTCTGGCCTTGGCATCCTTCTTTGACATGAGGTACCTGATGGCGGTGTGGTCAGTATACAAAGTCACTCTAGATCCAATGATATACGATCTGAACTTATCTAGGGCAAACACTACTGCTAGCATCTCCTTCTCTGTGACCGTATAATTCCGCTGGGCAGAATCCAATGTGCGGCTAGCATAGTGTATGGCAAATGGAACTCCGTCCCTCCTCTGTCCTAGCACGGCCCCTAAGGCAAAATCAGAGGCATCCGTCATGATCTCGAATGGGAGAGACCATTCGGGTGGCTGAAGGACAGGAGCCTCAATAACACGCTGCTGGAGAGTCTCAAAGGATGAAAGACACTTGTCATCGACAAGGAACTCGGTGTCTTTCGTCAAGAGGTCAGTCAACGGTCGGGAAATCTTGCTGAAATCATGAATGAATCTCCTATAAAAACCAACGTGCCCCAGAAATGACCGTAGCTGCTTTAAATTGGACGGCGGTGCGAGTTTTCTAATGACGTCAACCTTGGCCGGATCAACCTCCATGCCCCTGTTGGAGATGATGTGGCCAAGCACCGTCCCTTGAGTCACCATGAAGTGACTCTTCTCCCAAGACAGAACCAAGCGGGTAGCAATACATCGCTGGAGCACTCGGTCTAGGCAGTCAAGACAGGAATCGAATCCGTCGCCGTAAACCGAGAAGTCATCCATGAAGACCTCCAAACACTCCCCTACCATGTCCGAAAAGATCGACAGCATGCACCTCTGAAAAGTCGCAGGGGCATTGCATAGCCCAAATGGCATGCGTCGAAAAGCATATGTGCCGAAGGGACAGGTGAAGGTGGTCTTCTCCTGATCCTCAGGAGCGATGGCCACCTGATTGTAGCCCGAGTACCCATCCAGGAAGCAATAATGGCTCTTCCCTGCCAGTCTCTCTATGATCTGATCAATAAAAGGCAGGGGGAAGTGGTCCTTCTTGGTGGCCTGGTTGAGTCTCCTGTAGTCAACGCAGACCCTCCAAGAGGTGGGTACTCGTGTAGCAATCTCCTCTCCTGACTCACTGATCACAGTCGTGATGCCAGTCTTCTTGGGCACCACATGCAAGGGGCTAACCCACTTGGAGTCGGAAATGGGATAAATAAAATCTGCACTCCACCATTTTGATATTTCCTTCATGACAACTTCTCTCAGGTTGGGGTTCAGTCGCCGCTGGAACTCACGCGACGGCTTTGCCCCTTCCTCGAGATAGATATGGTGGGAGCACAACGAGGGACTAATCCCATGGAGATCTGCTACGCTCCATCCAATTGCCTTGCGGTTCTTTTCAAGAACCTCCATCAGACGGGATTCTTGTTCTCCAGTCAGATCGGCGGAGATGATGACTGGGTACATCTCAGACTCTCCCGCAAGGAATCGATACTTCAGCGAAGTAGGGAGCGGCTTTAGTTCTGGACAGCTGGGTGCTGGCAAATCTGGCTTCTGAAGAAGATGTGTGTATGCTGACAATTCTACCAAATCTGCCTGGGAAAATGATAACGAACTCTCACAAACTGGATCTGGAGAAGGCGGGTCCTCTGCATTGTCTCTAATCTGCTCTGCCTCTACCTCCTCCTCATCTGTAGGCTCAGGTGGATCCAGGTCTGGCATCTGATCATCACAATCTGCCCAATCAGACTCTGAATCCGAGGGATCTGTATCAACTGCGGTGGCATCCGTACCACCGTAGAGCAAGGTGGCCTCAGTACCACCATCACTGAAAATCGTGTCGCGATCAAGGTCCGACTCAGCTGACTCAATAGTATCCTGAACCAGGGCTGTGCTCTCCAGACCATCCTCTGCTATCATCTCTGCATCAGCTGTATCTGAATATGAGAGGATGGTCTGCGCTGCAGGATCTGCCCAAGCTGCCTCATCATCTGTGATCACAAAATCACAGTCCTGGTGGATGTCTGGCTCTGCGTCTGTCAGCTGCTCTGAATCTGTACTGCCCTCTGAGCGGGATCTATCTCTGGCTCTGTGGTCCTTAACCGTCTCTATTTGTATACTCTCGCCCTGGACGCGAAAGAATACCTTCCCACTGTCATGGTCAGTCACCGCCTTGGCTGTGGCCAAGAACGGGCGACCGAGGATGATGGGGGAATCGGTCAACGAGTCAGGGGTCTCCATGTCCAGCACTACAAAGTCCACGGGGAATTGCAAACCCTGAATCGTGACGACAACGTCTCGCAATAACCCCTTTGGCCTCTTGACAGACCGATCAGCAAACTGAAGGTATGTCCTGCTCTGTCTAAGAGTGCCCAACTCTAAGTGGTCGAGAAGGGCTGCCTGAAGAAGGTTGATCGACGATCCGCTATCTAATAGAGTACGGTCGAACCTCTGCTCACTAATCTGACATCTGACATACGGGGCTCCTAAATCTGGCCTCTTGGTCGGCAGATGGTTCTGGATCACGTGACACGTGGCTTTGGTCAACACATGAATCTCTGTGGTTTTATTCCTCTTCTTCCTCCTGACTGTGGTCCTGTCTCTCAAGGATCGCTGAAGAAGAGGGATGTGCTGCAAAGCCTCATTGAGGGTCAGCTGGATGTGAAATCGGTCTATCATGCCCTGGCTGAACTCCTCCTGCTCTCTCTTTTTTGGATCTTTTTCTTTTTTCTTCCCCTTCCCCAACTCAAGGGCTCTAGGAAAGGGGATCACAGGGTCCTTCTCAGATGAAGGACTAGGAATAGGCCTAGACGGTTCGATGACCGGATCCTCACAAACATCATTCACCACAGTGGGATCAGAAGAAACTAAACCTTTTCCTTTATTCGAATTAGAGTTCTGAGATACATTCATGCGAGGAAAGACAACATTTCTATCAGAATAAATGTTGGTGGCCTCAGTACCACCTCTAGCTGGCTCTACAACTAGACGTCTTGCGGCTTCAGTACCGCGGGCTGGCTCGGCTCTGCTGGTGGCGTCAGTACCACCTTCTCGATATGGTGAAGCGGCGGCCTCAGTACCGCCGGTGGAATCAGCATCTCTGGTGGCATCAGGACCACCGTTATCATCATGTGCGGCTTCAGTACCGCACTCCTCTTCCTCATCTGGCGCTCTAGATGGATCCTCGCGTTGTCGCTCAGATGAGGCGCCGCCTGCTGGTCTTCTACCGCTCCTAAGTGTAACAAAATCAGCATCAAATAGATCCGATGACATATCATCAAATGGGTTACTAGGAGTGGTAGGCTCAGTGGGATCTACCTGCTCAGATTTCCTCTTCAAGCTATTCGGATTAGGCTCGATCTGTGCAGGGATGGCGGCCTTCCCTCTCATCAGGTCCCGCATCTCCTGGCGGAACTCGTCCATCTCCCGTTTAAATGTAGCCTGCTGGTCTGTGAAGAGGCGGGCTAGATCATCCATGGCGGGGCTCTCATGGGAGCCCGACGGGTTGCCTCTCTGGTACTGAGGCTGCTGGACCTGGTGCTGCTGCTGCTGAGAGGGGTAAGAGGAAGGATGCTGCTGCTGGTGAGCCTGCTGCTCACGTCTCCAATTCTGTCCCTGCTGCTGGTAAGGATCGGAACAGGTCCGCGGTGAAGCCCCGCAGCTAGTGGTAGCCTCCGATGGCCCACCTGAGCCCTGGAGGGGCTCCGGCGAGCTCGGCGGCGGTGAGCCTTCGGCCTGAATGAGAGGGGGGCTCAGATGCCCTCCTCTTGCCCTGCAAAACACGCCAAAAGCTTCGCGGGTCGAGGGCAAAGTGCCTCGACCCAAAGAAGCGAAGTGAAAGTGGCTGGTGGGTCGGTGCGAAGGAGCTCCGGCGAGCTGGGGATGGAGGAGCTCGACTCCCAGCTCCGGGGCGAGCTGGGTTGAGTGACAGTGCGAAGAACGTGCGTGGAGGAGCGGCGAAGGCGTGTGGGGGTTCCGATGATCGAAATAATGCACGAGTAGGCCGGAATCAAGGGAACACGTCGGAGGATGGATTTGGGCGAAATCGGAAATTACACTAAATGGCTAAGCGAAATGGATACCTGGATGATGCGGGAGACTGGGCTGGAGCTTAGCTAGCTCCTGGTCGTCGCCTCGAAGGTCGTCACTGCCTGAGGCTCGAGCTCCGGTCGGGTGGCGGAGCACGGCGGCGCGAAGCAGCCGGATCAGTGACCGGGGCACCCTTTCCTCTCTGCAACAGGTGCAACCGCGAGCTGTCACCTCGGTGGTTGTTCTGGAGGTCACGGGAGTGAAGGTGGCGAGCCAAAGATGAGGCGCGGAGGCGGCGGAGGGAATTCTATATATAAGTGCAGGCCCGATTAGGGTTAGGCGACGACGGCTAAGGAAGGCATGGATTTCGCGGCAAAGAATCTGGCGAGGGATACGGATGATCGGCGAAGAATCCGGGCACGGGGTTTGCGTGGGCGACAGTCTGGAGACGCGTGGAAAATTCGGCAAAGGCGGGGCGGAGCGCATCTTCCAGAAAAGGAAGGAGTCCGCGGGGGAGTTGACCGGGGTCAACAATCCCCCGTGGACCAATCAGGGGCTGCCACGTAATCGATTTTTTTGTTTATTTAATTTAAGGTAGAAAAAGGCCGAATTAAGAAAAACTTAAAACATGAAATATTTTTCTTTTATTTTTTTCTATTTTTTGGTGATTTTTAATTAATTTTTGGAAATAAAAATAGGGTAGATATATATATAGGTATATGTACACTATATAGATTTTAATTTTTGAATTTTTTATTTGTTATTTTTGTGTATTTTTATGCCCATTTTATATTTTATTTATTTACATCATGAAATGAAGAACAACATGGTATTTTTATTTTATTTTAATTATTTATATTCATAGGTTAAATAAATAGTTATATACGTTTATATACATGGTATATACACTGTATTTTTGTATTTTTAATTTTGTAATTTTTATTTGATTTTTGTTTTGTTTCTTTTTATTTATTTTATTTACAAAATATGCCATAGAATATTTACAAAAAGTTTAGAAAATAAATACATTTATTTTTAGGGTTAAATAAATAAGGAATGATGATCTATACACATGGTGAAAGGGCATTTTTGAATTTTTTTGATTTTTTAAATTTTTATTTTGTTTTTTTAATAGTCTCTAAATATACACAGAATATGTACAAGCATATTTTTGGGTGAGGAAAATATAATTTTATTTATTTACAGAAGTATATACACATGAGCTCCTATCTCCCTCTACTTTGTCTTTTATGCGGTCAGGCCCATGCTGAGCCCTCCCTTGGGTCAAGTTGCTCAATATTTATTCTAAATATTTCCCTCTTTTTCTTTTTTTTACTCTTTATTCTTTTATTTTTGCACAAAAACATGCTAATTACAGGTTTTTACACAATGCATGCTTTTGGTAATTATTTGTATTTACACATATCTACATGTATTTGCAAAGGTTTTTGTAGCTAAAATATAAGAATAAAGAGTGATGAATGGGTATTCATCATGCCTCTCTAACATCCCATTTAATATTCTTGCATCTCACACATGGACAATAAATCTTAGACCACCAAATTTCTTAACAACTCTCTCTATTTGAAATGCCCAATCCAAGAACGCAATCACTCCTCTCTTATATTGTTGAAAATCATCGTATCTCTTATCCATCCATGATTTAACCATTTTACTGCACAATCAGAATAAAATCCAACATTGTGTTATTATAGACAACAAGTTTTCTACCCTAAACCATAATGAAGCACCACAAGTCTCTCATTCATCTCTAGCCTCAAAAAGTCCGGTCTTGACTCACCCCTCCTCTGTGCTCAACACACTTGAGCTTAGGAGAAAGCGCTTTGCGTGGCTCGCTGTGGCACAAAGGCTAAGAGATAAATGAGCAGCTGTTTAGAGTTTGATCAAGGTCCAAAGCGGACTATAGGTACAACTAAGAGATAACTATTGTATGATTTCACTATCATTTTAGGATATCTATTGTATAAACAAATTATTCATCTCTAGCCTCAAAAAGTCCGGTCTTGGCTCACCCCTCCTCTGTGCTCAACACACTTGAGCTTAGGAGAAAGCGCTTTGCGGGGCTCGCTGTGGCACAAAGGCTAAGAGATAAATCTATGGTATACCCAAATCATTATCCCTAACCTATTGTATACACAACCTAGGGAGAAAACCTAAGCATATCATCAAGCAATCTTAGGGGAATCAAGCAAACCTAAGCATTATCCCTAACCTATTGTATACACAACCTAGGCTTATCATCAAAAAAATTAATAACTAGGGGAATCAAGCAAACCTAAGCATATCATCAAGCAAACCTAGACAAATCATATCTATTATATACTAAACATATCAAGAAAACCTAAGCATATAATCAAAACAACTAAATCCAATGGAGAAAAACAACTCTAACAAGATTATCAAGTAAAATAAACAAGAATAAAAGCAAAGGAGTGTTTATAGTTACCGGAAATGAAGATTAACGAGGTTGGAAAGCAAGGAGGAGCCGGAGGCGACGCTGGGGCGGAGAGGGCGACCTTGGGGCGGCGGCTTGCAAATGTGAGAATGGGGATGAAAACGCAGGTCGAAGGGGTTTTTTTCGATCTGACCAATGGGGACGGTCGTAATAACCGTCCCCTATGGAGACGATCGGTGACGGTTCACTAAAGACCGTCGCTTTTGGCCAAAACAGAGGGGACGGTCAATCAAAACCGTCCCCTCTGGTCGACCACTTTGCACCATTGGTCAGAGGCGACGCCAACAGAAGACTTATGGGGACGGTCAGAACCGTCCCCAAAGCCCGTCCCCTTCGGTCGACCACTTTGCACCATTCGTCAGAGGCGACGCCAACAGAAGACTTATGGGGACGGTCAGAACCGTCCCCAACGACCTTAGAGGCAGAGGGGACGGTCACTACAACCGTCCCCTCTGTTCTGCCACTTTGCACCATTCGTCAGAGGCGACGCCAACAGAAGACTTATAGGGACGGTCAGAACCGTCCCCAAAGCCCTTCAAGAGGCAGAGGGGACGGTCACAATAACCGTCCCCTATGTTCGGCCACTTTGCACCATTCATCAGAGGCGACGCCAACAGAAGACTTATGGGGACGGTCAGAACCGTCCCCAAAGCCGTTCAAGAGGCAGAGGGGACGGTCACTATAACCGTCCCCTCTGTTCGGCCACTTTGCACCAATCGTCAGAGGCGACGCCAACAGAAGACTTATAGGGACGGTCAGAACCGTCCCCAAAGCCCTTCAAGAGGCAGAGGGGACGGTCACAATAACCGTCCCCTCCGGTCGACCACTTTGCACCATTCGTCAGAGGCGACGCCAACAGAAGACTTATGGGGACGGTCAAAACCGTCCCCAAAGACCTTCAAGAGGCAGAGGGGACGGTCATTAGTGATCGTCCCCTTTGAGTTAATACAAAAGGGACGATAGCCACATACAGTCTCTTATTATGTGGTTATTGGGGACGGTTGTTGGATGACCGTCCCTAAAAAGAGGCATTAGGGACGGTCATTCCAAGACCGTCGCTAGTTGTAGTCCCTAAATTGGGCAATTCCTGTAGTGTAAATAGCATTTGTTAATTAATAATGTGGATTGGATTCACATTTATTAATTAATTGGAAATGCAATTTACTAATTAGTTTGGGTTGTGAATATGATTCACATAATATTCAATGGCAAGATTGAAATATTCACAAATTAATTTGGAATTAATTTGGTGAATATTTATTGTGATTAATTAAGAAATAATAAGATAAATAAAATGGAGCAAAATAAACCACCCTCCATAGGTGGCGTCACCCATGAATTGTTCATGGGTGACGCCCCCCCAATTTTAGGGAGGTTGGTTGACTCCATTTTATTTATCACATTATCTCTTAATTAGTTAATGTTAAATTAAATTATGTTGATAATGTTGCAACATTTTTTAATTTAAATTAATGTTGTTGGTTTTAACCAACAACAATCATAGCCATTGATTTAGCATGGACCAAGCATAGCCCTTGGATCCATGTGTCCCATGGATTGAGATCCATTGGATCCTAAACTAGTATAAAAGGAGGGCTAGGGTAGCCTTTCCAAGTTACAACATTCTTGAGTTGAAGAACTCCTCTCTCTCTCTCTCATTCTCGTGGGTTCTCCCTAATATTCAAGTGGCCGTCCACTTTGTGTATTAGGAAGGAGATCATTTTGCTACGCCTCGACGCATGGATCTTCGTCAAAGGATTGCGGCAAGGACGCGACTCATCATCGTGCCCGCAAGCGCATTCTCCGTGGGTCGGACTTAAGATAGGAGGATCTCTACTTTGGGATCTCGCGATCACAACCACGCTTCAAGAGGTATTCCTTGTACTTTGTGGTTTGATGAAACGATCCGAGAAGTGTTCTCGTGATCATGTGGTTTCATCTTTAAAGTTAAAAATTTTAATTCCCGCTGCATCTGGCATCTAGTACGACTAGTTGCTCCGATTGCATACGATGCGATCGACACGCTTCCGTGATGCACTTAAGGATTCACAATATCCTTCAATGTTGGGGTTTTATATGGAAGAAGATGTAGAGAGCATGGCGACGGGATCCCTTCACTAGCGGAGGAGGTTAGGATGGTGAGGTGGTAAGGGCAACGACCTAATGGCTAGACCGTTGGGTCATTGGCTGGAGGGAGAAGGGGAAGAGTGCTACGTGCGACAAAAGAAGAAGAACGGGGAAGAAGGGGAAAGGAGGAGAGAGAAAAGAGAAGAAAAATAAAATAAAATAATTAATTAAAGTAATTGAATAAATTGAATAAATGGATAATCATTTTATTAAATAAATAATTAGTTAAATAAATAAATAATTTAATTATTTACCAAATTAATAATTAAATAATAAATAACTAAATAAAAATGTTATTAAAATATTAGTAAAATATTAATAAGATTAAGATACATTGTACAATTTATACTAATATGATCCAAAAATCTACTTTTTGCATATTAACTCCAATTTTAATAAAATCAGTTTCATTTGATAGATAATTCTATAAAATGAATTTTGAAACTGAGTATGTCTAATTCATAGTTCATATGGTCGAGTTATGGTTTGAAAGTTTAGGGTCGCGGCTTCGCGACTTTGGGATATATTGGCATTTATTTTAAGTTATATTTGTATATTTTTATTTATTTTTATAAACACATTAAAAAAAGAATTAGGTTAAACATGATTAGGAATAATCGATTAGAAAATTGAAAATTCTATATATATTATACATATATATATGAAGGGGTCCAAAAGCCAAAACTCACACATTTTATTCTAACATTTTTTGATATTTTTAATAAATAGTATAGTTATAAAATAAAGTTTTACAGTGAGTTTAGTCATTTTGAAAATTTTCCATAAATAATTATTAACCTTGGAAGTTGGCTATTATGACTTTTAGCTTCATCATAAGAATATCCATACATTAGATAATTATTCTGATATTTTTGTAAATTAATATATATTACTATAATAACTTTTGTGTGAAAATATTTTGATTTGAAAATTTCAAATGATAAATAAAATAGGTGAACATATGTATAAGGTGAAAATGTGCAAATATATATTTCTGATTTTGATTTTCTAACAATTTTATAAATAAGGTACTTATCTCCCCCTACTTAATTATTTTATCGATCAAGGCAATATGACATAGTCTCGGGGTTAAGATCAATATGTACATATTATATATATGCACCCTTCTTTTCTTTTATTTTTATTTTTCTCTTTATTATTTTATTTTGGATAAAATAATTCTTAAATATATAATTTTAGCAAATGCGATTAAAATGTTAATTAGTGTGAATTATTAAGTATTTGCACGTATTTTACCAAGGATTTTAGCCAAAATAAGAAGAATAAAGGCAATGTATCATGGATTCATCAATTGGGCTCTGATCATTGCCTCGAATTATGCGATGAATCACGATGAAGTTAGGTAGAGGTCGAATGAAACCTCAACAACCAAACACAAATCCTCGGATCTCGCCTGAGAAGTCGGATTCCCTCGTCGTCGTTTTTGAGGTTGTGGCCACCGTTGTCACCAGGTTGTAAACAAAGATGGAGGCTCCCTCTGTCATCATGGCGGATAACGACGTTGGGTCGATGGGGGGTTCCTAGGATTGGTCGAGATGGTCGGGGAGATGGGGCAATGTGGAGGTGAGGCGAGGGGGGAGAGAGAGAATGGTGGATCCAGTCGTGGCTTGCGAAGGCGATTGGATGCGATAAAGGGCGTTGGGCGATTGGAAGAGGTGTAGGGAAGAAGATGGAATCCATGGCCATTTGATTGGCCAAGATCGAACGACCATAGGCATGCCATGTGGAAATGAAATTAAAAGAAAAATAAAATAAATGAAAGTAAATAAATAAATAAGGATTTAATCTAGGTCATTGGATGAAGGTTTACATCCAATTACCCTGGATAAGGGTGCCAAGATGGATTAAGTGGGGGACGCATGGTAGCTCTAGGAGAGGCCACGTGCCGCCCTCACAAAAAAACAACATAAAAATCAAAGAAAAATCGAAATAAATTAGACAATGAAGTTAAATAAAAATTTTTCTTCATGAAATTTACCGAGGATTTTAGCCAAAATAAGAAGAATAAAGGCGATGTATCATGGATTCATCAATTCGGCTCTGATCATTGCCTCGAATTATGCGATGAATCACGATGAAGTTAGGTAGAGGTCGGATGAAACCTCAACAACCAAACACAAATCCTCGGATCTCGCCTAAGATTTTGGATTCCCTCGTCGTTGTTGCTGAGGTTGTGGCCATCGTTGTCACCAGGTTGTAAAAAAAGATGGAGGCTCCCTCTGTCATCATGGCGGATAACGACGTTGGGTCGATGGGGGTTCCTAGGATTGATCGAGATGGTCGGGGAGATGGGGCAACGTGGAGGTGAGGCGAGGGGGGAGATGGTGGATCCAGTCGTGGCTTGCGAAGGCAATTGGATGCGATGAAGGGCGTCGGGCCATCGGAAGAGGTGGAGGGAAGAAGATGGAATCCATGGCCATTTGATTGGCCAAGATCGAACGACCATAGGCATGCCATGTGGAAAAGAAATTAAAAGAAAAATAAAATAAATGAAAATAAATAAATAAATATATAAGGATTTAATCTAGGTCATTGGATGAAGGGATACATCCAATGACCCAGGATAAGGGTGCTAAGATGGATTAAGTGGGGGACGCATGGTAGCTCTAGGAGAGGTCACGTGCCGCCCTCACAAAAAACCAACATAAAAATCAAAGAAAAATCGAAATAAATTAGAAGATGATGTTAAATAAAATTTTTTCTTCATGAAATTTACCAAGGATTTTAGCCAAAATAAGAAGAATAAAGGCGATGTATCATGGATTCATCAATTCGGCTCTGATCATTGCCTCGAATTATGCGATGAATCACGATGAAGTTAGGTAGAGGTTGGATGAAACCTCAGCAACCAAACACAAATCCTCAAATCTCGCCTGAGAAGTTGGATTCCCTCGTCGTCGTTGTTGAGGTTGTGGCCACCGTTGTCACCAGGTTGTAAACAAAGATGGAGGCTCCCTCTGTCATCATGGCGGATAACGACATTGGATCGATGGGGGTTCCTAGGATTGGTCGAGATGGTCAGGGAGATGGAGCAACGTGGAGGTGAGGCGAGGGGGGGAGAGAGAGATGGTGGATGCAGTCGTGGCTTGCGAAGGCGATTGGATGCGATGAAGGGCGTCGGCCGATCGGAAAAGGTGGAAGGAAGAAGATGGAATCCATGGCCATTTGATTGGCCAAGATCGAACGACCATAGGCATGCCATGTGGCAAAGAAATTAAAAGAAAAATAAAATAAATGAAAATAAATAAATAAATAAGGATTTAATCTAGGTCATTGGATGAAGGGATACATCCAATGACCCAGGATAAGGGTGCTAAGATGGATAAAGTGGGGGACACATGGTAGCTCTAGGAGAGGCCACGTGCCGCCCTCACAAAAAACCAACATAAAAAACAAAGAAAAATCGAAATAAATTAGAAAATGAAGTTAAATAAAAATTTTTCTTCATGAAATTATTTCATCACGATGAGATGCTCATGTTTTGTGAAGAGACCAAAATCAAAATAAATCATCTATACAAAACGTATTTTGGGGTTTTTCTATGCACATAGAATACCTGGATTTTTAACATTTTATATTTTTTGTGATTTTTAAATTAGATAAAATTCAAGACAAATCAAATAAAATGTAAAACAAATATTTACATATTAATCGATTTTTGGTATTTTTCATGATTTAGAAAATAAATAAATAAAAGAAGAGAGACACATATACATACTATATATATAGAAGCTCATAGTGGTTTATTTTCTTTGATTTTTAATCAATTTTGATTTTGATTTTTACGCATTTTATTAAAACATAAATCAAAGAAAATAAATATAAAGAAATAAAATAAAAAGAGATAATTATTCACATAAAATAATAAGATTGAATTGGTCAATATATATAGTATACAATGATGTCTCAAAATCCAAGTTTCACATATGAACTTCAGTTACTTGAATTTAATCTTATTTTATAGATAATTGAATTTACATTAATTCAAAAGTGAGTAGACGTTCATAAATGTGAGAGATATTGGACTTTACAGCTTTTTTGTGTTTATTTCATAATTATATAAGTTAGTATTTTTTATATTATATTTATTAATGTTAGTATTATATACAATGGAGTTGATTTTATTTCATTTTGAGTTAGTATATAAAAAATAAAATAGGAAAGTTATGAGAATATACAAGTGTTCGAATTTTTTGGTTTCTAGTTTATTCAATTATGAATGCTAAAATGTGAATATTATTTACACCTTAACAAGGATGTTTAAAGTGCAGTTTAAAAGGATGTTCCTAGAAAAAAAAAGAACATTCTTGCTTTCCAACCCTTTAGTGTTGAAGTGAATTTCTCAATCACCCTTGTTAATGTTCTTTTTTAAGTAACGAAGAAGAAGCCTAACCTCTCATTTGATGCCCTAATCTCTTCTTGAGTTAATAAGTTTAAACCATAAATGATTAATTTATGCTTATTTATTTCCAAACCAAATATACTTCAGAATATCCTTTAAGTTTTTGAGGGCTTCCCCGTCATATTTTATAACAATTAAACGAGCCATCAACAAACCGGACATTGACGATCGTGGTTTCCATATTAGGAGCGGGAAGACTAGGGATGTCAATCTGGGTCTACTCATTGGGTAACCGACCTGAACCCACCCCATGTAAGGACCCGAAACCCGCCCCATTTACTTTTGGACGGGTTTGGGTTTTGAATTGACTACCCATGCGGGTATGGGTTTGGGATTGTCTTATGGGTACCCAAACCCGAACCCGCCCCAAACCCGAATAAAAAATATATAAAAATATAGATGTGTGTGTTGCATTTTAATCAAACTAGACCCAAATTCATTTCATACATATCTAATATGTATCGATCTATTCATAGAAATATCCAACTAAATTTTCTCCTCTCCATCTATTTATTCATATTCAACTAACTTTTTGTATCTTTGATAAATAAAAACCATCAACACAAGAGTTAAACACTTTACATATAAAAAACTTTTTAATATTATCTATATATTGCACAATTTTATGAATCGTCATATTACATGATCTCACTCTATTCTATCTATCTATGAAAATCTTGTATACATTTATAAGCAACTTAAGATTTACCATGTCGGAGATATGGGTACCCATTGGATACACGGGTATCCGACGGGTGTATGGGTACCCGCTAGAAATTACATGTTTAATAAATGAGCGGGTATGGGTTGTGATATTATAAATGGGTATAGGTCTGGGAATAGTGATACCCGCCCCAAACCCGACCCGCTGACATCCCTAGGGAAGACGCTCGATAACATCTTGATCATGTAGTGAGGACATCATGGAATACAAAATGGTTAAGGTAAAATAGCAATGGTTAGATTGGAGCCCAACATAACCTAATGCATTCGGTAATGCTCCCATAAAGTTTTGAAACTCCAGAATAGTTTTTTTCACCGTCAATACTCGGAAAGGTAGGGTGTTCAGAAATTACGGGTCAATCGGGTACCCGACCCATCCAAACAAATCAGATCCTAAATTCACGGGTACCCGCGAAATTTATCCGAGTCAGGTACCCATACACAGCAGATCCGATCAAAGTATGTGATGCACTGAAAATATCCAATGGAATTCCTGTTACTCGGTTGGGTCACTTCCAGTCCTCCACACAGGTCATGCACAAGATGAAGATAATGCAAATATGCATACTTGAAGAATTGATTGTTTATGTTGTATAGATTCTGGTGTTTAGTTTAATATATTAATTGTACTTTTACTCGAGAAAAGAACTTTGTAAAAATTTCACATGTAACATCTACATAATTTATAGCCTCAACGTGTACATTGAATGTGTCTGCTAAAGAGAATAAATAAGCAAATACATGTATGCTTACGGTATTATTTTAAACCCCAACCTCCTGCTATTTTACTTCTGCCCATCATTGAATTCACATCCGCGATCTTCAACCTGTGACCTTAATATTTTCTGGAGAGTGCACATGACGGTCAATTGCATAGAGATAAAAATAGATACGTTCAAAAGTTATCAGATACGAATATCCATATTCGAATATTAATAGAATACATATACAATATTATAAAAAAAATTCCGAATACTGATATGGATATTGTATGGCTTGAATATCCGTATCCAGATATCCTACCCAATATTTAATAATATTTTATATATTAATTACTATATTATAGTCCATAGCATGATATTATTAAATTAGTATTATATAATATAATACAATATATTAATGACATTAATAAACTTTCGTTCGTTCGAGTTGGGCACAAACGAAAGTTACGAATTTTTTTTTGCTTCCGTTTAATAATGCAAGCCGCCTTGACGCTCCCTTTTATCATGATGCAATTTATTTATATTTGGGATTTTTTTAAATAATTATTAAAAAAACCTTAATTAATTAAATAAACACAAAGAAAAAAAATTAAAAAAATAGGCATAGATCGGCACCTGAGGTGCCGATTTGGAGAGGGCCGTTGGAAATTTGCCAACGGTCCCCTCCTCCCCATTTCTTATATAAAACGCCCCCCCTCATTCCATCCTCCTCACAATTTCCCCCTCTCCTTCTCCTTCTTCATCATCTCCCCATTCATTCTCTCTGATTCCCTCATTCTGTATTCTGAAGTGTGATTGCTGCTCTCGATCGACTAATCTTATTCAAGTAAGAATAAGATATTTTTGTTTGTAGATTTTGTTCTGTGTTTTTTGCAGGGTTTTATCAGTGAGGACGCTATATCAGTGAGGACACTATATTATTATATTTTGGATAACATTTCTTGTAGAAGACACGCATCTTTCAGGTAATTTTATTTAAGATTTTTTATTAAATTTAACAAGTAATTAGTTGTGCAAAATTGATGATTAGTTAAAACATATTTCAAAATAATTATTGTGTATTTTTAATGGTAAATCATTTGTCTATGAAGTAATCTAATGATGTTGGACAATAGTAATTGTAAATGTAATATGATTTTTTTAATGTCACTCACATCAGACATTTTATGAAGACATTTTTGTAATAGTTATTTAAATCGAAATTAAGTAAGTAGGGGACAGTAGACATTTTATTAGGAGATTTTTGTAATAATAATTAAAAAATTTGAAATTACTTAAGGACAGTTGACATTTTATTATGAGATTTTTGTAATAATTATAAAAAAATTGAAATTAATTAAATAGGGGACATTACACATTACATTAGCATTTCATTTATTTAGATTTAAAAGTGCACATATTCATGTTAAAATTACTGTCATTTAGATTTGGAATCGAGCGCCGAGAGGACCTCTATACAGCGCTGGCAGGACTCACTGTGGTGAGCACCGATGAGGCCCCAAGATCGGACTTTTGGATTCCATTTCTGAGTGATTAGTATATCAATTGAATTATTAATTATTAAAGATAACAGCCGACTGAAATGTTAATTAAAGTAATTGTTACATCCGATTATTAAGTAATTATTTTGTGTAATTAAACTAATTAAATCATTATTTTATTCGTATAGATGGCCCCCAACACCGCTCATGTATTAATATATTGGAGAGGATCGATTGATGTCTCTGATGACCACGTAGAATATATTGGGGGCAAGAAACGGATGGTTACATTACCATGCCAATTAACTTACATTGGCTTACTGTCTCGAGTTTCCGAAGTCACTGATCTCCCGCTCGACAAGTATATACTTACATTAACTTGTAAGTGGTTGTATGAGGGATCAACTTCCTTTGCAGTACCGATTAATGATGATGAATCAACATTAGCAATGTTGAGTTCAATCGTCGATGTGAGATTTATCCATCTTTTCGTACAAGCTACTCCCTTTAATATGGAAAATATGCCGTCATCTTCGAGGTAAAATTATTCACATTCAAATTATATTACATTTTCACCATTTATATATAAACTGACAAAAATTTAAATAAATCAGGCCAACAAATGAGATCATATTTGAGGATATGGAAGGGCCATCACAAGTAAATGTAGAAGATGATTTAGAGACAGAAATATCCGAAGAAAATGAGGAGTCCGAAAATGATGAGCCAGAAAATGATACGCAAACACTAGAAGTAAATATTGGTGGTAATACTTGTCATGATTTTGGATATGGTTCGCTAGTTCTAGCCGTAGGTAATGAGGAAAGGGGGAACTCATATTCTGCTAATAACGATGATTGATGAATACCCATTCATCACTCTTTATTCTTCTATTTTAGCTACAAAAACCTTTGCAAATACATGTAGATATGTGTAAATACAAATAATTACCAAAAGCATGCATTGTGTAAAAACCTATAATTAGCATGTTTTTGTGCAAAATAAAAAGAATAAAGAGCAAAAAGAAAAAGAGGGAAATATTTAGAATAAATATTGAGCAACCTAACCCAAGGGAGGGCTCAGCATGGGCCTGACCGCATAAAAGCCACAGTAGAGGGAGATAGGAGCTCATGTGTATATATCTATGTAAATAAATAAAATTATATTTTCCTCAACCAAAAAAAATATTCTTGTAAATCTTTTGTATATATTCAGAAACTATTTAAAAACAAAATAAAAATCTAAAAAAATCAAATGCAAAAATATCCCTCCACCATGTGCATAGACCATCATTCTTTATTTAACCCTATAAATAAATGTATTTATTTTCAAAACTTTTTGTGAATATATTATGATATATATTGTAAATAAAATAAATAAAAAAAATCAAAACAAAAATCAAATAAAAATAACAAAAATTAAAAATACAAAAATACATTGTATAGATACCATGTATATAAATGTATACAATTATTTATTTCACCCTTGTGTATAAATAATTAAAATAAAAATACCATTTTATTCCATATTTTATGATGTAAATAAATAAAATACAAAATGAGCATAAAAATACATAAAAATAACAAATAAAAAATCAAAAATAAAAATCCATATAGTGTACATATACCTATATACATAGCTACCCTATTTTTATTTCCAAAAATTAATTAAAAATCACCAAAAAAATAGAAAAAAATAAAAGAAAAACATTTCATGTTTTGAGTTTTCTTTAATTCGGCCTATTTCTACCTTAAAATAAAGAAACAAAAATTGAATACACGTGGCAGCTTCTGATTGGTCCACGGGGGATTGTTGACCCCGGTCAACTCCCCCGCGGACTCCTTCCTTTTCTGGAAGATGCGCGCCGCCCCGCCTTCTCCGATTTTTCCACGCATCTCCAGGCTGTCACCCACGCGAACCCCATGCCCGGATCCTTCGTTGATCATCCGTCATCCTCGCCCGATCTTTCGCCATGAAATCAACGCCTTCTATAGCTGTCACCCCTCAACCCTAATCGCACCTGTCACCATATATATCCCGACCTCCGCCGCCTCCGCGCCTCATCTTTGGACCTTCTCCTTCTTCCCAGTGACCTCCATAGGCACCGCGAGAGTGACAGCAAGCGTTTGCCCTTGTTGCAGCGAGGCGAGGAGGCGAATCCACTGATCCGGCGCTCTTCGCCGCCGCTGCTCCGCCACCAGCGTCGAGCATCGAGCCTCGGGCCGAGACGACCCTCGAGGCTACGACCAAGAGCACCCCCTGCTCTTCCCCAGTCTCTCCGACCACCCAGGTAGAACCCTTAGGCCGTAGGATAGCGTAGATCTTGATTTTTCAGTTACTGTTAGCGTAGCTCCGCCGCCTTCGTCCGGCACCTCCGACCACCCATCTTCCATTCCGACACCGCCATCATCTCCGCCAGACCTCTCCGCACTTTCTTCACCAATTCACACAACCCAGATCGCACAGGATCTGGGAACCGAGCTCCACCTCCGACCACCCTCGCCGGAGCTCGCCATTGCGACTCACACTTCACCTTCACGCCGCCTAACCGGGTCGAGGCACTTTGCCCTCGACCCGCGAAGCTTCTGAACTCTTTTGCAGGTCAAGAGGAGGCCGTCTGAGGCTTCTCGACATCTTCCCAGGAGCTTCTTCTCCGCCGACCTCGCCGGAGCCTCCCAGGGCTCGGTCGGGGCATCGGAGACCCGCAGCAGCTGCGCAACTTCACGCCGGATCTTCTCCGACCTTCAGGCGCAGCAGAGGAGGGCGGAGACACCTTCACGAGGCCGGCAAAGTTCGCCGGCCATCAGTTCTTCCACCATCCTCCAGAGCCGTCAGATCGCCTTCTTCGCTCCAGATCAGATCTTCACCGTCCACCTGCGGAGCCTTGCCACCGTCCGATCATCCCGAGGATTGATCTTCACCGTTGAGCAGCGAGGTTAAGCCACGACATCCCTCAGCCGTCCGATCATCCACGTGGCTGCACCTCGACCATCCGATCTGAGCCTGGCCTCCTTCGAAGAACCACGTTGCATCACCACCGTCCGATCTTCCACGTGGACACACACCAGCCGTCGGATCAGGCCAGTACTTCCATAGTTAAAGGCGCGTTTGTTCTCCACCGTCCGATCTGCCACGCGTCACACATCAGGCCGTCGATAATAATAAAAGGGGTAAATTTCTCCTAGACCCCTCTGTTTGTTCTATTTCATTTTAGTCCTGTAATTTTTAATTCAAGTTGTTTATTTTCTGGGATATTTGCACCAAGGACCTCGTACTTATTTTATTTGCACTTATACCCCCGCCAGTTGTGAACCACGTGCTTCGTCACGTGTTATTTTGGGAATTTTGCATCTTTAGCCCTGTAGTTCTGGATGTTCTTTAATGAATAGAAACTTTTTAATAATTGCATTTATGCCCCTGTGAGCATTTTATTTGCACATGTGCGAGTTTTATTGGGCTTTTTGCAACCGAGTCCCTGGGCTTTTGATACGAGTTATCAAAAGGCCCTAAGACTTGGTTTTTATTACCATTTGGTCCCTGTGTGCCCCAGCCACGCGCCACGCGCGTGACTTGCTGGGTATTTTGCACCAGAGCCCCCAGAACTTTGGGTATTTGCACATTGGTCCTTGTGCACAGTACCCTCTTCTTCATTTTTGAATAAATATCAAACCACCTCCAAATCTAATGAAATTTCGACACATGGCTCCTGCCATGGTGTAGTAATTTCTGTGATTTTTGAGGACATTTTGGCTTTTATTTATTATTTTTAAAAATTCAAAAACCTCCTTTTTAGTCACTGTCTAGGTTTAAAAATAACAAAAAAATATAAAATCACCTCCAAAAATTCTAAAAAAATTAGATACTGTAGTTTGCTTGTTGTTTGATTTTCTAGCCAATTTTGGCTATTTGTCATCACTTAAAAACCCTACAAATTGAAAAACCCCTAAAAACTCATAAAAATTGTAATAAATAAATTAAAAATCCAAAAACAATAATTAGGGCACCTAAATTTTCCTTATTCTTTCTAGATTATAGGAAAATTACCTTCAGGGCTTTTTGAGATCCAAGAATATTTTATTTTTGAGTCTTAAGCCTTGCTGGACAGTACCCTCTGTTTTTCGCATTGTTCGATTTTTAGAAAATAAAATAAACATCAGAAAAATCTCAAAAATTCACCAAAAACATAAAAAATTATAAAACACATAAAATCATTTTTGTTTGAATTTTTGCTTGCTTTTTAATGCTTTAAATAAATTGTTCAAGTTCATTATCTGTGTGCCTTCTTTAATTTTCTCATCATTTAAAAAATCTAAAAAATGTAAAAACAAATAAAAACCACTAAAAAAGTACTCTCTTGGATTCCTGACTACATCGTAGGCCGCAAGGCCAATCCGTGCTCCTTGAGTTCGACCCTGGGAGCTATACCAGGTTAATCCTATAGCAGGACCACTTCTCTGTGTTTCATTGATTTTATTTTCGTTTGAGTGGTTAATTCTTCTTGATTGACTTAGTCTACTTGATCGAGGTCGCAACGACCATTTTTAGACCTTTTACCCCGATCACTTAGGCTGGTCATCAGAATGGCGCCGTTGCCGGGGAACACGGCTTTGTAGTCATTTTTCCATATTGTCTCTCTAAATTATAACTGTTTTCTGACACTCTCTCTTTCTAATTTTTGTGCGAGGTACTGCGTGGAGAACTTGGAGTACACTTTTTGAGGACCCGCACGGGAAGAAGAGCAGGGAGAAGGAGAAGAATGTCATTTATTTGAGAGAACAATATTTTTGTAATAATTTAGGACTTGGACATCTGTGGACATTTGTAATTTAGCGGGTCTGTTTCGCCGAGCACCGGTGTGCTCGGGGGACCCATTTGGATTTTCGCGGCTTTTTCTACGGTTTTTATAGCTAGCTGCCTTTTCCGGTGTTTACGCGGTTTTTCTCGAGCCCCTAGATTTAGGAATTTCTCTTGCTTGTGACGTAAATTTCTAAGGCCCAACACCTAATAGAATATCTGTTCCTATAGAACGTAATTGGACCTTAATAAAATTCACTGAAAAAGTTAGTTTAATTGGATTTGAGACCACGTGCCGTGAGGAGTCACATACAGCGCTGGCAGGACCCGTTGTGGCGGGCACCGAGTGACTCCCAAGATCGGACTCCGGACTCGATTCGGTTAGCTAACTATTGTTCTTCACGATCAATAGAAGTTGCACATCTAGGACTCGGTTTTTCCCGCTGCATCATTTAGGTAGTTTTATTTCTGTCTTTAAATTCTGCGCGGATCACTTGCATGTAGAGTGCTGGAGACAAGGTACGCATTTCTTTCTCTGCATGCATCACTGATTTCTTCGCGCATCGGCTTTTTCGTCTTCTCCCTCTGTTTTTGGCTTAATCATCAGGAGAATCGGAAAAACCGTTAGGCCGCTTGTATTTATTTTGAAAAAAAAAAAGAAAAAGAAAAGAAAAACAAAAAAATTGGGACTGGATAACATTATTGACCCTAAAAGACACTCACATTAAAAATTTGTCTTGGGGAGAGCAACCCCCTCATTGTATGGTTTGGATGCGCGAGAGAGTGACCCGCACCCTAGGTAGAACCCTCCGGTGTTATTTCTAGCTGACTACCGACTCTTCCGTGCGGGCCAGTCGGTTGGAGTAGCATCGGGTATCCTAACAGGTCACGTAAGCGCTCTGATATTTTGTGTGTTCACCAAATAAAATTGACAAGATAAATTGACCGAGCTTTCACGGTCTTCAGATTGTGTTGCGTTGGTGAACCGGGGGTTTGCTTTGTGATCATATTTTCTCCAGATCCCATCCGCCCAACTCGCCAAGATCAAGATGATGGGTAGACGATCTCTTAGGCAGCCTCTGGCTGCACCGCTTTCAGGCGCGTCTACTCCATCATCTAGGTTGGCCCGTGAGAGTCAAGACCAGCTCTCCGGGCCCGAGTACGTTTCCACCCTGTTCCCCCTCGACCCCCTTTCTTTTGCCACTGAGAGACATGAGCCCGAGGAAAGACGAATTGATTTGACAGAACCTGAGTTGGGCTCATCTGATTTTGCAGACGTCGGTATGGCCGCCAGATCAGAAGATTACCCCGGAGGTCAGCAGGGAGAGCAGCATGTTGTATTTGACCAAGGGGCGATCAACTCCACCCTGATCGCATCATTAGAGACGGTTCAGCAGCAGTTACGCGATCAAGGGGCATTCATGATCGAGATGAGAAGGGAGTTGGAGCGACTCAGAGAGCGAGACGAGCCGAGCGAGCCTGAGGACATTCCTGACGCTGATGCAGAGGCAGCAGCCGCAGCAGCAGCGGCTGCCGCAGCAGCAGCCGCAGCCGGAGCAGGACCACCGAGACCGATGCGGGAGTTACACAACCCCGGATCTACACTGATGCACCATTGGGTGGTGGTACCGGCCATCGTGGGGGATTTCAAGTTTCCTCCGAACACCCTGCAGATGCTTCCTCATTTTCACGGACTTGCCACTGAAGAACCCCATCTCCATCTCCAGGAGTTTTTGATGATCTGCAGCACTGTCCACGACCGTCATGTGGACCAAGATACGATTCGGATGATGGCCTTCCCTTTTTCACTGGCAGATAGAGCAGCCGCCTGGCTGAAACATCTAGGGAAGTTTGTTTACACCTGGGAGCAGCTCCGCACCGAGTACTTAAACAAGTACTATCCACTCGGGCGGACGAATGCAGCGAGGGCCCTGATCAACAACTTTTCCATGCTCCCTAACGAGCAGTTTCACGAAGCATGGGAGAGGTTCAGAGAGCTTCTGGATAGATGCCCACACCACGACATTTCGAAGCCGAACCTAGTTCAAAGCTTCTTTAGTGGGATGACGCCAGAGCTTCAGGGTCTGGTGAATGCTTCTTGCGGCGGGTCCTATTTTGCCAAGGACCACAACCAAGTCTGGGCCATCTACGAAGAGATGGCAGAAAATTACATGGTGATGTCCCAGACTCGGTTGTACACACAGAGATCTCAGCAGCCGCCAGGACCCGTGCAGTATCAGCGGATAGCACGGGTTGATGCAGGTCCATCCAGTTCGTCCACAGTTGCAGCCGCACAGGCAGAGTCGGCCGCTGCGGACATGGGGATTATCAGCGAGAAGTTGGACCGCATGGAAATCATAGAGAAGAAGCAGTGCCAGGGCATAACTCAGATGGAGCAAATGGCACAAACTCTGAGCGACATGAAGACCCAGCTCTTGTGTCTTCAGGAGGCACAGACGGCTCCTCAGCCCCGTCTTCTGTCGCGAGGCGATTCCGGCGGCAGCCGCAGCTCGTCCCAGCGCTCCAGCTCCTTGCAGCAGCCTAGACAAGTTCACCTTGTACAGGCGGAGCCGTACCAGCAGCAGCAGCCCTCTTACCAGTCACCATCATCTCCAGACTTACAGATGGTGGTATATCAGCCGGATCAACCTCTGGCAGCACTACCGCCAGACTCCTTCGATGCTGAGCCGTTGATGGATGTCAACGGGATTTGGTATGACCGTCCTCAACCTGGAATCCGACGAGACCATCCCGGATTCAGGTGGGGGAATGGGGGTAACCAGTCCCAACAACAGCCAGCCGGTCAAGGAGGGCAGTACTCCCAGCAGAGAGATCACCAGCAGCCCCCAGCATACCAACCACACCAGCCATCATCCTTCGTACCTCGTCCCTACCAGCAGCAGGGACAGAATTGGAGACGTGAGCAGCAGGCTCACCAGCAGCAGCATCATTCCTCTTACCCCTCTCAGCCGCAGCAGCACCAGGTCCAGCAGCCTCATTACCAGAGAGGCAACCCGTCGGGTTCCCATGAGAGCCCCGCCATGGATGATCTAGCCCGCCTCTTCACAGAGCAGCAGGCTACATTTAGACGGGAGATGGACGAGTTCCGCCAGGAGATGCGGGACCTGATGAGAGGGAAGGCCGCCATCCCTGCACAGATCGAGCCGAATCCGAATAGCTTGAAGAGGAAATCTGAGCAGGTAGTTCACACTGAGCCTACCACTCCTAGTAACTCATTTGATGATATGTCATCGAATATATTTGATGCTGATTTTGTTACACTTAGGAGCAGTAGAAGACCAGCAGGCGGCGCCTCATCTGAGCGACAACACGAGGAATCATCTAGAGCGCCAGATGAGGAAGAGGAGAGCGGTACTGAAGCCGCACATCATGGTGACGGTGGTACTGATGCCACCCGAGATGCTGATTCCACCGGCGGTACTGAGGCCGCCGTTTCACCACATCGAGGAGGTGGTACTGACGCCACCAGCAGAGCCGAGCCAGCCCGCGGTACTGAGACCGCAAGACGTCTAGTTGTAGAGCCAGCTAGAGGTGGTACTGAGGCCACCAACATTTATTCTGATAGAAATGTTGTCTTTCCTCGCATGAATGTATCTCAGAATTCTAATTTGAATAAAGGAAAAGGTTTGGTTTCTTCTGATCCCACTGTGGTGAATGATGTTTGTGAGGATCCGGTCATCGAACCGTCTAGGCCTATTCCTAGTCCTTCATCTGAGAAGGACCCTGTGATCCCCTTTCCTAGAGCCCTTGAGTTGGGGAAGGGGAAGAAAAAAGAAAAAGATCCAAAAAAGAGAGAGCAGGAGGAGTTCAGCCAGGGCATGATAGACCGATTTCACATCCAGCTGACCCTCAATGAGGCTTTGCAGCACATTCCTCTTCTTCAGCGATCCCTAAGAGATAGGACCACAATCAGGAGAAAGAAGAGGAACAAGACCGCAGAAATTCATGTGCTAACAAAAGCCACGTGTTACGCGATCCAGAACCATCTGCCGACTAAGAGGCCAGATTTAGGGGCCCCGTATGTCAGATGTCAGATTAATGAGCAGAGGTTCGACCGTACTCTCTTAGATAGCGGATCGTCGATCAACCTTCTTCCGGCAGCCCTTCTCGACCACTTAGAGTTGGGCACTCTTAGACAGAGCAGGACATACCTTCAGTTTGCTGATCGGTCTGTCAAGAGGCCAAAGGGGTTGTTGCGAGACGTTGTCGTCACGATTCAGGGTTTGCAATTCCCCGTGGATTTCGTCGTGCTGGACATGGAGACCCCTGACTCGTTGACCGATTCCCCCATCATCCTCGGTCGCCCGTTCTTGGCCACAGCCAAGGCAGTGACTGACCATGACAGTGGGAAGGTATTCTTTCGCGTCCAGGGCGAGAGTATACAAATAGAGACGGTTAAGGACCACAGAACCAGAGATAGATCCCGCTCACATGGCAGTACAGATTCAGAGCAGCTGACAGACACAGAGCCAGACATCCACCAGGACTGTGATTTTGTGATCACAGATGATGAGGCAGTTTGGGCAGATCCTGCAGCACAGACCATCCTCTCATATTCAGACACAGCTGATGCCGAGATGATAGCAGAGGATGGTCTGGAGAGCACAACCCTGGTTCAGGATACTATTGAGTCAGCAGAGTCGGATCTTGATCGCGACACGATTTTCAGTGATGGTGGTACTGAGGCCACCCTGCTCTACGGTGGTACTGATGCCATCGAGTCTGATACAGATCCCTCGGATTCAGAATCTGATTGGGCAGATTGTGATGATCAGATGCCAGATCTGGATCCACCTGAGCCTGCAGGTGAGGAGGAGGTAGAGGCAGAACAGATCAGAGACAATGCAGAGGACCCGCCTTCTCCAGATCCAGTTTGTGAGAGTTCGTTATCATTGTCCCAGGCAGATTTGGCAGAATTGTCCGCATACACACATCTTCTTCAGAAGCCAGATTTGCCAGCACCCAGCTGTCCAGAGCTAAAGCCGCTCCCTACTTCGTTGAAGTATAGATTCCTTGCGGGAGAGTCTGAGATGTACCCAGTCATCATCTCTGCCGATCTGACTGGAGAGCAAGAATCCCGCCTGATGGAGGTTCTTGAAAAGAACCGCAAGGCAATTGGATGGAGCGTAGCAGATCTCCATGGGATTAGTCCCTCGTTGTGCTCCCACCATATCTATCTCGAGGAAGGGGCAAAGCCGTCGCGTGAGTTCCAGCGGCGACTGAACCCCAACCTAAGAGAGGTTGTTATGAAGGAAATATCAAAATGGTGGAGTGCAGATTTTATTTATCCCATTTCCGACTCCAAGTGGGTTAGCCCCTTGCATGTGGTGCCCAAGAAGACGGGCATCACGACTGTGATCAGTGAGTCGGGAGAGGAGATTGCTACACGAGTACCCACCTCTTGGCGGGTCTGTGTTGACTACAGAAAACTCAACCAGGCCACCAAGAAGGACCATTTCCCCCTGCCTTTTATTGATCAGATCATAGAGAGACTGGCAGGGAAGAGCCATTATTGCTTCCTAGATGGGTACTCGGGCTACAACCAGGTGGCCATCGCTCCTGAGGATCAGGAGAAGACCACCTTTACCTGTCCCTTCGGTACATACGCCTTTCGACGCATGCCATTTGGGTTATGCAACGCCCCTGCGACTTTTCAGAGATGCATGCTGTCGATATTTTCGGACATGGTAGGGGAGTGTTTGGAGGTCTTCATGGACGACTTCTCGGTTTACGGCGACGGATTCGATTCCTGTCTTGACTGCCTAGACCGAGTGCTCCAGCGATGTATTGCTACCCGCTTGGTTCTGTCTTGGGAGAAGAGTCACTTCATGGTGACTCAAGGGACGGTGCTTGGCCACATCATCTCCAACAGAGGCATGGAGGTTGATCCGGCCAAGGTTGATGTCATTAAAAAACTCACCCCGCCGTCTAATTTGAAGCAGCTACGGTCATTTCTGGGGCACGTTGGTTTTTATAGGAGATTCATTCATGATTTCAGCAAGATTGCCCGACCGTTGACTGACCTCTTGACGAAAGACACCGAGTTCCTTGTCGATGACAAGTGTCTTTCGTCCTTTGAGACTCTCCAGCAGTGTGTAATTGAGGCTCCTGTCCTTCAGCCACCCGATTGGTCTCTCCCATTCGAGATCATGACGGACGCCTCTGATTTTGCCGTAGGGGCCGTGCTAGGACAGAGGAGGGATGGAGTGCCATTTGCCATACACTATGCTAGCCGCACATTGGATTCCGCCCAGCGGAATTATACGGTCACAGAGAAGGAGATGCTAGCAGTAGTGTTTGCCCTAGATAAATTCAGATCGTATATCATTGGATCTAGAGTGACTTTGTATACTGACCACACCGCCATCAGGTACCTCATGTCAAAGAAGGATGCCAAGGCCAGACTTACTAGATGGATCCTTCTACTCCAGGAGTTCGACATTGAGATCAAGGATAAGCCTGGAGTCAAGAATGTGGTGGCGGATCATCTCTCCCGATTAGAGCAGCCTGAGGATTCTGAGCAGATTGATCCCATTTGTGATACCTTCCCAGATGAGGCGATCCTTGCTATCGCCTCACTCCCGTGGTATGCCGATATTGTGAACTTTCTCGTTGCTGGGAAAGTCCCACAAGATTGGCCCAGGCAGAGGCTTGAGACCTTCCTTGCAAAGACCAAGTCCTACCACTGGGAGGATCCCATCCTTTACCACGAAGGAGGGGATAGCATCTGGCGTCGGTGTATTCCTCAGGAGGAGCATCATAGTGTCCTCACTTACTGCCACAAGCTTGAGGCAGGAGGACATCATTCTGGGAGGAGAACGGCACAGAAAGTGCTCCAATCCGGCTTGTGGTGGCCTACACTCTTCAAGGACTCTGATGAGTTCGTGAAGAGGTGTACTGACTGTCAGAGGATGGGCACTTGTGGACAACGTGATATGATGCCGATGCAGCCCATTCACTTCTGTGAGGTTTTTGACGCATGGGGCATCGATTTCATGGGTCCATTCCCTAAGAGTCAGGGATTTGAGTACATTCTGTTGGCCGTAGATTATGTTAGTCGTTGGGTTGAGGCTATTCCCGCCCGAGCCGCAGATGCGAAGACAGTTTGCAGATTTTTGAAGAAGCACATCATCATGCGGTTTGGGGTTCCACGAGTTCTGATTTCTGATGGGGGATCTCATTTCATCAACGACCAGGTGAAGGCCCTTGCTAGCGAGTTCAGTATAGACCATCGTGTTGCCACACCTTACCACCCACAGACGAATGGTCTAGCTGAGGTGTCGAATAGGGAGATCAAGAATATTTTGCAGAAAGTCGTCCGCCCTGACCGAAAGAATTGGTCACAACTTTTGGACTCGGTCTTGTGGGCATATCGGACGTCTTTCAAGACTCCATTGGGTACATCTCCCTTTCGCCTCGTTTATGGCAAGCCATGCCATCTACCTGTCGAGCTGAGGCACAAGTCACTTTGGGCAGTCACAGATATTCTTATGGATCCAGATGGTATAGGAGACCAGAGGAGGGCAGAGTTAGCCGCCTTGGAAGAGCTTAGAGATGCAGCATTCTCAAGCAGCCTACATTATAAGGAGAAAGTCAAGGAGTGGCATGATTCTCATATCAGCCACAAGCATTTTGAGATTGGACAGAAAGTATGGCTGTTTGATGCGAGGCTTAGATTATTTCCAGGGAAGCTACAGAGCAAATGGAAAGGACCTTATTTGGTCAGAAAGGTACACGATAACGGTAGCATTGATATATCTGAGTTATCTTCTGAGAGTACCTTCCGAGTGAACGGCCAGCGGCTCAAACCATTTCTAGATCATGAGCCGCGGGACGTTATTATTGCCGCTATTCATTTTGCGTGAGATGTGGTCTTTTGACTCACATCTTTTACATCTCACGCCTGATTTTCACTGTTCCTCCGCCTGTATAGATCCAGTTGTCCATATCATTCTATTCTTTAGTCCCACATCCCGTCTCTCATCTTATGATTATGCTATACTTAGGGTGTACTTTACCCTAAGTATAGGGGGGATGTCGGACCTGTGAGTATTCTTTTCATTCTTTCTGCTCCTGTTTATGCTGCCTATACTTAGGGATATTTTACCCTAAGTATAGGGGGGGGCAGATTCTGTATCTTCTTCACTCGGCTTTCCCTTCATGTACAGCTTTCTATACTTAGGATTAGTTAATCCTAAGTATAGGGGGAGACCACCGAGTTCCTCTCATTCTATTCATTTATTCGTTCCTGTACTTAGACATTCCTTTTCACTTCCCTTTTACTAAGCACGAGTTATGTCTTCTTCATCGCTCTTGATCACTCTGAGGACATCGTTCGAGCTAAGTATAGGGGGGGTGTGTATATATTTCATATATACTTTAGCCATAACTCGTACTTTGTGTGAGTGTATTAATAAATAAAATGGCCAAAAATCACAAAATTTAAAAATTTTTCATGTACATAAACCTCTTTTATTCTTGCACATACATAGCTAGTGTATAAAGTATTTTTGTAAAAATGATTTCAAAAATCTTTTGTGTAAAGCTTGTGTAAATATTTTTTATCAAAATTATGTATATAGTACAAAATTTTTCCAAAATGTTTTGAAAATCAAAAGTTTGCAAAAATCTTGTGTAAAAGATTGTGAATATCATTTTGCAAAACTTGCACCTCATGCATCATTCATAATTTCAAAACATTTTTCAAAAATTTTGCATGATTGTAAAATATTTGTAAATAGCATCTTGTGTACATATATGTATATAGTTTTTCCTGGATGAGAGTTGACATTTAAACTAAGCCTGGAATTAAATTGAGAAATGGAGCTTGAATAAGATCTTAATCCACTTAACTTCAAGAGGAACCTTGTAGGACTTAGGGTTAAGGCTTTTCAGGTCCATAAGGGCTTAATTCTTTGAGTCCACTAGGCTATGAGCATATGTCATCTTGATGAGCCTAAGTAGAGCACTTAACAACACACGCATGACTCTCAGAGACAATGGCTTCACTTGCACCTGCACTTTACACATGGCTCTCCACGGATGAGGTGGTGAGGAGGCAGTTTCCTTTGGCTTGGGGTAGCATATGAGGGTAGTACTTCTAGGCGGAACCTCTCTTCTTCTTATAGTGAAGGAAGTGCACCTCAACTTGGTCTAGTGGTGTTGAAAGCTAAAGACAGAAGCTGTGGGTTGCAATAAAGCTTCAAAAGAGGGATAGTCTACTGGCTCAAGGGGAAATTTCTTATATGCTGCACCATGTAGATATGTTGTACAGAAGATCTTGAAAAAAAAAATGCAAAAAGAACTCCAAAAAAGTGGTGGGTCGGATTGAAAATTTAATAACCCCATCGGAGTATAAAGCAAAAGCTTATGGTATCCATGTTACATCTCATGAAGCTTGCAGCGGGAGACTTAGCTACACTGGCTAAGCTTCCAAAACTCTATACTTCTACCCCCTCTCCTTGAGCCGGCTGCACTTGAACTTAGAAGGGAATACCCCGCTTCTCGAGGAAAGAGTTGCTAGACTGAGGCATTAGAGTTACCAGGTTGAGGGAGGTTGTTTCTTTGTTACTTCTGAGGTGGGGAGCCACATATCACCTACACCGCAAGGAAAGATTCATGGTCATTAGAGTTTGTGTATGTAGACTTGTTCTGATCTGGTTTATTGAGGAGTCTTGCCCATAGATTGGTGGAACTTGGAGGCTGTTGAGTTTTAAGCTTAAGTCCAAATAAGGTTCCGACACATTAATAATCCAAAGATCTGATCGAGCTCCATATTTCAATTTAATGAAGGAAAATTTAATAAGTCAACCTTGATCCATGTACATCCTCTTTTTCTTTTTCTTTTTCTTTCTTTCTCACTTCTTTTTCAAATAAGTGTTTGCTAAGGGACTAGCAAAGTTAAGCATAGGGGGGTGATGAATACCCATTCATCACTCTTTATTCTTCTATTTTAGCTACAAAAACCTTTGCAAATACATGTAGATATGTGTAAATACAAATAATTACCAAAAGCATGCATTGTGTAAAAACCTATAATTAGCATGTTTTTGTGCAAAATAAAAAGAATAAAGAGCAAAAAGAAAAAGAGGGAAATATTTAGAATAAATATTGAGCAACCTAACCCAAGGGAGGGCTCAGCATGGGCCTGACCGCATAAAAGCCACAGTAGAGGGAGATAGGAGCTCATGTGTATATATCTATGTAAATAAATAAAATTATATTTTCCTCAACCAAAAAAAATATTCTTGTAAATCTTTTGTATATATTCAGAAACTATTTAAAAACAAAATAAAAATCTAAAAAAATCAAATGCAAAAATATCCCTCCACCATGTGCATAGACCATCATTCTTTATTTAACCCTATAAATAAATGTATTTATTTTCAAAACTTTTTGTGAATATATTATGATATATATTGTAAATAAAATAAATAAAAAAAATCAAAACAAAAATCAAATAAAAATAACAAAAATTAAAAATACAAAAATACATTGTATAGATACCATGTATATAAATGTATACAATTATTTATTTCACCCTTGTGTATAAATAATTAAAATAAAAATACCATTTTATTCCATATTTTATGATGTAAATAAATAAAATACAAAATGAGCATAAAAATACATAAAAATAACAAATAAAAAATCAAAAATAAAAATCCATATAGTGTACATATACCTATATACATAGCTACCCTATTTTTATTTCCAAAAATTAATTAAAAATCACCAAAAAAATAGAAAAAAATAAAAGAAAAACATTTCATGTTTTGAGTTTTCTTTAATTCGGCCTATTTCTACCTTAAAATAAAGAAACAAAAATTGAATACACGTGGCAGCTTCTGATTGGTCCACGGGGGATTGTTGACCCCGGTCAACTCCCCCGCGGACTCCTTCCTTTTCTGGAAGATGCGCGCCGCCCCGCCTTCTCCGATTTTTCCACGCATCTCCAGGCTGTCACCCACGCGAACCCCATGCCCGGATCCTTCGTTGATCATCCGTCATCCTCGCCCGATCTTTCGCCATGAAATCAACGCCTTCTATAGCTGTCACCCCTCAACCCTAATCGCACCTGTCACCATATATATCCCGACCTCCGCCGCCTCCGCGCCTCATCTTTGGACCTTCTCCTTCTTCCCAGTGACCTCCATAGGCACCGCGAGAGTGACAGCAAGCGTTTGCCCTTGTTGCAGCGAGGCGAGGAGGCGAATCCACTGATCCGGCGCTCTTCGCCGCCGCTGCTCCGCCACCAGCGTCGAGCATCGAGCCTCGGGCCGAGACGACCCTCGAGGCTACGACCAAGAGCACCCCCTGCTCTTCCCCAGTCTCTCCGACCACCCAGGTAGAACCCTTAGGCCGTAGGATAGCGTAGATCTTGATTTTTCAGTTACTGTTAGCGTAGCTCCGCCGCCTTCGTCCGGCACCTCCGACCACCCATCTTCCATTCCGACACCGCCATCATCTCCGCCAGACCTCTCCGCACTTTCTTCACCAATTCACACAACCCAGATCGCACAGGATCTGGGAACCGAGCTCCACCTCCGACCACCCTCGCCGGAGCTCGCCATTGCGACTCACACTTCACCTTCACGCCGCCTAACCGGGTCGAGGCACTTTGCCCTCGACCCGCGAAGCTTCTGAACTCTTTTGCAGGTCAAGAGGAGGCCGTCTGAGGCTTCTCGACATCTTCCCAGGAGCTTCTTCTCCGCCGACCTCGCCGGAGCCTCCCAGGGCTCGGCCGGGGCATCGGAGACCCGCAGCAGCTGCGCAACTTCACGCCGGATCTTCTCCGACCTTCAGGCGCAGCAGAGGAGGGCGGAGACACCTTCACGAGGCCGGCGAAGTTCGCCGGCCATCAGTTCTTCCACCATCCTCCAGAGCCGTCAGATCGCCTTCTTCGCTCCAGATCAGATCTTCACCGTCCACCTGCGGAGCCTTGCCACCGTCCGATCATCCCGAGGATTGATCTTCACCGTTGAGCAGCGAGGTTAAGCCACGACATCCCTCAGCCGTCCGATCATCCACGTGGCTGCACCTCGACCATCCGATCTGAGCCTGGCCTCCTTCGAAGAACCACGTTGCATCACCACCGTCCGATCTTCCACGTGGACACACACCAGCCGTCGGATCAGGCCAGTACTTCCATAGTTAAAGGCGCGTTTGTTCTCCACCGTCCGATCTGCCACGCGTCACACATCAGGCCGTCGATAATAATAAAAGGGGTAAATTTCTCCTAGACCCCTCTGTTTGTTCTATTTCATTTTAGTCCTGTAATTTTTAATTCAAGTTGTTTATTTTCTGGGATATTTGCACCAAGGACCTCGTACTTATTTTATTTGCACTTATACCCCCGCCAGTTGTGAACCACGTGCTTCGTCACGTGTTATTTTGGGAATTTTGCATCTTTAGCCCTGTAGTTCTGGATGTTCTTTAATGAATAGAAACTTTTTAATAATTGCATTTATGCCCCTGTGAGCATTTTATTTGCACATGTGCGAGTTTTATTGGGCTTTTTGCAACCGAGTCCCTGGGCTTTTGATACGAGTTATCAAAAGGCCCTAAGACTTGGTTTTTATTACCATTTGGTCCCTGTGTGCCCCAGCCACGCGCCACGCGCGTGACTTGCTGGGTATTTTGCACCAGAGCCCCCAGAACTTTGGGTATTTGCACATTGGTCCTTGTGCACAGTACCCTCTTCTTCATTTTTGAATAAATATCAAACCACCTCCAAATCTAATGAAATTTCGACACATGGCTCCTGCCATGGTGTAGTAATTTCTGTGATTTTTGAGGACATTTTGGCTTTTATTTATTATTTTTAAAAATTCAAAAACCTCCTTTTTAGTCACTGTCTAGGTTTAAAAATAACAAAAAAATATAAAATCACCTCCAAAAATTCTAAAAAAATTAGATACTGTAGTTTGCTTGTTGTTTGATTTTCTAGCCAATTTTGGCTATTTGTCATCACTTAAAAACCCTAAAAATTGAAAAACCCCTAAAAACTCATAAAAATTGTAATAAATAAATTAAAAATCCAAAAACAATAATTAGGGCACCTAAATTTTCCTTATTCTTTCTAGATTATAGGAAAATTACCTTCAGGGCTTTTTGAGATCCAAGAATATTTTATTTTTGAGTCTTAAGCCTTGCTGGACAGTACCCTCTGTTTTTCGCATTGTTCGATTTTTAGAAAATAAAATAAACATCAGAAAAATCTCAAAAATTCACCAAAAACATAAAAAATTATAAAACACATAAAATCATTTTTGTTTGAATTTTTGCTTGCTTTTTAATGCTTTAAATAAATTGTTCAAGTTCATTATCTGTGTGCCTTCTTTAATTTTCTCATCATTTAAAAAATCTAAAAAATGTAAAAACAAATAAAAACCACTAAAAAAAGTACTCTCTTGGATTCCTGACTACATCGTAGGCCGCAAGGCCAATCCGTGCTCCTTGAGTTCGACCCTGGGAGCTATACCAGGTTAATCCTATAGCAGGACCACTTCTCTGTGTTTCATTGATTTTATTTTCGTTTGAGTGGTTAATTCTTCTTGATTGACTTAGTCTACTTGATCGAGGTCGCAACGACCATTTTTAGACCTTTTACCCCGATCACTTAGGCTGGTCATCAATGATGCTGAAGAAGAACCGATGGAGGAGTTGCCTCACGTTTTCGATCATGAAATTGCAGAGGCAGAAGATGTAGTATTTGTAGAGAGTCAATCAGAATCCACCGATGATTCCGGACTAAGTTATTGGTTAGGTAGGAGTTATAAGTCGAAAAGAGATTTACAGTACGATTTACAGAAATGGAGCATGGAAAATCATGTGCAATATAAACCCAAAGCATCAAACAAGCAGATTTTCACTGCTGTTTGTATCTATGAAAACTGTGGATGGTGTTTGCATGCATCAGAGAGGAAATCTCGCGGAGATTGGTATGTTTCCGGAGACAGGGGAAAGCATACATGCAGAAATCCAGTCCTTTTATTGAAACATCGTCAGTGCACTTCTGTTTTTGTAGCGCAATATATTTTATCTTCTTTTAAAGCAAAAGTTAGTATGACCCCAGGAGCGATAATGTACAAGATAAAGAAGGAGTTGAAAACTGAAATCAACTACATGACAGCTTGGAATGCTAGACGTCGTGCAATGGATGTGGTTTATGGAAATGAGGTTGACTCATATCGTGATCTCCGGAGATTCATTCGTGCTTTAGAACGACATAACCCTGGCACATATACGTGGTTCAAGACAGTAGAAGGCCAAAACGACAGCACTATACACTTTCAGAGAGTGTTTGTAGCGTTTGCAGCGTGCCGTAGAGCGACAGTAGAAGGCCAAATGTAAACTAATTTTTTATCTTAAAATCGTGAATTACTAAAATTATATGCTGTAAATTGTACAGGAAGGGAGTACACGGAATATGGTGGGGAGGGGACGCAACCACCACCGACGTTTCCTACTTCAGGTTTTAGTTATTTATTTATGTATACTCAACTCTTATTCATATATCGATTTTTAGACATATAAATACAACTCCTCATAAAATATAGCAGGACTTGGTGAGCGGACATTTTCTCAAGGTCAGACAATGGAGGAGTCAATATTTGGCACCTCAGGAATGACGTCTGCGGGATATGACGGGCAAGGGTACTCATCAGGTCATCAAGGACTCGCATCTCAATATGACCAAACCGGATTTGGAGCTTCAAGTAATAAAATGACTAAATAAAATAACTATTTTTTATCTTATCTATTATTTTCTAAAAAGATGAATATCGCATTCTCGCAGGATATGGAGAAGCTTTCAGTCAATCGCAATTTGCAGGATCATCATTTGCTGGTCCTTCGAGTCAGGGATACAGCAGGCAGGAGGTTCCACCAATTCAACCTGGATTCGTATCTACAGGTAAATTGCACTTAATTTATGATATTGCATTATCCTCTTATTTATTAAGAAATTTATTTGACATATAATGTAATTAACATCTTTCAGGTATGAACTATATTGAGTATGGCTTTGGAGGGTCTCAAATCGGTGAAACCGGATTTAGAGGTTCAGGTATAAATATATTATAGAATATACGAACTCATTTCAATATTTACGTTTAAATTTTGTGATACTTATAACAATGAAATTGTCTCAATCATGTAGGATCATTGCTTGTGGGACCTTCGAGTCAATTTGACTCTGGTCCCTCTCAGCTCATACCGTCTACCCAATATAGTTCAGGAGATTTGCAGTCGCAGATATTTGATAGTGTTCGGCAAATGGAGGTAACGGATTTTGATAGACACTTGTTTGGTATATCCACGATACCACAACAACGTCCGGAGCTGCCTCGAAGACCTTCTCCCGGAGTAAGGACCACTGAGCCTCCTCAATTAGAGCCACCTCGCCATTCAACAAGCGTACGAACCGCCACAGAATCACAAACAATCGAACCGCCACGGAAATCATCAGCTAGACCGCATCCTCCAGGGCACGTTCCAACGCATTCAGAACAAATGTCCAAGCAGAAGAAGAAGAAGACAACACATGAGGAGACTCACAAAAAATTGGGAGATGGAGGGAAAGGAAACGACAAGGGAGGTGGAGCAGGAGGTGGAGGAGGAGGTCTGAAGGGGTTTATGAAGATATGGAAACTTTAAGTTTTTGTAAATTTTTTTCTTATTATTTGTAAACTCGTATTTCTTCTCTTATGATTGTAATGAAATACTTGTAATTTTTTTAAATTATTTCATGTCAAGTTGTACCTTGTTGAGTTCACCTATATCAATGGTAAATGATGTTGTTCAAACTCTCAATTTTTTCATATTTACTATAATTTTGTTGATATGTCAATCATAAGTATGCTAAGTATGTATCAATATTGAAGAATATAATAAAAAATAGAGATTTACTTAACATTTTACAATAACGTTATCGGGAAGAAGATGAGACCACGAAGCTCTACTGACAGATCAAAATTATTGTGATGAAGGAAAATATTGATATCCAATTATTTACATAGTTCCTCAAATGAACATAGATAGAATTCTAGAATATTATTTTGTAAAAATATTTACATAATTCCTAAAAATATTTTTAAATTATTCATATGTAATGAACATAGTAATAATTTGTAGTATTCCGAAATTGAATTACAATGAGGGGTTGAGGTTTGTAAAAAGCCCATCCTAAATCGGCACCTCAGGTGCCGATCGGTGCCTATTTTTTTAATTTTTTTTCTTCGTGTTTATTTAATTAATTACGGTTTTTTTAATCATTATTTAAAAAAATCCCTTTATATTTCATTACTATTTTTTAAAATCACTATAAATTTACAAATTCAATTCGTATTTGTATGTGGTCTTTATTCGATTGTATCCGGATTCGATATTTATTGGATCCGTACTTGGATTCATTCTTTATTCAATCTATATTTGGATTTGTTTTTATTTGATCCATATTCGGGTCGACTCTTTATTTGATCTCTATTCAGATTGGATAAAATTTCGATCAAATTCTGTATTTTTATGGATATGATTTTCTTAATGCTTATATGTATCCGTATCCGTATTCGATATAGATGAAGTGAATATGGATATGGAAATAGGTATATCTGTTCTCATCTTTAGAATTGCGGCGAGGTGGAGGATGTTGTCAAAGGGACCAAAGGGTCAAGCCTTTTGGCTTCGGGAAGAAGAATATGGCATGTGGGGAGAAAGCTCCGACGTAGACGAGGAATCCTGATTGTGCTTATTGCATAGTTAATCCATCTGATTCACGCACTTCTATGTTTATTATTGAACTCTTTGTACGAAAATATCTATGTTGTAAAAAAAATTAATTGTGTCAATTCCTGTCTATTAACATGAGAATATATTGTTTGTGAATTAATGTATATGTTAATGTTTTCCTTGGAAGTGATATTCTACGGATACCCATGGGTACCTGTGACCCATTTATATAATCCGAGTACCTGTTAGAAGCGGGTACCCATTAGAACAGGTCGGGTTGATCCACAACACAGTAATAATGGGTCGGAGCGGGTCATCGATCGAATGGGTCAGATACCCGTCCCATACTGCACAACCAGCAAACAATATAAGTAGGTACAAGTTAATAAATAAGATAACTGATCGAATCGAAAGCTTACCACTGTTTAAAGAAATATATGAAGATCAACCTTTTTTTTCCATATCTTGAATATTAGTAGTGGGTTGTGGAGATTTATTTGACAAAAGAAGATCACAAATCAATGGGAGGAATTCGAATTATGAATCAAGTAGAATTCAGTATTGCAATAATCAGATCGATTGATGTCTATGAAGTTCAGCCCTATATAATAAAGAACAGTGGTCTCAGGAATTCTATAGAACATGATGCAGAATGACTAGTATTAGAAATCTAGAGATAAACTATTGAAAACACAAACACTTGTTCACGTACGCACATACTCGCATCTAGTAGGAAACACTTGCAGTATATTTGTGTAGGAAACAAATGACGGCTACTTCTGGAAAGGAATCCAAAACATACACTCATTCATTTCTCCCTTTGACGCATAACCATTGAGGACCTTCATTCAAACATAAATAAAGAGTCAATTGAGATTTCGAAGGTAACATAATCGATCTCTCTGATCTTCTCTCTTGCATTTTCATCTCTAGCTAGCTACGAGGCTTTCCTTGACAACTTCGTCATGACCCGAGAGGTGTTTTCCTTGAACAATCATTACGAGATGCATCACTATTAGAGTGGACCGTCGATCTCAGGAGCAACAAGCTGAAACCCCCATGTAGATACTATTATCAATGTTATTCCTCTATGAAAGTTCTTTTCACGGAAGGCATCGATGATGATTATCTAACTCAAATTTCCAATTATTTTCATACCCGTCTATTTGATTAAGTTTGATTTTCACAAATGCTATATGTTATTCGGCCTATTGCTATTGCTGCTAATGCGCATGGATGTTAAATTAATCTGGAGATATAATAAATCAAAGTTGTTTGTCATGTAGTGTGAATACTCGATGATAATGTGAACTGCCCTCAGCACAAATTAATGAAGTTTCAAGGGAAAAAGAGCTTCGCATACAAAATCTCATTCCAGACATCGGGGACGCCCGGTAGGCACCAGTGGACGCAGTCAGCGTAGCTCCTGGGATTGGCCAGCTGCTCCGCCGTCAGCGGACTCCAGTGCTTCTTGTAGATGGAGACGTGCCCATCCTTCCTGTAGTCTGACAGTTGGGTTATGTTGAGCATCCTGATGGGGAACTTGGAACCCCGCAGCACCTCATCAACTACTGCCATTATGCTCTTGCTGGATCCGAATCCCCAGTACGACGGATCCTTTATTGGCTCTGTCTCGTTCAAGCAGTTGCCCTCGACCTCCCCACCCCATTCCATGGCCCTGTGCAAATCGAACGGATGTTATCAACAGCTGCCATGCATTCGCGTGGGGGTAGTTGGCACGGCCATGGTTCTAGACCGCTTTCAAGCACGTGTAAGACATAATATAGATTGATATATAGAGTTGGTAGGTACTTACTTCTCATGGGTAGGTGACAAGCTCGCAAAGAAAACGCGCGTCTTACGTGGATCCATGTTCTTTTCCACCCATCTTACCACGCTTCTCAATGCGATCCTGTACGCATCTTCTGCTTCCATTCTCTTTATGTTCTTTATGCTGCCAGGAAAAGGTCCTCTCCTGGAAAAATCGATGTAACACCACAGTCAAGGTTAGGCTTGTTAACACTAGAGAAGATAGGTTGATTAACTGCAGATGATCATCACAAGTTGCATGAGAATTACAAGATCTTCATCTTTATCCCGGACATCCACCACATGTAGGTATTAAAGATCACGATATCAGCTCCTTTCCAATACGCGGCGTGCTTACGCACAGTTCCGGCACGGATAATCCTGTCATATACTCTATGCACTATGGCATCGTCTGAATTGGATTCCACAAGAAACGGAGCCCAGTAGAATTCCACTGTCACGTCGTACTCCTGCAATTGGCATGTATATGTATGTGTTTAATTACTCATAAAGTTAGCATGAGCATCTACTCGTGGTTTACACCTGCTTTCTGAGATTAGCTTTTGTTGTAATCACAGCTGCTGTTACCAGTTTCAGTAGTTTATGTTGATATCTTCCCATTCATGGGTCGTGCAAGATTTTGAGTATTCATTTCCGTACTACTATGGCATAATTTTCTTAACAACTGCCACAAGTGTTGTCAATGTAACGGTATTTTTTCACATATTATTTAAATTTTAATCTAGTTGCGCAAAAATTTGCAACAAAATTAGCATATAATGATGAATAATTTTAATATCTGTTAATATATATCTTGATATTTGATTCTTAACCACAAACATTATTTGTTACAAGATTGTCTTTTGTTTTAGTATTGTGCAATCAATGTAGTATTCATTGCTAACTATTTATATAATGATGATTATCCGTTAACATTTAAATAATCTATAAACCTTAATAATCCTCCTTCTATGTTGATAAGAACTTTCCAACAAACTAGTTGAAAAACAATGTTACTATTAGTGTCCGCTCTTAAGGATCTTTCTGTTTCACTTACATTGGTTACGGGGAAGCTTCCACATGCAGGAAAATTCGTGAAATTATAACTATAGGAAAATACGGATGGCAGAGCTCTTGCGATGACGATGCTAAAGGCGACCAACCCCTTACCATCCTCTGGTTGTTGTCCCTGGTCTCCCCCATCCTCCATGTCTTCTTCGTCCCTACTCCTTGCTAACCAACAATAAAAAGACGCAACATATTTGCAAAAATAGAGATTTTAGGCGCAATAGAAAGGAACACTGTCACCGGGGCCTCCAACAAGGAAGGTCCTGTAGGAGGCGGTTTTTTGAAAATATTGAACTGGGTCAATCTTCTTGGTGAAGGAACTAAGAGCTGAAGGACCAAACTGCAGAGGTAACTAACAAGAGCTGCATCGGAGGTCAGAGCCGTCCTCATCTCCTTTCCTTCCACTTCTTTAGGCCCATCTCCGTTATCCCTCTCCTCCTTGCTCCTTCGACGTGGGCTGCAAAAGATACGGAAAGCGTATCCTACGGAAAAAATCATCTTTGAAGCCAGACAACCTCCTTCCAAATCAATGAGTCTTGCATTCCACTTCTAGAATACAAACCCAACATGAAAAAATACCTCGCAATCAACTGTTGCTTGCCTTCTGGCGACCATTATACGATGGCTCCCCATAAAAGGAAGAGCAATCGGAGTTCCAAACCCGAACCTGAAACACTTGCATCTGTAAGAGCTAAACATTAAGCCCCCACCTAAGTTAAGCCACCCACTCACGAAAACAACAAAATTTAAACCCCCCATATGGAATGACTAAAATACACTCCTATTCTTGGGGAGGCATTGACGTTTCGATTGACTGTTCCTTCTGACCATCACCCCTAAAAATGAAAACAAAGTTCTTGGAATCGAATTAATTCATAATTTTAGCACGTCGAAAATTCTTTCTTGTTGGGTAAATCATACCCAACCAAAGTTCGATCCTATACCCATCAGAACTCTCATTCCCCTCCCTCCCTAACAAAAAATTCCATCCTCATCCTTAACTCCCAAAACGACGCAGTACATTGGAATCTACTGACCGACCGCATGCAAAGCAGGGTTTAAAAAATCGGACTGGATCAGCTGGTCGGACCGGGAACCGGCTCCGACCTGGTTGGTTCGTCCGGTTTTGTGTGATTAATTTCAAAACAATAAAAAATAAAAAACCGGGTCGGATGGGTCAACCCGCATGGTCAGACCGGGGTGAACCGGATTGACCCAATTTTGATTATTTGGTAAATTTCAAAAAATAAAGGTTTAATAATAAAATATGTAATTTTATCACTTGTGCCCTTCTTAACTTCTACGATATAAGGTATGTCCCTTTCGTTTTTGGAATATACGATCTGCCAATACTTTCTTTGAGTTATTTTCTATAAGCAATTGTAAACAAATGATTACAAAATTATATTCATATATAATTCTAGAAAATTTGACTAACTTTTGTAACGTTTTACTCGACGTAGACGATCATGCTATTTTATTGAAAGATTGAACATTTTAAACGATTATTTCATTGATATATATATATATATATATATATACATACTTATATATATGTATCCGGTTTTATCGGTTCAGAAAATCGGTTCGACCGGTCTAACCATTAAATTAAGCTCAGTCTATTTTTTTCCAAGCTGATAGGAATGATAACATCATTCTGACATCATCACCGGTCCGACCCGATTGGACCAAACCGAAGACTGATCGATTCAATGCCCGGTCCCGTTTTTAAAACCTTGATGCAAACCAAACCCAAGACCTAATATAGCCACGTGGACACAAAATGACGTCGTATGTCCAAACAACTTCAAAAAGAATCATATTTGAGACCCTTAGCATGTCCCTTGCAGATATACCAGCACATACTCAGCCAAGTAGCCCTTTAAAAGCAATGCCCCTCTATGTAGAAGCAAAATACTGACCTGCCTTTTCGTATCCCACCCTCGTTATATCCCATCGATATTGGTAAACCCACCAACCGCTTGGACTTGCCTCTGGTTCAAAAACAAAGTCGTACATCATATATCCCTCTTAAAAATACGACTTATCCATTCCTAACACCGCCTCATACAAAGCACCACCCCCACCTCACAATACCCACTGCCCTTTCGATAATCTAGCATGTTTTAAGGGTGAGTTTGGTGTGCAGACTAGGGTAGATTAAACTTGTAAAAGGTAACTCGGTGATTACCGTGAGCAATTCTGCTGCAGATGGCAAGATGACCATCCCTATGGTCCAGAATAGTCTCCTGAATGAAGAAATCAGACGATGATCATCTCGAGAGTCGTCTTCTTCACATGTGTACATAGTTGAAAGAAGAGACAAGACAAGCAACATGGGAAAATCATGAGAGAGACCCAGGGAGAAGTCCAAGGACAGAGGAAAGTGCCATCATTGCAACAAGTCTGGTCATTAGAAGAGAGACTGTAGAGTCTGGAAAAGAGAGCAAGCATAAGTCAAAAAGAATCAGAAAAAAGATTAATATGAGAACCTTGTTGTAGCAATAGCTGATGACAATGAGGAACAGTTGGTATCGCAATTCAGCAGCAATGTATAGATGCAGAGGATGACTCCGAGTAGGTCATTGACACAGCCGCCTCCTACCACGTGACTCCACATAGGGAGTTTTTCACTTCCTATATAGAGGGAGATTTTGGGAGAGTCAAGATGGGGAACAGAAGTTACTCCAAGATCATTAGCATGGACACCATCTCAGTTCAGACTGATATTGGATGTGAAATGACTCTGCAGGATGTTAGGCACATTCCTGACTTGCATCTTAGCCTCATATTCGGATCTCAACTGGGTTGGGAGGGATACCATCTGAAATTTGGTAACAGCAGATGCAAGATCAGCAAGGTCTCTCTTATCATGCCCAGATGCAGGTTGTGTTGCATGCTCTACAAGACTTGGGTGAAGGTCATGGATGGTAGCCTACATGCCAGTAAGGCTGACACGTTAGATCTATGGCATCGTCAGCTCGAACACATGAGCCAAAAGGGCTTACAACTTTTGAGCGGGAAGGAGTTGATACCATATCACACTAACATAATGCTATCATCTTGTGATTCATGTGAGATTGGAAAGAACAAGAGTAAAACTTTCAAGATCAGGTCAAAGGTGAAGGGAGACCTTCTGTAGTTGATTCACTCCGATGTGTTTGGGCCCATGGACACAACATCTTTGGGAGGAAACAAGTATTTTACGACCTTCATTGATGATGCATCAAGGAAGGTGTGGGTTTATATGCTGAGGGTGAAGGATCAAGTTTTTGATTGCTTCAGAAAATTTCATACCATGATGGAGCATGAGACATGCAAAGTATTGAAGTGTCTACGCACGGACAATGGAGGGGAGTACACCTCTCACTACTTCCAGAGCTATTGTGCAAAGCATGGGATTAGACATGATTGAACATAGCCCAGCACACCCCACACAATGGTGTCATTGAACGAATGAATATGACCATTGTGGAGAGACTTCGCAGCATGATAAAGACAGTGAAGTTGTCCAAGACCTTTTGGATTAAGGTGGTTCAGACTGCATGCTTCTTTATTAATAGATCTCCATCTGTTCCTTTGAATTTTCAGGTTCCCGATCGCATTTGGTATGGAAAGGATCCCTCGTGCTCATATGAGGGCATTCGGATGCAAAGATTATGTATTTATACCAAAGGAACAGAGGAAGAAGTTTGATGACAAGGTAGTGCCATGTATTTTTGTTGGTTATGGAGATCAGGAGTTTGGATATCGACTTTGGGATCGAAGGAAGAAGACTATCACCAGGAATAGAAATGTGATTTTCTATGAGAACTGAACTTTGGCTGAGGATGACAATGATGATGTGGACTCAGACGGGATTGATATGGATGATGAAAGTGATGAGGACTCGGATCCTTAAACCTTGAAAGATCAATAGGAGAATGAAGATCATTTGATAATGATCTGGCATCAAATCTTGGACATTTGTCTGTTGATTTGATCAATAGACTAGTAAGAGATGAAACTTTAGAATGTCTAAAATTTCAAAACTTACATACTTATGAATATTGTATTCAAAGTAAAATGTCCAATACACCCTTCTTTGGGAATGGTGTAAGATGTCAAGGTATTCAGGATCTCATACATATTGATGTATGCTGATCATCTATATCATAGTAAATATTTTGGATATGTGATATCTACTGATGATTATGTATGATATGAGATTTCTTCTCTTCACTTAGAAACCTTTTAAATGTTCAAAGATTTCACATAATCTTGTTTACAAACAATGTTTGAAGGAAGATAAAATGAATTTGATCTAATCTAGGTAGCATGTACCTGTTAGATAAATTCAAAGGATACCTTATGGAGATATGAATATCATTTTTATCTCAATCCTCCTAACACACCTTAACTCAATAGAGTTATAGGGAGATACAATTGGATCATGTATGACATGATCTTATCAATGATGATTTTTTAGCATAATTATCCCTTAATTTCCAGGTATATATGTGTAGTAGATACTAATGTATATCCTTAAAAAGGTTCCATGCATGATGGAATCTAGCACTTGAGAGTGATGCTTCATTAGGAAAATAAAGGATGGTATTGGATACCTATTTTATGACCTTGAGATTCTTAAAATATCTCATCTCTGAGAATGTGATTCTTAGAGGTTGAGACTCTTGAGAATCAAGATGAAAATGAAGTGTAGGAACTCATTTAATCTTGAAAAGATAATGAGGCTCCTGAAATTGGAAACTAAAAGGACGATTAAAGATGAAACACTAAAACCTCTTCAAATGAGTTTGAGGAGGGATTCCATGTGTCAGAGAAATCTGACAATGATCGAACTTCATGTGATGAAGCTTCTGAAGATCATAGCATGGATAGATGGATGTTAGCAATAAAAGTCTAATGTAAACTTCATATACAAGTGTTGTATATGGACCCTCGAGGATCCACCTATGTGGGTAAGACCTGTAAAGGTGTAAATGGATCTTCAAGAGAAAGGGAACCTGATGAGAAGGTAGAGACCTTCAAAGCAAGGAAGATAAGACATTGCTTGCGATGAGACTTGTTCTTCGACAACCATGCTTAAAACCATCAGAATATTGCTAATCTTAGCTACACAACTTGACTATTGCATCTTCAAGATTTAAGTCAACATTGCATTCCTCTATGAAGACCTCTCTGAGGATATTCACATGAAGTAGCCCCAGGGCTTCATGGTTAAGGAAAGCAAGGTTTGCAAGCTAGGGACTCCATCTATGGACTCAAATAAGCTTCTTGAAGTTGGACCATAAGATTTGATGAAATTATAAATGTTATGATTTCAGATAAAATCTGGATGAGCCATGTGAAGCTTAGTGGGAGTGCCACTGTGTTCATCATGCTAAATGTAGATGATATCCTAATCATTTAAAATGACATAAGGATAATAATAAGTGTTTTTCTAATCTGATTGTTCCATAACTTGAGATATGATCTCAAGGAAACCTCTTGGATCTTAGTTCTGAAGGTGCTCAGAAGTAAAGAGAAGAGGATATTGGGACTGTCATATTAATGGTACACCTTGGACATTTCGTGGAAAATTCCAAGAAAGGCTTCCATCCCTTAAGATATGGTATGACCTATCTAAAGGGATAGCACCTCAAAGAGTTGAGGAAGTGAATGCTAGAACTACTTGCACTTGTGCATTAGTTACGAGAAGCTGAGTGTATGCTAGATATGTACAAATACCATATGTCTGTCGTGCAGTGGGATTAGTAAACTGTTACCAATCCTACTGTAGAGAAAAAACACTTGATTGCAGTAATAATAAAATCTTCATAGATGATGAGATTTTTGAGATAGTGATCTCAAAGTCTTATCTTCAAAATTTTAAGATCTCGTAGATAGTGATATATTAGGGTCTTAACCCTAGATACCTTTGGAGATAGAGATCTTCAGAAATAAGGGTATTCTGATAAGGATTATGGAAATATTGGTTATGATAATTGTTAAGCTGTAGTGTCAAGGACACTATGACTAACAAAATTGAGTATTGGTTGCATGAGATGCAACATTTGCATTAAATGTAAGCACTGTTACTGGGGATATGCAAGTGCCGTAAAAGGACTTGGCATAGTCTCGCGGGAACAGAGTGACTGATCAGCTTACCTAACTATTTTCTAAATAGCCTATGATTGTCACATGAGTGTGGGTTTAAATGATTAGCCCATTTATGGCTCTTTGGGGTAGTGGAAGATTGTTGAACATGCGAGCCCACGGCGAGCCATTTTACAATAAATGTTATTGCAAATATCATTCCCTTATCTGATATGAAGAATAAATAATTTGCATAATAGGTCCCTTAGTACGATTAGGGTTATGTACCATGGCCATCTTGATGATCATACAACTGTTGATTCAACTGCCGAATCATAGAGGCTGGTGCTTGGATGAATATCTAAAGAGTTAGATTGAGGACTCATCAAGCATCGTCAAATGATTGTTGAGAGATGATCTCCAGCCTGAGTAGGAGATGGCAATCCTTATCTCTAAAGGTTGATATCTGACCGGCCTCTTGATACAGGTCCAAAGCATAGGAATAGAGATTCGGAGGTGTCAGGCTAGTTAGGTCAAAGAGTTGACTTAGCGAGATCGAGATAACCAAAGTCCTATATCGTATGCTGTCACGATACGGGCATGCATCCTCTGACTGGAGACAGATGTGTTACTATATGTTTGAGTATGTACATTTGGCAGACCAATAGGTTGATGACCTAACCAAGGTCTATACACCGGCACGCTGGTGTACATATAAGGGCATATGAGTAATATGATCTCTCAAAGGGATCATACAGGTTCAGTCACTGAACCGGAAGACATGAGCTCACTCATGAGATATTGGGAAGAATCAAATTCCGTGCACGGTTATCTCCCTCTTACTTTCCCTTCTCCCTCCTCCCTTTCTTCTTCTTCCTTACATTCCCTCCTCCAAGGCTCCAACAACATCGACTCTGCCTCCGTCTCTCCCTCTCTTCCTCAACCGACCGGCCGTTAGGTCGGTATCCTACCGACGTTGACGGTGATGCCATGATGACGGTGATCGGAACCTCCTCCCGTCTATATAAACCGACAACCCCCCCCCCCCAATCCAAACCATCTGCCATTTTAGTCATCTTCATCTCCACCCAAGTTCCGTCGATCGGGCTGCGACAGAGCTCGATCCACGTCGAGCAAGGAGAGGAAGCGACGAGATCCCCCGGCGTCGAGCATCGCCTCTGTCGCGTCAAGCCTCCGGTTGCCGACCGTCGAGGAGAGGATTTGGAGTTCATCCGAGCTCTGTTCCCAGGCATGTCTTCCATCTCTGTATTTCAGGTCAGATCCTCATCTCTTCACCTCTTCCTCCTTCCATTCCCTTCATCCGATCCTCTTACTTCTCCATTCTCTCCTCAATCCACTCCAGTTTATCTCTCTTCTCTGTTTTTTCCCTCTTCGATTCGCTAGATTTCCAATTCCAAGGCAAAACTTTGTTAGAACCATTTCTAGATCACCCCTAGTAATCCATTTCTCTGCACGTCCTTTTAGATCTAATGTAGGCCGAAGTTAGCCGACTACGAGCGCTTTCAGCAACTGCAGGATTATTCATCGTTTGAAGTCGAACAGAGTAGCATCTAGATTTATCGCATGTAGCAGCGCATACGATCTAGTTGTGAACAAAAACTACGGGCATATGGAAGAACCGAGTGACTCCGATTATAGGAGAAGACGAATCCATCATATTGAACCGCAACAACAACAATCGGAGCACCACCGGTCGAAGGATCATTCGCATATCACGGAGATCTGCGATCGAAGAATGAGAGATTCCAGCGTCCTGCGATTCAGGCCCACTGCTTGAGAATTCTGATCTGTGATAGAAACCCCACCACAGTGTTCACAGAACTGCACGAATTAGAACACCTTCAATCGAGACATGCAACCGCCTTGAGAGCCGCAACAAGTTGTCCTTCCTCATCGAAACAACCTTCTGGAATCTCGTCTGATCAACCATCGGATCCGCAAACCACCGTCTGAAGTCTGATCGCCATTGCATCGATTGAGGCTCTGATCTCCAGCACACACATAAGACGAATAATTTGGAAGTGGAGGAATCAAATCCAAAGAAGTTACCAACGAAGATAAACCTTGAGATGCACTCGAGATCCTGGAATAAGATTATATATTCAGATTTGAAATCTAATTGCCATTCCAAATCACATCTGCCGTAGATCTTAACCAAGGATTATATTAGTCGAGACATCATCATAATTGGAGAATCCCTGACCTGGAGATTGACCGATCACGGTATAACATATCGAAGAATCAATCAATCTGATCCACCTCCACGTCAAGTAACCTCCATTGTCGAAGCATCGTTGCTCTACTCTCGATTTATCGACGCTGTCCACTGAGAACAACCCACCAGAGATTAGCTTTTTGCCGCTGACCTCCACGATCAGAGAACTAACGCAACCCTCGAAGATCTACCATCTGGAAGGATACCTCCGTTGCTCCAGATTGAAGCATTATGTGTTTTCCAGATCCAATATCAGCTGTAGATTTCAAGTCAATCCAACGTTACTGATCCAAGCCGCCGCCCAACCGCTGTAGGCCATCACGTGCGCCTCACGCGCACATGCTGATATTTTTGGCCAATTTGCATAACAATCCCCGCTATTTCTGCTATTCACAAGCAGTTCCCACCGCTGAGCAGTTCACGTGCAAAGCACGTGGTATTTGGGCTTTTTGCGCACTCGTTCCCCAGTCTACAGTTTTATTACATATATACCCCCGTTATTGTATACATATACTATAGTATTATACTACATAATAATTAAATCCAAAATATGAAAATATAATAAAATACATATAAAAATCGTATTTCACACTATATACAATCTTAAATAGTATTATGATAAAAATAAAAATACTTTTTAACATTTAATAAATCATTAAAAAATACAAAAGTATAACAAAAATTAAAACATACAAAAAATATAAAAATATTTTTAAAAATCCTAAAAAATTACTATTAGCATATCTTACCATATTTTACATATATAAAGCAAAAACAAAAAAACATCAAATAAGAAAACCCATAAAAACAAAATACATAAAAACTTCAAAAATTCATAACTAAATAAAGAAAAATCACCCAATATTAGGGCAACATCCTATGAAGAGGCAGCTTGTGGTTGGGATACCCTCTTTTGGACTAATGGTATAAATGGGGAGAAGCCTCCGACAAAATTTCTACGATTTAGCCTTTGGCAAATAATAAGCTTGCCACTTTGGCCAAAGAATCCAGCACCATCTCCTCTTACCTTATTCCATCTTTATTCATACCTTTATTCTATCTCATCTATCCTTATTCCACCTTGTTCTATTTATTCTTAGAATAGACCTTATTCTAATAGACCTTATTCTCTTTATTGCTGCTTTTTCCCAATCCGAAGGCAACCTAAGCTTCATTTGTTCAATATCCACTCGGTTAATGCTTTCCCTCTCTACATATCTGATGCTGAATCGCCTGAACATTTATTTCTAATACATTAAACAAGTATTATCTTCACTAAATCTAGATGCAAGAGATATTGCTACAAGCGTTTCTCAATCCTTCCAACCTATGTTCGAACTACTCCTCCTATTTGCATATGAAGTCAATGCGGGCACCAACTTCGTGGCGACCTAGAATGAGCAATATTCAAAACTCTTCTAGAGTAGTGTCCGTCCCTTTGAGAATTGCACATGATGCAAATTTCCTTGTTTAGCATTTGAAATAATTTTGTTTTTTTCCTCATCAGAAACTTCATGCTACTCTACAGGGATGAAGTCAGAAAATTCTTTTAGGAGGGGCTAAATTATTTGGAGGGAGATGGGGCAAATTATTTATCTAATTTACCTTGTCATTTTAGTTGTTGATATTTCGGGAGGGGCTCCTCTATTGTAATGCGAGTTACAAAAGCGATTTTGTTGAAATTTATTTCTTAAAATCCAACCTACAAACAGAATCTTCGAATAATGTTATACATATCCTTCAATTTTCGCTCAAATCGACGATCATTTGCTATTTTATATCAATGTAAAGAGTCTGGTTCTCTTTTAAATAAGATTTAAGTTGCTTGAGTATTTATTGGTCTTTTAACCACTAAGACAAAATAAAAAATGACATCAGATTTGAGAGAAATTTGGAGGATATGTAGAACATTAATGGAAGTTTTAATTTATGGGGTTGAGTGTGTGGAAACGAATTCAATCTATAAGGCGACCTTCCAATAATTTCATAATTAATTGAAACTAATATTGGGAAAGTATTTTTTATAAAAAAAATACCCATATAAACTTATAATCGAACATAAAGAATATCTATAAACATCGTATTGATAAAATGATCCCTACAAAACTCTTCATATCACTGAAATATATATTTATTAACGTGATATTAAGTAATGTCATTAAATTTAATATGTTCAAACAAGTAACACTATACAATACTTTTTACTTATATGGATGAAAAAAATATAAATATGTCTACCAATCCCTTATCACATGTGTTATACGTATTTTGACATGTGTACATGTATCTGCATACTATTTTAAAATCGATGGAGATAAAAATATGGTTGCAAACATGCGGATACAAATATGCATGTCTCCATATATGTATAGACTAAAATGGGGTTGCCCCCTTGAGGTGGAGCTAACTTGGCTCCCCCCACCCCATTTTTCTCATTTTTTATTTTTTTTGAAAATTTCTTTCGTGGATTTTCATCAATATATACCTATAGTATGATATTAAAGTTTTGTGCGAAACAGAGACTCCTAATGCTTCCATCCAGACGGTGTCGTTTTTAGCAATTCTGTTACCGTTGAAAAATGACTGTCTAGATGGAGGCCGTAAGAGTCTCTGTTTCGCACAAAATTTTAATAGCATAATATAGGAATATAGTGATGAATATTCACATAAGAAATTTTCAAAAAAAATGGGGAAAATGAGGTGGGGGAGCCAAGTTAGCTCCCCCTTAGGGGCAACCACATTAAACCCATATATACTAGAAAAATATGCAAGCATATCTGTTTTAAGATCTTAAAAAATGAAAGAGGTATCCAAATCCATATCTGTATATGTAAAAAAAAGAAAGATCGTTATCTATACCGTATTATACGATGATGGACATATACAGATGTATCAGTATTCGATTATGCACATCATGTAATGTTAACGAGTAACTGTTGTAATTAGATCATATATACATATATTGATTTTTTTTGTTGAGATATGGGGGCTATTATGCATAACATGTATATTTTAACGGTTAAATAATGTATTTAGATTATATATAATACTATATATTAAACATAAACATGAACTTTGGTTGAGAGCTGGGAGACTAAGCCCCCCGTCACTGTCACTCTGCACCTTATTGTGCATAGATAAGTATACTTCATTATTTTTACTCACCCCTTCACCGTTTGTTATTGCAGTTCAGATGTGAAACCCACCCCCAAAAAACAACCTTGCACCCAATTGCAGTTTGTCCCGAACAAATGATTTGGGCTAACTGACGAGGTCATTTATTTTGACATTCCTTGTTCCTTTTTGCAAGCTACCAATAAATATTTGTATGGCTAAGAAATTTTTTTATGCCTTCTCCCTCCAAGGCGAATTTCAAATACTGAGCACTCGAGATTTGTTACTTTGTTGTGGTTTCGGAATTCTTTTGGCGCTTCCGTGTCCTCTTTCTGATGGAATGAATCCCAATCATTTTCAAAGAAGTGGACAATGAGCATCTATCCATAACCGCCCATCCACAATAACTAGAGATTATACCGAAAGGATACATATACAACTGATAGCATCAAGAATCTCTTTACGATTATCCCATCAAGTTTATAATATAGTTTGTGCTATCGCTGCAAAATACGTAATGCTATGTAAATTCATACGTATTTAGGAATCAGAGATATGAGTGTAGATCGATATACATGCCTCAGCAGTGAAGATGGTCAGCGAGCCGTTGACTGTTAAGGGTTTGGCGTTCTGGCCGGGAATGGCGCCATGAAGCATGCACACCAGCGACATGAACTGGCCGCGGTTCAGGGAGTCGCCCACAAAAAGGACCCTCTTTCCTCGGATCTTCTCAAGCATGAAGCTCGCGTTGAACCTGCAGGCATAACATGATTTAATGGTAACATGCATTACCGATCATTCTTTGCGGCAACACCAAATAAGAGTACAGACCTTGGCAGCGCGCATCCATGGGGCTCCCATCTCCAGTGCTGGTATCTATGATCCTGCCGACCACACTTAAGGCACGTCTGCTGCGGGGGAATGTACGGGCAATCATCCTCGAAGTATAATGGCCTGGATTCCTCATCGTACACCCATTCGCCATCGACTATATTGCAGTCCTCGGGCGTCTGCCCCACCGAGAATGGCAGCACCAGATCCTTCTCCCGCAGCTGTTGCTGAGCGAGACTGGTTCCTGATCCTTGCCTTAGGACGCAGCTGAAGTCCTCCGCATATATGATGGCGACGAATATGATGAAGGCTATCGGAAGAACGTATGCAGAGAAGTTTATGTTGTTGCCGTTGCTGAAGATCTTCCTGGAAGCAATGGAAGGAGCTGAAGAATTGGGTTTCATGGTCTTCTGATCATCTGATGTCTGGTGAAGTCCAACGATTTAGTCCTTGAATTGGTTGTGAACAATATTATAAAGGATGAAGGAATGCATTGGTAGTGGAGTAGTGAAGGACAGCATGCCATAGCAAGTGATTCCAAACATCCATAGTCTCGAGTGGAGCGCACGTCTAGAACGTGGGTGCAATTACTCTATTCTTTATAAGAAAAAACTGGCTAACACCCAATCCTAATGTAATATGATGATGTATATTCCTCCAATGGGAAGATGTACTTATTTTCATCTAATGACTTTTTTTTGGAAGTTACGATACATTGATTATCAAACTTTGTAGTTTGACGTCGATTATAAGAACATTTCTGGCTCCAAAAGAGAGATTTTCCTTTGGGGGCTTTTCATTCAAAATAATTCCCATTAGAGGTACGTATAAAAACTAATTCCCAAATGGGGTATGAATCGGCAAATGATTTGCCGTGGGGGTAAGATATGCGGCAAATCATTTGCCGTCCTTCATCTCCTCACAACAAGTGCAAGGCAGGCCTTGCTAAGACATCCCAAGCCACCATCCTCTTCTCGTCAGTGTCCTTCGCATCGTAGGAGAGCTGGACGATGGAATGCAGTTGCGACGCGAAGTACACCGACGACTAGAGGATGGTGGCGTGCGACTAGGGATGAAAATGGATATGGATATATCCGAGTATCCGCTTACCGTATTCAAAAAATAACCGGATACGGATATCCGTATCCGAATATTAATCAAATACAGATCAATTATGTATATAAATTGTAAAAAAAATTCAAATACGAATATAGATGTAGTTTTTATTCGATCCGTATTCAGATTCCATGTTTGTTGGATCTATTTGGATTTCACTCTTTATTTGATTCATATTTGAATCAGATATTTATCGAATCCGAATACGGATCGAATATAGAGCATACCCGAATACGGATCAAATATAGAGAAGATCCGAATACATATCGAATAAATAGCCAATCCAAATATGAATCAAATAAAGAGTGAAATCCAAATATATATCCAACAAACATGGAATCTGAATACGGATCGAATAAAGACTACATCTGTATTTGTATTTGAAAATTTTTTACAATCCCTATACATATTCGATTCGTATTTGATTAATATTCGGATACGGATATCCGTATCCGATTATTTTTTGAATACGGTAAGCGGATATTCGGATATATCCATATCCATTTTCATCCCTAGTTGCATGCCACCATCCTCTACTCGTCGGTGTCCTTCGCGTCGCAACTGCATTCCACCATCCAGTTCTCCTGCGACGCGACGGACACCGACGAGAAGAGGATGGTGGCTTGGGATGTCTAAGCAAGGCCTGGCCGCACTTGTTGTGAGGAGATGAAGGACGGCAAATGATTTGCCGCATATCTTACCCCCACGGCAAATCATTTGCCGATTCATACCCCATTTGGGAATTAGTTTTTAACGTACCTGTAATGGGAATTATTTTGAATGAAAAGCCCCCGGTGGGAAATCTCTCCCAAAAGAGAGACGAGCTTTAGCAAAGGTCTTTCCATCTTTTTTCAGTCCCCTATAAATAGGGATTTCAAGGTTTGACAGGTTAAAGAGAAATGTGACATCCCTCTAGGTAGAAAAGTTCAGGAGTCTTACAACAAGAAAAGTGATATAAGACAACGGATAATTTAATATTCGTTGTCATATCTTCCGTAGTTAAATATGTAACAACAAATATTATTCGTTGCTTACTTCTTTAAATTTACAACGAATGATGGTATTCGTTGCTATATTCCTCACAACGAATCATATAATAATGATTATTCGTTACAATTTTCTTCTAATCTTTACTAAATTTAGCAACGATTAGTGTGAATTTTGATGAATAATCCAGCGAAAAAGTCATCGTTATATGGATATTTAACAACGAATATAATATTCGTTGCTAATTACAAGTACATAAGATGATTTGTCAACGAATAATATTCGTTGTTATATCGTTAACATCGGAAGATATGGTAACGAATATTCAAATTATCCGTTACTTTAGATCCAGTTTAGGATCAGATCTGATTCTTTTATTCTTTGACCGCTTATGGCAAATGCTCAACTCGGGAGCCTGATTAAGGGGATACTTGTTTGAAGGATCTTCCTCCCGGATCTCTTCTCCATAAATGTATTGGTGGATAGCTCGTGGAACCCCTTCCATAGGTGGGTACGGAAGAGACGGGATTGAAATCAGACCTTGAAAATGGGAAGAAGTTCAAGATACTTGATCTTGGAAAGAAGATAAAGGATTTGGAAACAAAAATAAATATCTTGAAGGAGAATACTGACGTAAAGAAGGAACAAATATGCAGTGATCTAAGAACACTCTGTGCTAGGATGGAAACCTTGTATGTAGATGATTATCAAATGTGGAACCAACGAGCTAAACTGAAATAGATCAAGGATGGAGATCAAAACACATGTTCCTCAAGTTGATTGCATTAGTATGCATTAAGGACAATCAAGATGTCATGAAATCATATTTCAATATTTCAGTGGAATTGCCGGAATCATCTTAGACCGCTATGAAAGCTTATTTTCTGATGTTAATGATGGGAAAGTAAATGGACATAGATTGGCTCCTAATATGGTCATGTCCCTGAAAGATGTGCAAATTTTGACGGCTCCTAATATGCTCATTGTTGAGTTCATCAAAGATGGTTTGGCCCACTACGAGGATGACTTTCCAACTGGAAGATCCCAGGTTTTAATTTTTGGTTGGGTTGGAGGAAAACATGCATGTTTGATTTAACTGGAGTGTCTCCATTAGTTGGTCTTATAAAAAGTGATTTTACTGCGGGATACGCTGCACAGAAAGCTGCATCAACCAAAGTTGCTAAACATGAGAAGGGCTTGTATTGACAATCAACATGTCTTCATCCCTTTTGGGTTTGATACCTTTGGGTTCTTGGCATCTGAAGCTGTAGAGCTCCTTAAGAGGGTCCAGAAAATTATGCATAGTAATGTTATGGTTCCCAGATGTATAGATGTTGTGTTCCGAAGAATTGGATTTGTCATCCAAAAGGGATTGGCGGTGCAGCTTGTTGCCCGTCTCCCAACAATTTCTTTGTAATCTTGATTATCATATGAATTATATAACTTAAATCTGGAGACCCTTTCAAATTGAAACTATTGATGGATTAACCTGATAAATATCCCGATTCAGTATATTCTCAAAAGATCTTAACCGATAGTTGGGATCTTCCGTTGAAGAAGCAAACCCTCCTACTCGAAAGGATGTCAACCTCCGATGCATTTGCAATCACATCTAAGATATTGGTTCTTGCGCGTGATCTAAAGATAAGGTGATCAATTTCAGGAAAGCATTTAATACTATGTATGTATGAGGTATGACCTCATGATCAAGGTGATGGCCAATGGGTTGCCTGCAGATATTTATACTCTAGATATCCTTGTTATTTAGGACCATAGACTTGTTCATGAAAGTTAATGGGATTTAGGTTGGCTTGTCAAACTAGAGAAGGGAGAATTCCCGGGGGATTCTTTATCTCCCCTATTATTCGTACACAAAATATCTATTCTAGATGGAATGCAAGTAAAACTGGTGGATCAAGGTCAAAATTGTCAAATCTTATTGATATTTGATACTCAGCAACCATCCGGTTAGCATCATATTCACATTCGAAACACACATTCAACAATATTATAATTGCAGTAGAATAAGGTAAGCAAGTAAAGTAAAGAAAAGAACGGCTTGAGTTCCTATTTCATTTACATAACCACATGATATAACGAAAAAAGGACCAATGTCTGCAAAATGTGCATAGTCAGTAGTGTGCATCATAATATATAGAGACGAAGGCATGATTTTCTTTGGGAGGACTAGATTGAGTTAACGTCTATATCATGCAAAGATTTTACAAATACATTACATAATTGTTTGCTCAACAAATTCCATAAAATGTATCAAAAAATGTTCAAATTGCATAAAAGTTTTAACAAAATAAAGAATTAAAATTCACATATAAAATTATCTTGAACTAAATATAGACTCTCTGCATGTCTTCTAATCGATCATTCCACATATTGATTCACATCAAACACACCATCAAAAAATTATAGAAATTAGAAATATTTTCTAGATCAAATTTTAAAAAAAATGAAGAGCAAAATGTCATGCTTACCTAAAATTAATTTACTTAAATCATGTACGTCGTGACTTTAAGTTTATTCACAATAATTGAATCCCTTGAGAATTTTTATGTAAACTTCTTTCTCAATGCATATCAAAGACAACTTCTAAGAAATTATCTTCCATTTTATTACGAAGCTTGGATTTTATGCTCTTCATTGTCGAAATGCTCTTTCTGTTGTTGCAGTCGAAATAGGAAAGGTCAAAATGAGACGGATTAATGTATGAACCAAATAATAAATTACAACATTCCATGTTTATTCTAACTTCTGACAAAGTTCTACAAGATTTGAAATATTTTTTAGAATAGGATGTGTAGTGATATCTGATTGTTATTGTCTCAATTGCTTGTTTAATAATAGAATCTCTTGATCTGTAAAATCCGTAAGATAAAATTCTTTATTAATCTGCATATATCAACTCTGTTGAATAATTTCTAACCATACATAGGATCCAAAGATGCACTAAGACTAAAAAGATTAGTAGCATTTTTATTAAATCGATTAATAATCTCTGATAATTGAGAATCAATAACTACATTAAATAAGTTAACTTTATAATGATTAGTAATGTAATTTCTTGCACTTGTCCATGATTCCTTGTTCGACTTCAAGAATAATAAGAATTCAAACCGGGCATATTGGTGCTTCATTTTTGACAAAATGATATAATTTTCACAAATAAGATATTCCAATAACTTCTGAAGATTCTTTTTTGTCGTTGAAACAAGTTGTAAAGCATTCAAAATATCTATATTTGTCCATTGCAAAACCTGACATAAAACTTCAGTGATTCCCAAGATATTCTCCATTATATGTAAGATAAGAGTAAACTCAAATGACATCATGCCTCATAAGCTCCGTCTACCTCTCCACACTATAAACAAGTATCACCTCCATCTGCAATAGCCAGAAGTACTTTGTACACAATCATATACATTTTTATAAAGCTACATATGTATCTATAATGTGAACTCCATCGAGTTTCACCATCACGTAGTAGAGTGCCAATCAGGTCATTTCCTGTGTCTGATGGAATTTCATTTATTGAAAGAAGATACATAATACCATTAGCTTGAGAAGCTTGTAATTCATCATGACGTTTAGAGAACACATTAATAATATTAACAATACTTGTCAATTTAGTGAACAACTTATGGATACAAATCACTTCTTTAGAAGATGTAACAAGAGCTAATTGAAGTCGATGAGATAGGTCAGACAGACTTATGGCCAGACAGGTGATGAATCCTCATTCATCACTCTTTTTTCTTTTATTTTAGTTAATTATCTTGACAAAGCATCTTGTAAATAGTTGTAAATACAAGAAATTCGCAATAAGCATGCATTTGTTAATATTACAAAATTAGCATGTATTTGTGCAAAAATAAAAAAATAAAGAATAAAAGAAAAAGAATGAAATATTTAGAATAAATATTGAGTAACCCAAACCTAAGAGAGGGCCCAGGATGGGCCTGATCGACAAATAAAAGAGGTGGAGAGAGATAGGGCCACTTCACCTTGCACATATATACCATCTATGTATATAAACTATTTTAAAAAAATAAAATAAGAATGTATTTTTATTTTCTTGTATATATTTATAAAAATAAAACAAAAATAAGAAAAATAAAAATAAAAACTAGAATAAAACTCTCTCTCACCTTGTATATAATACATGTAAATATGTATCTTTCCCTATTTAATTTGTACTTGTAAGTAAATAATAAAAGTAAAACAAAAATTGTTTTGTACTCCAAATATTATGTCGTAAATAAATAAAATATAAAATTGGGATATTTGTGTAAAAATAATAAATAAAAATAATTGTGCAAAATACATAGATATTTTATACCTGTATTAATACATTATATTGTATATACAAAATTTTATTTTTTACAAAAAATAAATAAAAATAACAGAAAAATAGTTTGGAAAATAACAAATATTTTTCATTTTATACACTTTTAAATTTAAAATCATTTACTATTTTTAATTGATTTTATTAATATTTTTGTACATCTTATTTTCTGATTGGTCCAGGAGGAATGTTGACTCCGATCAACTGCCCCTCCGGACTCCCCCTCGCGCGAATCTGATTTTTGCGCACTTTTCACCAAGTTATCCAGGACCGATTCGACCACCATCCACTTCGTTCTGAGGCTCCGATTATCAAGGGAAGATCCACGGTCCTTTCCCGTTGATTCTTTTAGGGATCCACCCCTCGGTACGCACGCTCTGACCCGATTCTTCCGACCAACTGGGATGTTCTATAAATACTTCCATCGCCTCCGTAGTTCTGGAAGCGTGCGCAGCACCCCTTTCTGATATCCTAGACACCTTCACCTTGGTGACAGCAGCCGAAGTCCACTCTTGGTGCTCGGAGAGGTGTTGTGTATCCGACACTCAACCATCGTGGTCGGAGAACCGCCGCGAGGAGCCTCCTACGCTAGCCGTAGCGTGGTCGAGGCCACAGCCCTGATGTTCATCTCCTCTAGAGCTCAGGATCTTGTTCGGACCTTCAGGTAGCCTTCATTTCATTCCTAGCTCAGTTATTTCGCTCAATCTTTCATCTGTACTTCGTCGTCGTTCCACCAGCTGCGAACCCTTCATCTACCCGTTCAAATCGACCTACATGCTCACCCTACAACTTCCCACGCAGCCTGATCACCCTGATCTTGGCTCGGACCACCAAGATTAGGTCATCGGTCTCTTCTACCATCCTCTCGAAGACCCACCCACCATACACCATCACTTCTATGTGTTTTAGACCCAGTAACCCCGACTGGAGTATCGTTCTGAGTCAGAGCTTTCTCATGCAGACCTTGAGGCACGTGGAGACCATCCAGATTGTCCTCCACCAACTTCGCCGGAGTGCTTCCAGGTCCCAGTCGTCGCCATGTCCATCCGACCGTTAGCTGCTCCATCAGAGTCGACCACCCGACGCGAAAGGGCCCCACGATCCTATTGGCGCCTTCGTATCCTTCATCGGAGCTACGGATCATCTCTGGTGCTCCGGTTAAGGTCATCCAAACGCAGTTCTTCCAGAGGCCCTCTCCGTTGTCCGACTGAGTCCACTCCCAGACGTCATCGCAACCATCCATCATCTGGAGGTGTCAAGTCGTTAGATGTCAGATCTAACAGCCCCGTATCAGCCACGTCCCCGACATCTGATAGCCGTCAGATCTGACATCTGACGCATCCAGAGCCGCACGATCGGCCTCATCAGCGGCTGCTACGCATCCCGTCACCTGCCGTTCACGTGCCTCCATGGGTATATTGCTCATTCTATCCTGCGTTTATTTTAGTGTTTACTTTAGTCTGTAAAATAAAATTACACTTGGACCATTTTGCACTTCAGTACATGTAGTTTTTCATATTTACATTTTAGTCATGTTTGTGTGGAATCACGTGCGTCGTCACGTATCTGTTTGGGTTATTTTCATATGTACGCTGAACTTCTTTACTATTATTTATTGCATATTTACTTTTCGTATTTACAAATATTCCCCTGTGAATGTTGTTTTTACTACATGTGCGAGTTTTGATGGAAAAATTATAGAGTTGACCCTAGGTTTTTCTCGCATGTTATTATTTGGTCCCAAGACTTATTTTTATTAACATTTTTCTCCCTATGAGTTGTGTGTCTTGTTCTGAATCAGATAAATATCAAAAGTACTCCAAAAAAATCTGAATTTTTATACGTAGCACTATGTAGGATTTTAGTAATTTTTGTGACCAATTTTGATCTTATTTGATATTTTCTAAAATTCAAAAACCTTAAAAAGTGTCTCTATTTACTTTTAAAAATCCATTAAAAATATAAAAATGTCTTGAAAAATTCCAAAAAAATCTTGGTTGTTTGTTTTGTTGTGTTTTAACATCTATGTGATTTTGGTTCTATTTCAGTTTATAAAACTCCTAAAAATGACAAAAGACTAAAAATCTCATAAAAATCATTAAAAATTCATAAAAAATAAAAAATGTGTTTCCAGATTCTGTAGGTAGGTTTTCTCTTATAGTTTCACATAAAATTACTGCTAGGATTTTATAGGCAATTTAAATATTTTTTAATTTGCATCTTCATCCGGGATATACATTGATCATTGTTTTTGGCCTTCTTGTATTTTTTAGAAAATTAATTAAAAATCAGAAAAACCCCATAAAATTCACAAAAACATTTGAATATTTTAAAAATATAAAAATATTTTTGTTTTGAATTTTTGAATATTTTTGGACTCTTAAATAATTGTTGGTGTGTGCCTTCTTCTCCTTTTCTTTACTTTTCTTATTAATTAAAATCATTAAAAAACTAAAAATTAAAAACCATCAAAATTTTCTTCATCCTTTTGTTTGATTACCTGACTACTTCGTAGATTTGTCATTCTGTGCTCCTTGTGTTCGACCCTGGTGGCTATACCATGTTAAATAATTAGCAGGACCGCCTGCCTTGTTTTTATTATTGATTAATCTTGTTGGTGGTCTCTCATTTTTCTTGTTGAGCCTAGTTCGAATGATTAGGGTAGCAACGACCTTTGATATCACTTAACCTTAGTTGCTCGGATCGCTCATTGATGAATCCACGATTCATCATCTCAATATCTTGATCTTAGCAAAATCCCCGAGTAAAAGCTTATAAAAATGTATGTAAATTCATTAAATTAACAAAATGACTCTTGTAAAATAAAATACATGAATTATTGTATATTAGATTGTACAAAAAAAATTAACAATAAAAAAAAAGAATAAGACGAAAAATCAAAGGAGTTTTATACATGTAAATAGCCCAAAACTTTATGTATTTTTAATAATTTCATGTCAACTCTTTTTGGCTAATTCTTTCTCCAACATGTTCATATCAATGTATATAAAAATACAAAAATACAAAACAAATTTTACCTCAAATAAATATTCCTAGATCCCAAAGGGAAAAAGCCGTAAAGACCAACTTCCAAGCTAAATTCCCGTTCCGTATGAAATCCAAATTCACCAAACTCACTTTTAAAGTTCAAGTAAGAAAATTATCTATCCAACGGAAGTGGTTTCATTAAAATCGGAGCTCATTTGCAAAAGTTGGGTTTTGGGACCTAGATGTACATTGTATACCTTGTATACATTCATTCTTTCTTTAATTTTTATTGTATCTTTATAATTACTAAAAATACAAAAATTTCATGATTGTTTTGTATTTTAATTATATTATTTTATAGTATTTTTTTGTTGTAAATATCTCTTACTAAAAAGACAAAAAATACAAATTAGAAAAGTAAACAAAAATTGTACGTGGTGTTTTGTCTTCTTTTGTAAATTCTCCACTATTTGTCTTCTCTCTTTATTTTATTGTATTTAAAGTAGCCAACTCTATTTATCTATTTATTCATTATTTAAATTCTATTCTCTACAATAACCACTAATTCAACTCCATTATTCCACCATTTTTCCCAACTTCCCATTCAACTCCATTAATAATACAACTTCCCATTCAACTCCACCACCTTAATAACCTCTCATTCCATCATCTTTATATACATGTCATTCTCCTCATTTTTGCCTTTGATCCATCTTTATGTGAGGAGAGCCTAGTTCCCAGAGTTGAATCGGTGACAGCGATGCAACCGCGGTCGAGCGACGACAGCCCTCTCTCCGGTGAGATCCGTTGGCTTTTTGGCCAACATCGCAGCCGCAACCGCGCGCTGCTCGAGCTCATCGCACGCCGGCGATTCGAGCGAAGACCGTGCTCTCGTGAGCACATCATAGGCGACCGTCTCCATCGTAGGTAATTTTTCTTCTCATTTGATCATCTTGTTATCTTTGCAATTTTTTTTTAAACCATCACATTACCATCTATATACCCCTATTTGTTTATCTTCATCACCATCATTCACCATCCCCTTTACCTCTTTTGTATATATCCACAGTTGATTCCTGTTTTAAAAAAAGAAAATAAAAAAATAAAAATCTAAAAAAAATAGTACAGCAGTTTAAAAAAAATCAAAAAAAATAAAAAAAAATAGGAAGAGCAGCAGCGGTGGGAGCACCCACCGCCGCCGCCCGTCTCTGCACCCAACGCCGCCGGCGCCACCACCATCAGCCCCGCGCACGCGGGCTGAGAGCAGCCGCCGGCCACCCTTTTCTCCTCCTCGCGCAGCCCCACGAGCAGCGCCGGCAGCCTTCCAACGCCTCCGCGGCCAGCCCCTCCTTCCACGACGCCTTCACTATCGCCGCCGTCCCTAAGCCTCTCCACCGCCTTCAGCCCGGTCGTGCGGCCGCGCCGTGACCTCCTCGCCGTCGTCGCGCGTGGGCGGCGGCTCCGCTTAGCCCTCACCGCCGCCGCCCACCACCCAGCCAGTTGGGTTCATCCTCCACCCTAGCCGTCCAGAGGAAGAAGAAGAAGAAGAAAGGTCCATTTGTTTATTATTTTTTATGTAAAAATTGCACGTTATTTATTTTAGGTTTCCGTAATTACAATTCAGTCCCTGTACATAAGTTGCTTTGTATTATTAGTTTCTGTATTTGCAAAAACATCCCTGTGTTCGCACTTAAATTTGGACCTTGTTTATTCATCTTTTCATTCAATGAAAAATGGCATTGTTTTGAGCAATTAATTATCTAACATCTGACTATTTTCTTGTTTTTTATGACATTTGGGTAATTAATGAAAATTGTGTAACTGAAATTCTTGATATTTTACCCAATCTGAACTCTTAAAATTATATCTCACACATGGTTGCTTTAAGAATTCCAAAAAAACTATATATGATGCCTTAATATGTGATGAACTTACTGTCCAAATTTCATCCAAAATGGAGTCGTCTTATGCCTGAAATAAATTGTAGAGTGTTTTTAGTATTTGATTTTTAATTAAATCCATGTATATCCGTTTTGTGAAATTTCAACTCTCCTGGATTGCTTATCTAAATACCTACTTGAGATAATTGCACTCTGATTAATTTGATAACGTGGATTTATTAGAAATTATTTACTCACTGTCACTCAGATTTCACTAAAAAATCCATAAAAAATTCATATTTTGTCAAAAAAATCCAAAAATATTACTGTAGTCTCCTTGAATCACGTTTTAGTTCCAGTATTTTTTTCAAGATTTTTGCTTACTGTTTGCGTGAGAAATTGGCAAATACCCATAAAAAGTGTGCATTTTTAGTTATTGCATTTTAACTCTTAAAATTCTAAAAAAATATGTTTTGCATTCATCACTGGATTAGGATTCTAGGAAAAATACGAATTGGCTAAATTGGACTTCTTTTCCATTAAAATTAATTTGGCCTTGTTTGTGTTTTCTAAGTGTCTTGATTCACTTGCATTTGCATTATTGTTGCATAAAAAAATATAAAAAATACCGCACTGAAATCTAAAACTTAATTTTCGAATTAACCCCAAAGTTGTTCCTTTGCCTCCCTGAGTTCGACCCCGGACTTTCCCGGGATATAAATTAAGCCGAGACACTCTTCACGGAGATTCTTTTCTCGGTTCTGACTGATTCGCTAGGTACACGTATTACAACGAACACGAATTAAATCTAGTTTTTAGCGACACGTCAGATGGCGCCATTGCCGGGGAGGCAAACGGCTTAGGGATTAGTTTAAAAATTTGGATTTAAATTTCACTTACTCGGGTAGTCTGACCCCCGAGCCACTTTATAGTTAATCCATTTTCTGTCATTTTTTCTCTTCAATATTTTTGTATATATTTTATTGTTTATCTCTCTAACATAAATCTCATTTTCCTTGCGAGGGCCCGGTGGACTTGGAGTGCATCGGAGGTCGACAGACGCGACGCGCGCCGACTGCTGAAGAGCTTGGAGAATTTATTTATCTTCGAGAGAATTTTTGTAAATTGTTGTAATTATTTAGGTAGTTGCTCCTTTATAGCGGCTCTTGTTTGAGAGCTCGCGTGTGTAAAAAAGACTTGGACATTTGTGGTGTGTCGAGACCTGTTTCACTCTCCGGTGAGGGTGGGGCTCGACTTGAGTGACGAAACTAAGGATTAGGCACACGGTAGCTTAGAATCAAATTTGTTTGTGCCCATCGTAAGTTAGGCCATACATATCTTAGAAGATTCACATATCTTATAAGATTCATAATGAGACGCACATAGACACGTACTAATTAGCTCAAACTCAATCAATTCTTCCCCGCTAATAATATACTGTTTAGGTGCGGTTTTTCTCGATCTGCATGCATTTAGTGTAACATTTATAAATTCTGTTCTGCATAACGCATGAAGAGTGCTGGGATTCACTGTAAGTATACCTTCTTCTGAGTATGCATCATAGTTTCTCGTTTGCATTCTAATTTCCGATTCCCCTCTTGTTTTATAACTTAAGGTTAAAAGGAAATTGGGACTGAACGGTAGACGTGCTTGTGTGTTCACATAAATTTCAAGTGATAACCTAACTCTAAAATTGGGATTGAATTGAGCAGGTCGATCTAATTAATTGGAATAAAAAGAACCCTTGTTCTCGGGTGCATAAAGCCCTCATTGTTTGTTTTAATTGCAAGTGAGAGAGAGACGACCCTAGGATAGAGCCAAGTCTAGATTTCTTACTTACTACTGGTTCTTTATTTTCAGGCGATTAGCTACTTTTCTGTGAGGAATACGGGTAGTCGTATTTATACGGTCCGGACTTCCTTAGCAGAGTGGGAGGTTTAGAGGGCGCTTTAGTCCTCAAGGAACGGGCTTCGGCTTGTACTTACTCCTATACTGGCTGAAAGTAGGCCAAACTAGTCGTAAGAAAATCGGGTCAGTCTGTAGGAAAATACGGGCACCTAACAGCTCGTTAATCTTTCCAAGATTGTATTTCTCACCAACTAAAATTGACAAGATAATTCGGCCGAACTCTTACGGCCTTCACGTGTTGCGTTGGTGAAATCGAGGGTTTGGATTGCGTTTGTATTGTGTGAGTTTACTCCGCACATTTATGTGCACCGTAGAACTAGCACCTCATTGAAATATCGTGTTCTAATCGGTTCTTTTGACATCGAAGATGACTGATTGGGGGGATAATTATTCGGACCTTGCGAATTTCCCGTTGAACCCTCCAAGAAGTATGTCTTCACAGGTCCATGCGCAACATGGACCAACCTGGACTCATGACCCTCTTGAGCCCAGGATCACCCACTCTCGGGATGGTTACTCTCAAACCATTCCCTTTCTCTCTTCCCACCTCACCGAGGAAGACCTTCGTCTCGATGAGGATATCTTGATTCATAAATCCTCTTCTAATCAAGAACACATTGCTGATTCAGGCCATATAGAAGACACAAGTAAAATGCCTCCAAAGAAGAAAGAAGAGGAAGAAGAGAACAATGAAGACCCAATGAAAATGATACTTGTCAGATTAGCTGCATCTGAGCAGCAACAAGCATTACTGAGAGCTCAGTTAGGACAGTTAAATGTTGGGGTCCAACTACCAATGGATGCGGCATACAACCCCGGACAATATCAAATTCATAACTACTTGAGTCCAGCTGAACCCACTGTTGACTTTGAGTTGAAGCCGCACTTTCTGAACCTGCTGCCACATTTTGATGGGAATGCTTCTGAGGAGCCATATGCATTCCTAAGGGACTTTGAGCTCATCTATGCTAACCTCAAACATAATAATGTTAGCCAGGATTATATTAGGCTCAAAGCCCTTCCATTTGCCTTGGGTGGAAAAGCCGATTACTGGGTGAAGAATCTTGGAATCATCATCACCACTTATGCCCAGTTCAAGGACCTATTCCTAAAGAAGTTCTACCTGTTGAGTAGAACTAACATGATGAGGACGCGAATTACGAGTTTTTCCCAGTTACCCCATGAAGCCTTCTGTGATGCTTGGGAAAGATTCAAGGACATCCTGCAGAAGTGTCCTTGTCATGGATTAGATGACAATATCTTGGTCCAATCCTTCTTCACTGGTCTCAACCCTGAGATGCAGGGTTTAGTGAGCGCTGCCTGTGGAGGCAGCTATACATCACGAGGAGCGGATACCGTCTGGAGGGTATTCGAGCAGATGGTTGAAACTAGCCGCTCACAGATGGCAAGCAGGGCCTATACACCATCCCCCAGTTCACTCTCATTTGGAGGGGGGAAATTAGTTGTAGTTGATCTCTCTCAGGACGTGATCCCTAGCATGGGACTTCTTGCTGACAAGCTTACTATAGTCGAGAGGATCGACAGGAGGATTGATGAATTAGATCGGAGTGTCTCCAAACTTCCAAAACAGATGGAGGAGTTGACTGAGAAGGTATCTAAGATAAAGATACCTGTCGTGACTGCACCCTCTGCTCCCGTATACCGAGTTCACCATGTTCAGGAGCAGTTGGTGTCAGGGCAACCCCAGCCGTGAGAGCAGGACCAATCCTACACCCACTCTTTCCAGCAGCCACCTCCAGTAGCAGAGACAGTCCAAGAGGAGCCTCCACCGGTTTGGGAGGTGAATGGAGTATGATATACTCAGGACCCTGCCAGGCAGGGAAGTACGGGAGACCGACAGTCCTATCAGCATCCCCCGACCTTTCATAACACCGCATTCACCTCCGCACCACCTCCTTCAAAGCAGAGCCCTGGATTCCAGCCACCCCAGCAGCAGAGGCAGCAGTACCAGCAGCATGGTCGACAGGGCCATTACCAGGCGGGCCAGCAGGGTCCGCAACCCCAGCAGCAGCAGCAGAGGCAGTACTCTGGCCAGCAGGGCCAGTCTTCCCGTTCTTCTTCCCAGTCTTATCCACTTCCTTCTTCGTCTAGTCCCGTGGATATTCAGCAGCAGATACTCGACGAGCTACGTTCCTACAGGAACGAGATTCAAGACTTACGGGTGGATGTCAACCGCCTGTCCAGATGGCGAGACGAGCAGACTGCACCCTCTACCTCTATCCCAGCCCAAGTTCAGGCTAACCCCAATAGCCTGAACAGATCTAGTTCTCAACAGTACTTTGGTCAGATATACTATTCAGCATCTCCTAGATCTGAACATGAGATTCTTTTGTGTGACGAGGCTAACCACATGTCACTCAGGAGCGGAAGGACCGTGACCGTACCTGACCGGGTGAGGGATACGAGGAGGGGCATCTCTGGAGCTATACCTGAGGAGTCTTCAGAGGACGAGGAGGAGAGGCATCATATTTCGGAGCCCCATCAGCACCATTCGAGGATTTCCACTCAGGGAGCCGAGAGGAGGAGGAGAGCACGTATGCAGCATCGTCAGCATGGATATTCTTCTGAGTCTACGGAGGACCTTGCATCTCCGGTTGTGGCGGATACCACTCCAGCTTCTATTCCACAACCGGTAGTAGATAGTTTAGATTTTGAATCCATGTTGCATCAAAAAGATTCTTGTATGAAGAACTCTATTTCCGTTAATGCAAAGAATGATCTTTCAATTCATGATTCAGATTCTTCATCCTCTATTTCCCTAGCTTCAATCCCTTTTCCCCGTGCTCTTACGGCAGGAAAGCGCATCAAAAAGATTCAGAAAGATGACCCCGATATGGCACGGTTTTGTAAAGAAAATATCACAGTTAAGGTGCCATTTGATGAATATGTGGCTAACCATCCTGCCTTCCAAAAATACCTTAAGGTGAGATGCACACCTACAAGGGTTAGCAGGAAGAAAGATAAGCAAAATATAAAGACACATGTCTTATCGGTAGCCACAACCTATTGTCTCAAGAATCAGACTTTGCCAAAGAAAAAGAGAGACATGGGTGCTCACTATGTGGAGAGTCGTATTGACGACATTGCGTTTGCACGCACACTCTTAGATAATGGTTCTTCAATCAACTTACTTCCCTTAGAATTATATCAGAAATTGGAGTTGGGACCACTTCGCAAATCTAGAGCTTTACTCCAATTCGCAGATCGTTCAATGAAGAAACCTAAGGGAGAAGTGAAGAACGTAGTTATCTCGATTGAGGGGCAGAACTATCAGGTTGACTTCACAGTCTTGGACATGGAGACCCCCAATCATTGGAGAGAATCTCATATCATTCTTGGGCGGCCCTTCCTTAGGACCGCAGGCGCAGCTTTCGATTATGGTACGGGAATGATGAAGTTCCATTCTCCAGGCGGAGAGGTGAACCTTGAGATGAAGCAAACCAAGTGTCAGTGGCCCGATTCAGAGAGTAGGACAGAGTACTCATCTTCAGAGGCAGATTGCAGTTTGATTAGCACAGTTGGGATTTGGGGACAGATTCCTTCAGGACAGAGAGAGACCCTTTCATCTGGAGAGGATATGGTGCATCATGTAGTTTGCCAGGTGTTGTCTGATCTTGCTAGAGATGCATCAACCTATTCTCATGATGACTTAGAGATCCATTCGGATCTGTCAGTTCCATCCTCTTCGGAACAATCATGGGACATAGATGACGAGTCGGACGTGGCTTTTGCCGATTGTTTGGATACTTTTGACGATCCGACTCCCAATACTTCTGATTTGGTGGCGAGTACTACTCAGCTTAGCCCACCTTCATGCTGCACGGAACCAGATTCAGATTCAGTTCAGCCAGATCTGCTTGATGATACCACATTGCCAGAACTGAAATCACTACCTCCTACACTTAAGTATGCCTTTCTTGCGGGACCCAAAGAGAGATATCCTGTCATCATTAGCTCAGACTTGACTTTAGAACAGGAGTCTAGGTTGTTAGAAGTCTTAGAGAGGAACCGCAAAGTGATAGGCTGGACAGTGTCGGATCTCGTGGGCATCAACCCCGCTCTCTGCTCGCACCACATTTTTACTGAGGATAATGTGAGACCTTCCCGTGAGTTCCAAAGGAGACTTAACCCCAATCTACGGGAAGTAGTGAAGAAAGAAATTGAGAAATGGTGCAAAGCAGGGTTTATATACCCTATTTCTGACTCCAAGTGGGTGGCCCTGCTTCATGTTGTCTCGAAGAAGTCGGGAATTCAGATGGTCACCAATGAGGAGGGGGTAGAGATCGCGACACGAGTACCTACGTCGTGGCGTGTCTGTGTTGACTACAGGCGCCTGAATGCCGCGACCAAGAAAGATCACTTTCCCTTGCCTTTTATTGATCAGATCTTGGAGAGACTTACAGGGAAAGAGTTCTTCTGTTTTCTTGACGGGTACTCAGGCTACAACCAGGTGGCCATTGCCCCTGAGGACCAGGAAAAGACCACATTCACATGTCCATTCGGCACTTATGCTTTCAGGCGCATGCCATTCGGGCTCTGCAATGCCCCGGGCACATTTCAGCGGTGCATGATAGCCATATTTGCCGAGATGGTGGGAGATTTCCTGTAAGTATTCATGGATGACTTCTCGGTCCATGGTGATTCTTTTGATACATGTTTAGCGCACTTGGATCGAGTCCTCACGAGGTGTAGAGAGGTGAATCTGGTACTCTCCTGGGAGAAGAGTCACTTTATGGTGACGGAGGGTATCGTGTTGGGGCATGTCATCTCCAAAAGAGGAATGGAGGTTGACCCTTCCAAGGTGGAGGTGATCAAGAAACTCGATCCACCTACCAACGTGAAGTCAGTGCGGTCATTCTTAGGGCATGTTGGATTCTATAGGAGATTCATTCAGGATTTTTCAAAGATCGCCCGCCCACTGACTGAGCTCTTAGGAAAAGACACAGAGTTCATTGTAGATCACAGGTGTCTGGAGGCCTTTGAGCTCTTGAAAAGGAAGATTTGTGCCTCGCCTATCCTACAAGCTCCTGACTGGTCTCTCCCCTTTGAGATCATGACTGACGCTTCAGATTTTGCTATAGGAGCTGTGTTAGGACAACGACGAGAGGGGATTCCATTTGCGATTCACCATGCGAGCAAAGTTTTAGATCCTACACAGAAAAATTATACAGTGACTGAAAAGGAAATGCTCGCGGTAGTATGGGCCCTCGAGAAGTTCAGATCATATATTTTGGGCTCTAAGGTGACAATTTATACTGATCACACAGCCATTCGATATTTAATGGAAAAGAAGGACGCGAAGGCGCGTCTTCTTAGGTGGATTTTACTCCTCCAGGAATTTGATTTGGAGATAAAGGATAAACCTGGAGTGAAGAATGTTGTGGCTGATCATCTTTCTCGGATTGAACTTAAGGATTCTCCTGATCATGAGCGGATTAGAGAGACCTTTCCAGATGAGTCAATTTGTGTTATTGACTCACTCCCGTGGTATGCCAACATGGTGAACTATCTTGTCTCCAAGCAGGTTCCCCATGGTTGGACTAGGAGCAGCATTGATCGACTGAAGTCGGATTCGAGGAGATACCACTGGGACGATCCTTTCCTTTTCTTCGAAGGACCGGATTGTGTTTGGAGAAGGTGTATTCCTCAGGAGGAATACCAGAGTGTCCTCACATATTGTCATTCACTTGAGGCTGGAGGACACCATTCGGGAAAGAGAACCGCTCACAAAGTACTTCAATGTGGATTGTATTGGCCGACCTTGTTTAGAGATGCTATTGATTTTGTACGGTTGTGCCCTATCTGTCAAAGGATGGGAGGGACAGTTGGACAGAGAGATGAGATGCCCATGCAACCGATGATTATTTGTGATGTTTTTGATGTATGGGGCATAGATTTTATGGGTCCCTTTCCCAACAGCCAAGGACATGAGTACATATTGTTGGCGGTTGACTATTTATCCAGGTGGGTGGAGGCTATCCCAACCCGAACCGCAGACAGCAAGACTGTCTGTAAGTTTGTGAGAGATCATATTATTGCTAGGTTCGGGGTGCCAAAAGTTTTGATATCTGATGGGAGTAGCCATTTTGTGAACCGAGATATGAGATCTTTAGCTAAGGACTATGGATTTGAGCATAGAGTTACTAGTCCTTACCACCCACAGTCCAACGGCATGGCAGAGGTTTCGAACAGAGAGGTGAAGAGTATTTTGCAGAAATTGGTTCGTCCCGATAGGAAGAACTGGTCTCAACTTTTGGACCAAGTTCTGTGGGCCTATAGGACAGCCTACAAGACACCATTGGGTACTTCACCATTTAGAATGATCTATGGCAAGCCATGCCATTTGCCCGCAGAATTGATTCATAAATCCGAATGGGCAATTAAGAAGATTAACTGGAGTTGTCACCTAGGGAAGCTTTGTCGAGACTTGAACTTGAACGAGCTCGTGGAAATCCGAAACAGGGCATTTGATAACAGTTTGATTTATAAGGACAAAGTAAAGAGATGGCATGATCAGCACATTAGGTGCAAATACTTTGTCCCTGGACAAAAGGTATGGTTGTTCAATGCCAGGTTGAAGATGTTCCATGGGAAGCTCAAATCTAAATGGGAGGGTCCCTTTGTTGTTAAGAAAGTGCACGAGAATGGAAGTGTAGAGATAGCTGATCTCACAGATGGTGCACAAGCTCATGTGGTAAATGGACAACTGTTGAAGCATTTTGTTGATTCAAAAGAGCAGTTAGTCCAAGTCGAGGTCATCAACTTCATGCAGAGCGAGCAAAGAGCAGATACATCATATTACTCATCATGAAGATGCAGCACCAAGATTCAACATCTTAGAAGATTCAATCACTCTTGTACATTCTTCCCTCTTTGTATATTCTCCAGATCACATCGGTTCTTACACTTACTCTTGTCCTATACTTAGGCTTACCAAGAGCCTAAGTATAGGGGGAGCCGATGCCCGCCGTGTGTACATACTCATCCATTCCTCCTCTTGACCTCGTCCGCCTAATTTTTGCTCTTCTTCTACACTTAGGCTGTCCAGAGCCTAAGTATAGGACAAGAGTAAGTGTAAGAACCGATGTGATCTGGAGAATATACAAAGAGGGAAGAATGTACAAGAGTGATTGAATCTTCTAAGATGTTGAATCTTGGTGTTGCATCTTCATGATGAGTAATATGATGTATCTGCTCTGTGCTCGCTCTGCATGAAGTTGATGACCTCGACTTGGACTAACTGCTCTTTTGAATCAACAAAATGCTTCAACAGTTGTCCATTTACCACATGAGATTGTGCACCATCTGTGAGATCAGCTATCTCTACACTTCCATTCTCGTGCACTTTCTTAACAACAAAGGGACCCGTCCATTTAGATTTGAGTCGATGCCCGTCGTATGTACATACCCATCCATTCCTCCTCTTGACCTCGTCCGCCTCATTTTTGCTCTTCTTCTACACTTAGGCTGTCCAGAGCCTAAGTATAGGGGGGCGGATCGACTTCTATACTGTTTATTTTTTTAGCCATCCTACGCTTAGCACGAGCTATGTCTTTTTCTCGCTTCTTGTGCCATGAGGACATAGCACATGCTAAGTATAGGGGGGCGTGTATATGTTACATATATACTTTACCCATAGCTCGTACTTTCACGTATTTTTGTATATATTATACAATAATTATGGGGTGGGTAAAAAAACTTTTTCAAAAAAAAATCTCTTAAAAAAACTTTTCAAAAAAATGTTTTTTGTTCTCTTTTCTTATTTGTTCTAAAAAATTTTCAAAAAATGTGTCCTTTCTGATTTATCTATATTTTTCAAAAAAAATAATAAAGAAAAAAAACCCTTTTCAAAAAAAACTTTTCAAAAAATAAAAAAAATCCTCTTTTAAAAAAAGTCATTTCTTATCTACCTATCTTTCAAAAAAACTCTTAAAAAAAAGAGCAAAACTTTTCTAACAAAAAAATTTTTTTTGTTTGTTTGTAAAAAAAGCTTTTTGAAAAAAAAACACTTTTTGTAAAACTTAAAAAAATCATAAAAAACACTAAAAAAACTAACTAATAAGTTGGTTTAACCCCTGACACATTCACTTTCACACAAGACTAGTGATGTTCAAGAACACTTGGTTTATGGGCTCTTGAGATTTTGAGTTAACCAGCCTTAGTCGTTAGGGTCTTTGACTTAATTATTCACATTTCCCTAGTTTGAAAGATTTGTGTGCTATATTGCATGCTTAGTCTCTACCTTAAGAATATGATCAGCACCTCACATACACGACTGCAGTTATGATGAGATGAGTTGAAATTTCACTTGAGGATCTGGGATGAGGGATTTGAGTTTGGACTTGATTTAATGATGCTCGAGGATGGGATAAAATCAATGAAGGCTTCATGAAACCTGAGTGTCAGCATCTTTAGCCATTATGAGAACATGGTTCTTATACTATCTCTTGACATTTACCTATGTGCCAGGGTGTGATAAAATAAAAAAAATTGTTGATCAGTGTGCGCCAACTCTTGGTAAAAGCAGTGGAGCTAGCCAAAAATGCTACAAATCAATGAAATGTCAAAGAAAAGCTCTCATTCCATACAAATTCAAATATCAAAGAGCTTCCACCAGGGCGAGCGCTCCCAACCATTTCAAAAGTGTCCACTTGGACCACCGCTATTAGGACCAGGAGTCGGGCTTGCACCAAAAAAGGGCTCTGCATCGTAAATGCTACAAGTCTGGGTGTAGAAGGTATAATAGATACTCAAAAAAGACACACCCCGGTGTACCCCCAGGAAAACAAGTGCAGACGGCTCCAACTTCTCTTGACGGACACACTGATCAACACCAAAAAAATGCGTTGAGTAATAAGGCACTTGAGAGGATCCTTGTTCCAATAAGAGGGAGAGAAGAAATGACACAATCCTATGCCCTCCATCAACTGGCCTTCCATCTACACTTTCAAGTCTGATAACTAAAGAGACGGTGGATTGGATGCAAGAAATGGTTTATTCCCTAGTGTTGAGGATCGGGTCCTTAGGAGAGTCTCTTGGACTGGAACCTTGGGTGACGTTGTGACTCTAATCTTGTAACTGCGGTCAACACTTAAAGTCATATCCCTACTATATATGTATACAAAGAGAGTCTGATGATTAGGGAAATTGGATACCTTTTGACTAGAGCTTGGTTAAGCTTAGAATTTTAGGATCTCTAAAACCGAGAGTTCTTGAACGGATCAAGTCTTGTATTCACATGCACAGTCAGGGGTTAATCCAACTTATTCATTCTTTATTTGCTCGAGGACTAGCAAAGTTTAAGTATAGGGGGGTGATGAATCCACGATTCATCATCTCAATATCTTGATCTTAGCAAAATCCCCAAGTAAAAGCTCATAAAATGTACGTAAATTCATTAAATTAACAAAATGACTTTGTAAATAAAATACATGAATTATTGTATATTAGATTGTACAAAATGAATTAACAATAAAAAAAGAATAAGCCGAAAAATCAAAGGAGTTTTATACATGTAAATAGCCCAAAACTTTATGTATTTTTAATAATTTCATGTCAACTCTTTTTTGGCTAATTCTTTCTCCAACATGTTCATATCAATGTATATAAAAATACAAAAATACAAAACAAATTTTACCTCAAATAATTACTCCTAGATCCCAATGGGAAAAAGCCGTAAAGACCAACTTCCAAGCTAAATTCCCGCTCCGTATGAACTCCAAATTCACCAAACTCACTTTTAAAGTTTAAGTTAGAAAATTATCTATCCAACGGAAGTGGTTTCATTAAAATCGGAGCTCATTTGCAAAAGTTGGGTTGTGGGACCTAGATGTACATTGTATACCTTGTATATATTCATTCTTTCTTTAACTTTGATTGTATCTTTCATAATTATTAAAAATACAAAAATATCATGATTGTTTTGTATTTTAATTATATTATTTTATAGTATTTTTCTGTTGTAAATATCTCTTACTAAAAAGACAAAAAAATACAAATTAGAAAAGTAAACAAAAATTGTACATGGTGTTTTGTCTTCTTTTGTAAATTCTCCACTATTTGTCTTCTCTCTTTATTTTATTGTATTTAAAGTAGCCAACTCTATTTATCTATTTAATTATTATTTAAATTCCATTCTTTACAATAACCACCAATTCAACTCCATTATTCCACCATTTTTTCCCAACTTCCCATTCAACTCCATTAATAATACAACTTCCCATTCAACTCCACCACTTTAATAACCTCTCATTCCATCATCTTTATATATATGTCATTCTCCTCATTTTTTCCTTTGATCCATCTTTATGTGAGGAGAGCCTAGTTCCCAGAGTTGAATCGGTGACAGCGACGCAACCGCGGTCGAGCGACGACAGCCCTCTCTCCGGTGAGATCCGTTGGCTTTTTGGCCAACATCGCAGCCGCAACCGCGCGTTGCTCGAGCTCATCGCACGCCGGCGATTCGAGCGAAGACTGTGCTCTCGTGAGCACATCACAGGCGACCGTCTCCATCGTAGGTAATTTTTCTTCTCATTTGATCATCTTGTTATCTTTGCAATTTTTTTTAAAACCATCACATTACCATCTATATACCCCTATTTGTTTATCTTCATCACCATCATTCACCATCCCCTTTACCTCTTTTGTATATATCCACAGTTGATTCCTGTTTTAAAAAAAGAAAACAAAAAAATAAAAATCTAAAACAAAAAATAGTACAGCAGTTTAAAAAAATCAAAAAAAATAAAAAAAATAGGAAGAGCAGCAGCGGTGGGAGCACCCGCCGCCGCCGCCCGTCTCTGCACCCAACGCCGCCGGCGCAACCACCATCAGCCCCGCGCGCGCGGGCTGAGAGCAGCCGCCGGCCACCCTTTTCTCCTCCTCGCGCGGCCACGCGAGCAGCGCCGGCAGCCTTCCAACGCCTCCGCGGCCAGCCCCTCCTTCCACGACGCCTTCACTATCGCCGCCGTCCCCACGCCTCTCCACCGCCTTCACCCCGGTCGTGCGGCCGCGCCGCGGCCTCCTCGCCGTCGCCGCGCACGGGCGGCGGCTTCGCTTAGCCCTCACCGCCGCCGCCCACCACCCAGCCAGTTGGGTTCATCCTCCACCCTAGCCGTCCAGAGGAAGAAGAAGAAGAAAGGTCCATTTGTTTATTATTTTTTATGTAAAAATTGCACGTTATTTATTTTAGGTTTCCATAATTACAATTCAGTCCCTGTAAATAAGTTGCTTTGTAGTATTAGTTTCTGTATTTGCAAAAACATCCCTGTGTTCGCACTTAAATTTGGACCTTGTTTATTCATCTTTTCATTCAATGAAAAATGGCATTGTTTTGAGCAACTAATTGTCTACCATCTGACTATTTTCTTGTTTTTTATGACATTTTTTAATGAAAATTGTGTAACTGAAATTCTTGATATTTTACCCAATCTGAACTCTTAAAATTATATCTCACACATGGTTGCTTTAAAAATTCCAAAAAAACTATATATGATGCCTTAATATGTGATGAACTTACTATCCAAATTTCATCCAAAATGGAGTCGTCTTATGCCTGAAATAAATTGTAGAGTGTTTTTAGTATTTGGTTTTTAATTAAATCCACGTATATCCGTTTTGCGAAATTTCAACTCTCCTGGATTGCTTATCTAAATACCTATTTGAGATAATTTGCACTCTGATTATTTTGATAACGTGGATTTATTAGAAATTATTTACTCACTGTTACTCAGATTTCACTAAAAAATCCATAAAAAATTCATATTTTGTCAAAAAAATCCAAAAATATTACTGTAGTCTCCTTGCATCACGTTTTAGTTCCATTATTTTTTCAAGATTTTTGCTTACTGTTTGCGTGAGAAATTGCGAAAATACCCATAAAAAGTGTGCATTTTTAGTTATTGCATTTTAACCCCTAAAATTTTAAAAAAATATGTTTTGCATTCATCACTGGATTAGGATTCTAGGAAAAATACGAATTGGCTAAATTGGACTTCTTTTCCATTAAAATTAATTTGGCCTTGTTTGTGTTTTCTGTGTGTCTTGATTCACTTGCATTTGCATTCTTGTTGCATAAAAAATATAAAAAAATACCGCACTGAAATCTAAAACTTAATTTTCGAATTAACCCCAAAGTTGTTCCTTTGCCTCCCTGAGTTCGATCCCGGACTTGCCCGGGATATAAATTAAGCCGAGACACTCTTCACGGAGATTCTTTTCTCGGTTCTGACTGATTCGCTAGGTACACGTATTACAACGAACACGAATTAAATCTAGTATTTAGCGACTCGTCACTCATCAAAATGACGCCGTTGCCGGGGAGCACGGCTTAGTAGTCGGTTTTCATTGCCTGTTTGATTTTATGCTTCACATTATTTGATATATTTTTCCATAACTATGATCTGACATATCTTTTGTTCCTCTCTTTCTTATGAGGGCCCGATAAGCGAGGGCTGCGTTCCTAGGAGTGCTGGAGCACCCGAGCGAAGCGGAGGCGGCTCGTTTCTTCATCGAGCAGCAGGAGAGCATAGCGAGCGGGAGCAGAAGACTTTGCATATTTGAGTAGTTTAGACTTTTTATCATTTTTATTGTAATAATACAAGGATTTGACTTTGAACTCTAGACTTGGCTTATCGGGGTCTGTTTCGCCGAGCACTGGTGTGCTCGGGGGACCTCACCGCGGTTTTCGCCGATTTTGGTTTCATCGCTTTTACTTCTTATCTGATTCTCGATGTTTTTGAACCCTAGACGTAGTATTTTCATTGACTGTGATGTAATTAATTAAGGCCCAACCTTAATTCTCTGCCTGCACCTACAGATCATTCATTGGACCTTATTAATTAAATCACGAGAAAAAGTTAGTTTAATTAGACTCGAGTCCACGTGCCGTGAGGAACCACATACAGCGCTGGCAGGACCCGTTGTGGCGGGCACCGAGTAGTTCCCAAGACCAGACTCCGGACTTAATCTAATTAGCTAGCTATTTTTCTTCTCGTGTAGAAATTGCTTCGTTTAAGGCCGATTTCCTCTTGCATCATATAGATAGTTTTAATTCTGTCTTTAAATTTATACACAGATCACCCTACATGTAGAGAGCTGGAGTCAGGTACACATTTCTTACTCTGCATGCATCATCGTGTTTGATCACGCATCGGCTTTTTTGACCTCTTCCAATTTTCAGAAGTAAAATAATCAGGAGAATCGTAAATTCGTTAGGCATTGTTTACTTGAAAAATATCTAAAAAAAGAAAAACTATAAAATTGGGATTGTTAAACACACTTGACCCTAAAAGACACCACATTGAAAAAAAATTTGTTTTGGGAGAGCAATTCCCTCCTTGTTTGGTTTGGATGAGCGAGAGAGTGAAGCGTGCACTAGGATAGAGCCATACCTGAACTCTTGACAGACTACCAGCCTTTTATACGGGACAGTCTGTTAAGAGCATTGGGTTCCTACCAGCTCACTTAGTCGCTCTGACAGACTATTATATCACCTAAATAAAATCGACAAGATAAAAGACCGAACCTTTACGGTCATCAGCTCTGCGTGAGTAGGTGAATTGGGGGTTTGTTTATCCGATCTTGTGTGTTTTACAGATCTCATCCACCTTCACTCTCCACATCACGATGATGGGCCGGAGGTCCCTTAGGTAGCCTCTAGGTGCACCGTTCGAGCACTCTGGTCCACTCATCTAGGTTGGTTCGTGAGAGCCCAGACCCGCTCTCTAAACCCGAGTTTGACTCCGCCCTATTCCCCCTCGACCACCTTTCTACCAGTCCTGAGGTGTTCGAGCAGAGACAGCAGCAGATGTTTGAGCATTTGACGACACCTGAATTTGGGTCCTTTGCCTTAGCAGAGACCATGGCCAGCAGCGAGGAGCGCACTGATAGGCCTAGCCAGACACAGATGTATGTTCTTGATTAGGGTGTCATCGACAACACCATGTTAGCCTCCCTGGAGACCATGCAGCAACAGATTAGAGATCAGGGGGCTTTCATGGCCGATATGCACCGGGAGATGGCTCAGATGCGAGCAGATAGAGATCAGAACAGAGCCGGTGGAGGACTAGAGATTTCTGAGGGAGGAGAGCCAGAGAATCTAGCATAGCCAGTAGCACTTGCACATCCGATGAGAGAGTTGCACAACCCTGGTGCAACTCTGAATCACAGATGGATTCAGCTGCCAGCCATTCTGGGAGACTTCAAGCTCCCACCTCAGACCATTCAAATACTATCCATATTCCATGGGCTTGCCACCTAGGAGTCCCATTTCCATCTCCAGGAGTTTGAGATGATCTATAACACGGTCCACAGTCGACTCGTGAGTGAGAATACCATCAAGATGATGGCTTTTCCGTTCTCCCTCGTCGATAGAGCAGCCTACTGGATGAAGCATTTAGGGAGATACGTGACATTGTGGGAACAACTCCGGACCAAGTACTTGAATAAGTACTATCCACTCAGCACGAGCCCTCATCACAACTTCTCCATGCTTCCTAACGAGCAATTTCATGAAGCATGAGACTGATTCAGAGAGCTGATCGAATGGTGTCCACATCACGACATATCCAAGCCCAATTTAGTGCAGAGTTTCTTTTGTGGGCTGACACAAGAGCTGTTGGGGCTCGTGAACACATCTTGTGGGGGATCCTATTTTGCGAAGGACAAGGATCAGGTCTGGGCTATCTATGAGGAGATGGCTGAGAACTACGTTGTCATGTCCCAGACCTGACTCTGTACTCAAGGGAAGACCCATCCACAGGTTGCTTCCTACCAGAGGATTGCACGGATCGATGCAGGCCCATTCACTTCATCAGCAGCCATAACACAGGTAGATTCATCCGCTACTGATATGGATATCATTAGAGAGAAGCTAGACCGCATCGAGCTCATTGACAAGAAGCAGTGCCAGGGCATATCTCGGATAGATCAGATGGCACAGACGCTGAGTGACCTGAAGACCTAGATCATGTGTTTCCATGAGACACAGACGGCTTCTCAGCCCCGTCTCAGGTCATGGGTTGACACCAGCAGCAACAACTTGACACAACACTCCAACCAGCACAGACAGGTTCACCATGTTCAGGCGGAGTCGTTCCAGCAGTCACAGCAGCAGTACTTCCAGCCACCACCGTCTCAGGACACTCAGATGGTGGTGTATCAGCAGGATCAGCCTCTGGCAATCCTTCCCCCACCCCATTACGAGCAGGAGCCGTTGATGGACGTCAACGGGATTCGGTACGACCGACCTCAGCCTGGGATCCGTCGAGATCATACCGGATTACGTTGGTCAGCCGGAGGTGCCTCTTCCCAGCAACAACATCCAGTTCAGGGTGGGAAGTATAGCCAGCAGCAACCCCAGTTCCCACAGCCACAGCCACAACCACACTACCAGTAGGGTTCTCATCCCTATCAGCGGGGACAGCTGTGGAGGCAGCAGCCTCAGCGGTTCTCTCACCAATATCCCCCTCATACTTCCTAGCAGCAGTCGCCTCACTTCCAGAGAGGCCACCCATCCGATTCTCATGGGCTAGCCTATGAGAACCCGGCTCTTGATGATTTAGCCCGCCTTGTTTCCGAGAAGCATGCCACTTTCAGACAAGAGATGGACGAGTTCCGTCAGGAGATGAGGGAGATAGTGAAAGGCAAGGCCGCCATACCCGCTCAGATCGAGTCATATCCGAACAACCTAAAGAGGAAGTCTGAGCAGGTAGAGTTTACAGAGATTACCACTCCTAGGGACTCACTTGGTGATATTTCTACATACACTTTTGATGCTGGCTTTGTTACACTTAGGAGCGGTAGGATGCCAGCCGACAACGCCTCGTTTGAGCGACGACGCCATGAGGACTCAGGAACTCCAGACGAGGAGAGGAGCGGTGCTGAGGATGCTCATGATGATGTTGATGAAGGTGGTGTTGATGCCACCAGAGATGATGATGCTGAGCCAGAGTGCAGTGCTGATGCTGCAAGTCCAGATGCCACGGGTGGTACTGAGGACACCCATTCTATTCCCGTTGCAGTTCCTTCTATTAATGTATCTCAGGACTATTCTAGAAAAATGAATAAAGGAAAGGGTTCTTTATTTGGGAGTCCATCTGTGATGCATGGAGATATGTGTATGGATTCTGTTTCACCACAGCAGCAGGAACCTGATCCTAGCCCTCCATCTGAGGAAGGCCCAGCCATCCCCTTCCCTCAAGCACTCCTCTTGGCTAAGGGGAATAAAAACGAAAATCCAAAAAAATCTCAGCATCTAGAGTTCATCCAGCAGATGATAGACATATTCCAGATTCAGCTGACTCTACAGGAGGTCTTGGAGCACATCCCTCTCTTCCAGAGGAACCTTAGAGAGAAGACCACTATTCGCATGAAGAGGAGGAACCATCATTCAGTGATTCATGTGCTCATTCGTGCCAACTGCTTTGCCATCCAGAATTGTCTGCCAGCCAAGAGGACAGATGCAGGAGCTCCCTATGTCAGATGTCACATCCATGAGTAGAGGTTCGATCGAACTCTATTAGACAGCGGCTCTTCTATCAACCTACTTATGGAAGCCTTACTCGATCGGTTCGAGTTTGGCCCTCTTCGACAGAGAAGGATAGTCGTTCAGTTTATTGATAGATCTGTCAAGAGGCCGAAGGGGTTGCTGAAGGACGTGGTCGTCACGATTGAAATTCCCCGTGGACTTCCTAGTGTTGGACATGGAGATCTCTGAGTCTGTGACTGATACCCCCATCATTCTAGCACGCCCGTTCTTGGTCACAACCAAGGCAGTGTCCGATCATGATAGCAGGAAGGTATACTTTCGCGTCAAGGGCGAGAGTGTACAAATAGATACGATCGATGAGACCAAAGCGTGAGATTCAACATGCTCAGAACTGCTTAGTGATTCAGAGCAGATGACAGAGGCAGAGCAAGACGTCCACCAGGAGTGCGATTTTGTGATCACATATGATGAAGCCTCTTAGACAGACCCCATTTCACGAGCCATCCTCTCACACTCAGATCCCACTGATTTCCAGATCCAGCAGAGGAGAGCTTAGAGAGAACACTCTTGGCAGAGGACACATTCGAGGTTATGGACCGCGTTTAGGATAGTGAGGCAGTTGATATTTCTGTTGATTCAGATTCAGATCCCTCTGAGTCAAATATTGATTGGGCAGAGTTTGATGAGTTGATTCCATGTTTGATTCTTACAGAGCCAGCAACTAGGGTGGAGACTGATCCTATTCAGATTACAGATACATCAGCAGAGCAATATTCATCGGATTTTCATGATCAGCGAGAACTCTCCCATGCTGATTTGGTTGCTTTCACTCAGACTTTTCAGAAGCCAGATTTGCCAGCGCCCAGTTTCCCAGAGCTAAAGCCCTTGTCGCAGTCGTTGAAGTATAGATTCCTTGCGGGCAAGCATGAGATGCAACCGGTCATTATCTCAACAGATTTGACTAGAGAGCAAGAATCTCATTTGATGGAGGTTCTTGAAAGGAACCGCAAGGCGATAGGACAGAGTGTAGCTGATCTCCAGGGGATAAGTTCGGCCCTGTGCTCCCACTATATCTATCTCGAAGAGGATGCCAAGCCGTCGCGTGAGTTCCATCGGAGGCTGAACCCGAACTTTCGAGAGGTTGTTATGAAGGAAATCTCGAAATGGTGGAGCGTCGATTTTATCTACCCCATATCCGACTCCAAGTGGGTTAGTCCATTACATGTGGTACCCAAGAAGACGGACATTACTACGTTATGAGCGAGTCTGGAGAGGAGATAGCTACCCGGGTACCCACTTCTTGGAGGGTATGTGTAGACTACAGATGATTGAATCAGGCCACTAAGAAGGTCATTTCCTGCTACCTTTTATTGATCAGATTATAGAGAGTCTAGCTGGGAAGAGTCACTACTGCTTTCTTTATGGGTACTCAGGCTACAATCAGGTGGCCATTGCGCCAGAAGACCAGGACAAGACTACATTCACCTGTTCCTTTGGGACATATGCTATCAGACGGATGCCCTTTGGTCTATGTAACGCCCCAATGACATTCCAAAGGTGCATGTTGTCCATCTTTTCGGACATGGTGGGTGAGTACTTGGAGGTATTCATGGATGACGTTTCAGTCTATGATGATGGGTTTGATGCTTGTCTGATTGCCTAGACTGTGTCCTTCAACGATGCATCGAGGTCCATCTTGTATTATCTTGGGAGAAGAGTCACTTCATGGTGACTCAAGGGACGGTGCTTGGTCATATCATCTCCAATAGGGGCATGGAGGTTAATCCGGCCAAGGTGGATATCATCAGGAAAATCAATCCACCGTCCAACTTGCGACAGTTACGGTCTTTTCTGGGGCACATCAGTTTCTACCGACGATTCATTCATGATTTCAGTAGGATCGCCCGACCGTTGACCGATTTGCTGACCAAAGACACCGAGTTCATTTATGATAAGTGTCTTGCATCATTTGAGACTCTTAAGAGTCTAGTTGTTGAGGCTCCTGTCCTCCAGCCACCTGATTGGTCTCTCCCGTTCGAGATCCTGACGGATACCTCTGAGTTTGTCGTAGGGGCCGTGCTAGGACAGAGGAGGGATGGAGTGCCTTTTGCCATTCACTACGCTAGCTGTACATTGGATGCTGCACAACAGAACTACACAGTCACTGAGAAGGAGATGCTAGCTTTAGTTTTCGCCTTGGATAAGTTCAGATCGTATATCATTGGATCTAGAGTGACTATCTTTACTGATCATACCACCATCGGGTACCTCATGGAAAAGAAGTATGTCAAAGCGAGATTGACTAGATGGATCCTTCGACTCCAGGAGTTTGACATTGAGATTAAGGATAAACCTAGAATCAAGAATGTGGTGGCGGATCATCTCTCCCGATTAGAGCATCTTGAGGAATCCGAGTAGATTGATCCCATTTCTAAGACCTTCCCAGATGAGGCGATCCTTGCTATCTCCTCGCTCCCATGGTATGCCGACATTGTGAACTATCTTGTTGCCAAGAAAGTTCCACAAGGTTGGCCCAGGTAGCGACTTGAGACCTTCCTTGCGAAGGCCAAGTCTTACCATTGGGAGGATCCCATCCTTTATCATGAAGAAGAGGATAGCGTCTAGTGGTGGTGCATTCCTCAAGAGGAGCACCATAGAGTCCTCACCTACTGCCACAAGCTGGAGGCAGGAGTACATCACTCTGGGAGGAGAACGGCACAGAAAGGGCTCCAATCCGGCCTATGGTGGCCTACTCTCTTCAAGTATTCTGATGAATTCGTGAAGAGATGTACTGACTGTCAGAGGATGGGCACTTGTGGACAACATGACATGATGCCGATGCATCCCATTCACTTCTGTGAGGTTTTTTATGCATAGGGCATTGATTTCATGGGTCCATTCCCTAAGAGCCAGGGGACTGAGTACATTTTGTTGGCCGTAGATTATGTTAGTCGTTGGGTTGAGGCCATCCCCGCCTGAACCGTAGATGCTAGGACTGTGTGCAGATTTTTGAGGAAGCATATCATTTCACGGTTTGGGGTACCTAGAGTTTTGATATCTGATGGGGGTCTCATTTCGTCAACGATAAGGTAAAGGCCCTTGCTAACGAGTTCAACATTGACCAATGTGTAGCCACTCCATATCACCCTCAGACCAATGGTCTTGTTGAAGTATCAAACAGGGAGAGCAAGACGATATTGTAGAAGGTAGTCCGCCCAGACCGAAAGGATTGGTCACAGCTTTTGGACTCGGTCTTGTGGGCTTATCGGACTTCCTTCAAGACTCATTAGAGCACATCTCCCTTTCATCTCGTTTATGGCAAGCCCTACCATTTATCTATTGAGATTAGACACAAGTCACTTTGGGTTGTCACAGATATATTATTGGATCCAGTGAGTATAGGAGATCAAAGGAAGGCACAATTGGCAGCCCTGGAGGAGCTTAGAGATACAACAGCCTTTTCAAGCAGCCTACATCAAGGAGCGAGTGAAGGAGTGGCATGATTCTCACATCAGCCACAAGCAGTTTTAGCCAGATCAGAGAGTATGGTTATTTGGTGCCAGGATTAGATTATTTCCAGGGAAGTTACAGAGCAAGTGGAAGTGACCGTATCTGGTCCGAAAGGCACATGACAATGGGAGTATTGACATATCTGAGATGTCATCTGAGTCTACCTTTCGTGTTAACGGGTAGCGGCTCAAACCATATCTAGATCATGAGCCCCTAGTCGTTGACGTCGCCCCTATCCATTTTGCATGAGATGTGGTCTTTCACTCACATCTAGTGCATCTCATGCCTGATTATCACTGTCCTCCTCCATGTATAGATCCAGATGTCCATATCATCTCATTCTTTAGTCCAACACCCCATCTGCATCTTATGATTATGCTATACTTAGGGTGTATTTTACCCTAAGTATAGGGGGATGTTGGACTCTTGAGTATTCTTTTGATTCTTTCTAACTCTGCTTTGCTGCCTATACTTATGGACCTCTCACCCGAAGTATAGGGGACGTAAACCTTGTACATCCTATCACTCGGGTTTCCCTTTATGTACAATATCCTATACTTAGGATTACTTGATCCTAAGTATAGGGGGAAAACACCGAGCTCTCTTTATTCTATTCATTGATTCGTCATTGTAGTATAGCTTTCCTTTTCACTTCTCTATACTAAGCATGAGTTATGTCTTCTTCATCGCTCTTGATCCACTCTGAGGACATCGTTCGAGCTAAGTATAGGGGGTGTCGTATATATTTCATATAGACTTCAGCCATAACTCATACTTTGTGCGAGTGTGTTAATAAATAATAATGGCTAAAAACCTTTTCCTAAAAAAATTAAAATTTTTCTTGTACATAAAATCCTTCCTTCCACATACATAGCTATTTATAAACATTATTTTTGTACAAATGTTTGTAAAAATGTTTTGTGTAAAAGTTTATAAATATTTTGATATCAAAATTATGTATATAGTACAATTTTTTTGTAAAATGTTTGAAAAAATAAAAGTTTGCAAAAACCCTTGTGTAAATATGTGTAAATAGTTTGCAAAACTTCTGCATTCATTCATTCAAACATTTTTCAAAAATTTGCATAAAAATATTTTTGTATATACTTGTACAGTTTTTCTGAATCATAGGTGACATTTAAACTAACCTGGAATTATATTGAAAAATGGAGCTTGGTTAAAACCTTAATCCACCTAATTCTAAGAGGAACCTTATAAGGCTTAGGGTTAAGACTTTTCAGGTCCGTTTGGGACTTAATTCTTTGAGTCCACTAGGCTATGATCATATGTCATCTTGATGAGCCTAAGTAGAATACTTAACAACACACACATGACTCTCACAGACAATGGCTTTACTTGCACCAGAACCTTACACATAGCTCTCTACAGATGAGGTGGTGAGGAGGCAGTCTTCTTTGGCTTGGGGTAGCATACGAGGGTAGTACTTCTAGGCGGAACCTCTCGTCTTCTTTTAGTGAAGTAAGTGTGTCTCAACTTGGTCGGGCAGTGTTGAGGTCTAAAGAAAGGAGTTGTGGGTTGCAATAAAGCTTCAAAAGAGGGATAGTCTACTGGCTCAAGAGGAAAAACTCCATTTGTATATATGTTGTACCATGTAGATATGTTGTACTTATACATATCAAAAAAATGTGCAAACAAAGAACCCCCCCCCCCAAAAAAAAGTGGGGGTCTGATTGAAAATAAAATAGCCACCGGAGTGTACATAGTCAAATAAAGAAAAGCTTATGTTACCCATTCTCATCTCATGAAGCTTGCAGCGGGAGACTTACCTACACTGTTTGGACTCCCAAGGATACATGACTACACTGGTCATAGTCCATTCTCTTCTTCCCCCTGTTCTTGAGCTGGCTGCACTTGAACTTAGAAGGGAATACCCCACTCCTCGAGGAAAGAGCCGCTGGACCATGGCATTAGAGTGACCTTGTTAAGGGGGGTTGTTACTTTGCCATTTCTGAGGTGGGGAGCTACATATCACTTACACAGTACAAGGAAAGATTCATGGTCATTAGAGTTTGTGTATGTAGACTTGTTCTGATCTGGATTACTGAGGAGTCTTAACCATAGATTGGTGGAACTTAGAGGCTGTTAAGTCTTAAACCTAAGTCCAAATAAGGTTCCGACAAACTAATAATCCAAATGTCTGACTGAGCTCCATACTTTAATTTAATGAAGACAAGTTTAATAATCAACCTTGATTCTCCTTCTTTTTCTTTTCCTTTCTTTTCACTTCTTTTTCAAATAAGTGTTTGCTAAGGGACTAGCAAAAGTAAAGTATAGGGGGTGATGAATCCTCATTCATCACTCTTTATTCTTTTATTTTAGCTAATTATCTAGGCAAAGCATCTTGTATATAGTTGTAAATACAATAAATTTGCAATAAGCATGAATTTGTTAATATTCCATAATTAGCATGTATTTGTGCAAAAATAAAAGAATAAAGAATAAAAGAAAAAGAAAGAAATATTTAGAATAAATATTGAGTGACCCAAACCCAAGAGAGGGCTCAAGATGGGCCTGATTGCCAAATAAAAGAGGTAGAGAGAGATAGGGTCACTTCACCTTTCACATATATACCCTCTATGTATATAAATTATTTTTACAAAAATATAAATAAGAACATATTTTTATTCCCTTGTACATATTTCTAAAAATAAAACAAAATTTTAAAAAAAATAAAATAAAACTAGAATAAAACTCTCTCTCTCTCTCGCTTACACCTTGTATATAATACATGTGAATATGTATGTTTCCCTATTTAATATAAACTTGTAAGTAAATAATAAAAATAATAAAAAATGTTTTATACTCTAAATATTATGTTGTAAATAAAAAATATAAAATTTGGGTATTTGTGTAAAAATAATAAAATAAAAATAATTGTAAAAAATACATAGATATTTTATACTTGTATATAATACATTATATTGTATATACCATAATTTATTTTTTATAAAAATAAATAAAAATCACAAAAAAATAGTTTGGAAAATAAAAAATATTTTTCATTTTATACACTTTTTAATTTAAAACCGTTTACTATTTTTAATTAATTTTATGAATATTTTTGACATCCTATTTTCCGATTGGTCAAGGAGGAATGTTGACTCCGGTCAGCTACCCCACCCGGACTCCCCCTAGCACGAATCCGATTTTGTGCACTTTTCACCAAATTATCCAGACCCGATCCGATCACCATCCACTTCGTTCTGACGCTCCGATTATCGAGGGAAGATCCACGATCCTCGCCCGTTGATTCTTTTAGGGATCTGCCCCTCCGTTCGCGCGCTCTGACTCGATTCTTCTGACCACATGGGATGTTCTATAAATACTTCCATCGCCTCCCCAGCTCCGGAGAGTGCTCCACACCCCTTTCTGATATCCTAGACACCTTCGCCTTGGTGACAGCAGCCGAAGTCCACTCTTGGTGCTCGGAGAGGTGTTGTGTATCCGACGCTCAACTATCGTGGCCAGAGAACCGCCGTGAGGAGCCTCCTTCGCCAGCCGTAGCGTGGGCGAGGCCACAACCACGACGTTCATCTCCCCTTGAGCTCAGGATCTCGTTCATACCTTCATGTAGCCTTCATTTCATTCCTAGCTCAGTTATTTCGCTCAATCTTTCATTTGCACTTCGCCGTCGCTCTGCCAGCTCCGACCAGCCGGTCGGAGCCTCGTCCCCTTCATCTACCCGTTCAGATCTACCTACATGCTCACCCTTTATCTTGTGCAGACCTTGACGCGTGTGGAGACCATCTAGATCGTCCTCCACCACCTTCGCTGGAGTGCTTCCAGGTCCCAATCGTTGCCATGTCCATCCGACCGTTAGCTGCTCCATCAGAGTCTACCACCCCACGCGGAAGGGCCCCACGATCCTATTGGCGCCTTCGGATCCTTCATCGGAGCTATTGATCATCTCTGGTGCTCTAGTGAAAGTCACCCAGACGTTGTTCTTCCAAAGGCCCTCTTCGTCGTCCGATTGAGTCCACCTCCCAGACGTCATCGCAGCCATTCATCATCTGGAGGTGTCCGGCCGTTAGATTTCAGATCTAACGACCCCGTACCAGCCATGTCCCTGACATTTGACAGCCGTCAGATCTAACATCTGACGCGTCCAAAGCCGCACGATCGCGCCTCATCAGCGGCTGACACGCGTCCCATCACCCACCGCTCGCGTGCCTCCATGGGCATATTGCTCATTCTATCCTGTGTTTATTTTAGTTTTTATTTTTGTCTGTAAAAATAAAATTACAGTTGGACCATTTTGCACTTTAGTACCTGTAGTTTTTTATATTTACATTTTAGTCTTGTCTGCGTGGAATCACGTACGTCGTCACTTGTCCTTTTGGATTATTTGTATATGTATCCCCAACTTCTTTACTCTTATTAATTGCATATTTACTTTTCATATTTGCAAATATGCCCCTGTGAATGCTATTTTACTACATGTGCGGGTTTTGATGGAAAATTACAGAGTTGACCCTTGGTTTTTCTCGCATGTTATTGTTTGGTCCCAGGACTTATTTTATTTGCATTTTGGTCCCTGTGAGCTGTGTCTTGTTCTGAATCAAATAAATATCAAAAGTACTCCAAAAATTCTAAAATTTTTACACGTAGCACATGCTACTGTATAGGATTTTTACTAATTTTTGTGACCAACTTTGATCTTATTTGATATTTTCTAAAATTCAAAAACCTTAAAAAGTGTCTTTGATTACATTGAAAAATCCATTAAAAATATAAAAATGTCTTGAAAAATTCCAAAAAAATTATTTAGTGTTTGTTTTGTTGTGTTTTAACGTCTATGTGATTTTGGTTCTGTTTCAGTTGATAAAACCCCTAAAAATTAAAAAAGATTAAAAATCTCATAAAAATCATTAAAAATTCATTAAAAAAATCATTAAATCTGTTTCCAGGTTCTGTAGGTAGGTTTTCTCTTATAGTTTCACTTAAAATTACTGCTAGGATTTTATAGGCAATTTAAATATTTTTACTCTTCCTCTTCATCCAGGTTGTACATTGCTCATTGTTTTTGGCCTTCTTGTATTTTAAAAAAAAATTATTAAAAATCAAAAAAACCCCATAAAATTCACAAAAACATTTGGATATTTTAAAAACATAAAAATATTTTTGTTCTGAATTTTTGAGTATTTTTGGACCCTTAAATAATTGTTGGTATGTGCCTTCTTCACCTTTTCTTTACTTTTCTTATTAATTAAAATCATAAAAAAATCTAAAAATTAAAAACCACCAAAAATTCCTTCATCGTTTTGTTTGATTACATGACTACTTCATAGACTTGTCATTATGTGCTCCTTGTGTTTGACCCTGGTGGCTATACCAGGTTAAATAATTAACAGGATCGCCTACCTTGTTTTTATTGTTGATTGATCTTGTTGATGGTCTCTCATTTTTTCTGTTGAGTCCAGTTCGAGTGATTGAGGTCGCAACGACCTTTGATATCACTTAACCTTAGTTGCTCGGATCGCTCTTCAATAGGCTAGCGCAAATATACATTCATTTGATAGTAACTGCGATAGGGTCCTTGGCCTTTGTAGAGTCCAGTGAGATGTCCAGTAGCGAAGGAAGAACCTATGAGAAACCACAGACATCCTCATGTGTATTAGATCATGCAGCCATCAACAACACATTGCTAGCTTCCCTAAAGACCATGCAGCGACAGATCCAAGATCAGGGAGTATTTATGGCAGAAGTGAGGAGGGAACTCACACAGATGTGAGACGGACGAGAAGAGCCAGATAGACAAGCTGTCGGCGAAGAAATACCAAGAGCTGAGGGTGGAGATAGATGCCAGGATGAGCCGCAAGACCCAACCAGACCAGCTCGTACTATGAGGCAGTTGTACAACCCTGGTGCAACCCTTACACACCGATGGATCCAACTACCCACTATCTTGGGTGATTTCAAGCTTCGTCCCCAGACCATTCTGTTACTGCCAAAATTCCATGGGCTAGCCACCGAAGAGCTCCATCTCCATCTCTAGAAGTTCAAGATGATTCGCAGCACCGTCCATAATAGACTGGTTGATGAAGCAACCTATTGGCTAAAGTATCTGGGGAAGGTTATCACCACTTGGGAGCAGCTCCAGAATGAGTACTTGAACACCATCGTTAACTCTTCATTAGATATTTTCGAATATTTTATAATTAAAGGTTTTAAAATATTTTATAATTTAAAAATAAAAATTAATTGAATTAGATATTTTCAAATTTATATCTCCCATTTTAATTAATGATAAAATAAAAAATAAAAATGATTTACAATCGATTGGTTTAAATTATTTTCAATAGTCAATTTTTTGTAATTATAACAATATATGTATATATATGTATGTATGGAAATGCTAGAACATAAAGTGTTACACATATACAAATCACGTATTTTATCTATATATTTTTCTACATGGAATTGTTGTGCTTTCATTTTTCATCGGATATAAGAAATAGAAAATCATAAATTATGATATATCATGGCCATGTTGCTTCAAGGAAATTGCCACAATAGTGAAAAATATTTATATTTTTTACTATTTTATAACATTAAAACACTATCATTAAATACTAATTCATTGTTTTCAATTAAAATGTGATATTAATGAATAAAAAATCTTTAAAATACTACAAAAATTTAAAAAAAACAAAAGAATAAATATAAAATATAAAATTGTTTCCCTTCTGACTTTTTGAGCATCTTACTTTATTAAAAAAAATGTAAAAATGTGCATTTTACTACTTGTATATGCATTCATGTTATAAATATTATTTCCACTACCGGAAACAAATTCAAAATATAAAATTAAAAAAATTAAAAAATATATATATAATAAATAAAATATATAAAACATATACCTACTTAAGTATATACAATAACAACAAAAATTCAATTGAACACATAAATCCAACTAAGAATCTATCAAATACTTAAAAATGAAATAAAAAGTCAGAAAACCCAAGCTAAATAATCTACATTAATACCTAATTTAAAATTGGTGATCTCCTTGAGTTCGACTTTGGACCTTTTATGCAACGTTAATAAGATAAAAACTTATAATTTATTTGACTGATTTGGTTTCAGGATGTAATTACACTCATATTTATTAGAATTAAAAGATCGTAAAATCAAGCTCATTAGTAATGCAAGCGAGCATTCAAGGGTAGCTCTCATCCAATGCATATTATTGTTAATGATAATATCTTCTTCAATGTGCATCTGTTTATGCTAATTGGATTTTGAGTATGATCATTTTGCTATATATTTCTAGTACCATTTCTTTTTCCATGGACTATTAATTTACATAAGTACAAGGTCCAAAATAACTCTACGGTGTCCGCGCACCCGTTGACAACATCCACGAGCTTGGATTTGAAGCCTCAAGTGACTTGATAGATACTGTCATTGTTAATATTGAAAGTTGGAAATTTTTGATAGGGTTGGTTAATATTTTCTCCCATTAAGGTCGATGTGATAGAACTTATTATTTTGTCTTTCATAACTAGTGGCCTCTAACATGGCCATTTTGAGTTGAAATTGAATTATGTGTTGGTGTGTGTTCTTTGTTCGATTAATTAGATTATTGACTTTGACATTTTCTTAAAAAATATTTACAAAGAAAAAATGGATTGATTTCTTTGTAATTGTAGGCAATTTTAAATTAGCTTTAAATTTATCATCAATTAATAAATCACTTCTTATATGTGTTTAGTGATGGAAATCAATACTTACAGTTGTTTTCTTGAAGTCATAGGTTTTCAAAATAAAAGGACATGATAAATATATTGTGTTCACTTCTATAGATGTGGGTCTTAGTGATCAACTTCTCATTTTTAAACAACATATTAATTAGGAAGCGTTATGTTTTCTAATGGGTATGTTTAACCCATTTGGGATTCACCTAATTCTTAATGGCATAGATGCACCATTAGGAAATCCATCCAATTCTTAACATGCGCATCTAAAAAGCAAGGCACAAATGGTGGAAAAGACATTATTAATTCAAACCTTGTATGATTTTAGATACACATATTGTTCTGTTATTAAGGTTCTATTCCTCTAGAAAGGAAATCTTTCCTGAGGATGTAGCCAACCATTGAACACAAGAGGTGAATCATGAAACAATAACCTACAGTGAAAGCAATGCAAAATATGTATGGAGTTAAAATTTATTGTAACTCTATAAAGTATGTGTATAGGTGCAAGTATGTAGAGTGCCGAACTCAGGGAGCAAACATGATAGATTGGGCAATTAATCAAAAATGTGCCTTCTTCTTGTCTTTTTATTTATTTTTTATGGTTTTTTAATTATTTAATTTTATAGATTTTTTATGTTTTATATTTTTTAATTTTAACTTTTTAATTTTTCTTTTTAGATTTTCTAATTTTAGTTTTCTTTCTAATATATATAATATATATATACATGTATATGTAGATAATATGTATAATAGAATAGATATATATGATATATATATAATATATAAAAAAATCAGAAAAATATTTGAAGGTGCAATCTTTTTATTTTTTTAAGGATTTTGAAAATTTTAGGGTATTATTATTGATAATATAAGTATATATAGCTATATATATAATGTAGGCTATTATATTTATAGATATATCTAAAATACTCAAAAACATCAAAAAAATGTCTTTTACATCTTTTAGGTTTCTCTCTATTTTTAAAAATTTTCTTATAATTCATTCTAATTTGTTTATATTTTTAAGTAAATAAAAAGGTCAAAAATATGAATAATAATGGAGCGGATTCTTTTTGGAATTCAAAAATAAGTAAAAAACTTAAAATTTTTTAAAATTTTTTCATATATAATATATACTATGGACAAAATAAACAGAAAGCAATTTTTTCTTTCAATAATTTTTATAGGTTTTTTGAAATTTTTAAAAATTTTGTGTTTTGCTTTTGTAATTTTTAATGATTTTTCTTCTAGAGTTGCAAAATGATAAACTAATGTTTTTTAAATTCAAAAATTTTATATTTTTTGTATTTTTAAATATAAATTGGGAATAAATGCTCTATTTTTGAATTTCAATAAATATAGAAAAAAGAAAAATGTCTCAAAAAATCTATGTGGAAGGATAAAATTTAAGGCATTTAACCTAATTTTTCTGGAATTTTTAGATCATAAATGACATTTAGTCAATATAAAAATAAACAAAAAAGAAACTACACTATAGGTAGGGACCTTTATTCAATTTCTTAAAAGTATTTCCTTATTTCCAAGCACCCTAAAGAAGTATAGGGCCAATCATGAAAAATGGCTAGACTTTTGAATATAAAGCGAACTGATAATGTTATTTTTGTAATTATCAAAAAGCTAAAGGTACTTGATGCAGTTTACCCAAAATTTATTACATCAAGTATTAAATTAATGTACAGAATACAAATAAAAAGACCTAGAGGGTCCCTTGAAAAATTCATATCGCCTCACATGTATGCGCACGTGCGGTGACGTGGTGAGGTACCTAACTGCAAATAATAAAAACCTACTGTTCGAAATACAAATAGTACAAAAATTTTATAAAATGCAGATGAATGTTTTGGACTAAATAGAAAATACAAAAATCGAGAGTGCAGATGTACAAAATACCCTGTAAGGCACAATCCAGCGGTGATGATTTCACTTGGACATGTGGTGTCGTTTGGTCTATTGACACCACTTCGCGGATGAGCAGCTGTATTAGATCTCCGATAGAGATTTGGCGGTGGTGGCGCAACTCGATTCACTGACAAGCTTTAAATCTGGAGTGCCTCCTTGATATAACAATCCTTGCTTTTCACAAAGAACATGTAAGAACTGGCTATTGAGGCTACTTCAATCGGCCAATGCTTGCAACTCCAACCACCTAGGAGCATCCCAAGGGTTGCAAAATGAAGATGGAGCCTTCCTAAACCTGAGCCCCATCGATGGGGGACAGGAGCTCGAGGAAGCTGGAGGGTTATTTCTTGATGTAGACACCCCTCAGATGGGGGCTTCAGCACGTGCAAGTGAAGTAGAAAGACTGGCAGAGCAAGGGCAAAGGTGTTGGTTTTTATTAGCAGTTTATCGAGGTGGAAATGAGGGTGGAGCAAAGAGGTCCAGTGGACAACGGAGGAAGGACCTCAAATATTCGATCCAGGTGGGATAGGTGGTTAGAAAGGTGGAGAAAATGGTAGGGAAGGCGGTGGAGGTGAACTGGGCATCAGAACAAGGGTTGATAAGAAGGAATCAATCATCAGAGCAGAAGCTCAGGTGAACTACAAAATATAAATATAAGCTAATGGAAATAATTAAAACGTAAAATAAAAATGGGAAATGAGAGCTGCAACTAAAAGCTACCTAAAAATGCAATTACAATATGGCTCAACCTGTGGAGCAAGGAGCTGGGGTAGAGCTCTGCCAAGCAATTGCCAGTGCCGACCAGATCATGCTCAACCTTCTAAAAACATGTTGCACACCGTCGGAGGAGACATTGTCACCTACTCAACTCAGATCTGGGTCGATTTGAGGGATTCAGTGAAGAAGAGTGGATCAAAATCGAAGGGGAGGTCGAGGAGGTGCTTATGTACATGGATAGCTTTGACTGAGCTGACAGCTCGATTCAATGATCCTCAAATCGAGGAAAGATGCTGGCATGAAAGATCGATGATCAAGGAGGAAAAGATGCGAAGGAATCATGCAGAAAGGATGAAATAATCTAGGGGAAATCGAAAAAGAAGAGGGGTTCAGCTCTGGCAGATGCTTGGGCAGGAGTCAGAAAAGTTGACCTAGGGTCAACGGAAGACTTGCCCTAATTAGGCCACATCCTCCGCTAAAGGACAAAATAGAAAATAAAAGAATAAATAAATTTTAATAAAATAATAAATGAATTATTTAATTTTTGGTCAAAACATAAAAAATATCTATTATTTTATTGTGATTTTTATATATTTTTACAAGTTAATTTATTAGATGTTACTTTGTACATATATAATTTTAAGTATATTTACGTATATATAGTGTATTTATATTTATTTTGCAATTTATATTTTATTATTTTATATAAAAATTTATATATTTATAGATACACTCATATATATATATATTGTATTTTTCTGAAGTTATTTATTCACTTAAATAAGTATGTGCATTTATCATATTGGTATATACATGTATAATTCATCTATGTGTTAGAGTATACTTATTTATTTTAATGTACTTTTGTTTGTTTTATTCTTATTTTGTTATTCACATGTTTTTAAAATAATATTTACGAAAATATAAAAAATTTAATAAAGTGGAAAATAAAAAGATTAAATATAATGAATATTATTTGTAGGTATATTGCACAATAAGGGCCCAAAAGCCAACTTTTGCAACTTAACTCCAAATTGAATGAAAATACCTTCATTAAATAGATAATTTAATTTAATTAACAATAAAGATTATTTTGATGGATTTTGAGCTCATATGGAGAAGAAAAGTTTTCTTTGCGACCTTTTATTTCGAATGTCATCGGCACACTATGCATTATTTTTAAATAAAATAAATTTTGTTTTTTTCTCTATATTTCTATCTACAAGTTTCATGTTCAAAGCTTAATATATAATAATGGAGAGTAAAGTGGGTCCCAAAAAAGCATTTATTGGAGAATAAAAATTAGGATTTTATTGTGATTTTTAGTCCTTATCTCCCCTTACTTTATTCGTTGTCGATCAATTCAATTCTTGATTTAGTCTTGAGGTTTAGGGTCATTCAATATCTTTGGTATTTCATTCTTTTTCTTTTTCTTTTCTTTAATCTATTATTTTGGCACTAAGTACAACAATTTATACAATATTTACAGTATAAATAATAGTTATTATTTTACACCAATTAATGCTATTTACGTGCATTTAAGTAGGTTTTTAGGACAAAATGAAAGAAATAAAGGTGATGGAATGGAGATTCATTAGATCCTTATAAGTTTAGATTTAATGCATAAGAATGGATAGAGTATAGATAAACAAGAAATATGATTATTTTCAAATATATTAGAAAGGAGTTATTAGATTTTTAGACTGGATATTCTAGTTTAAAAATGATATTTGAAATTTAGTATCTTTAGTTAGAAAATAAGTTTTCCTTGTACGAGATGAAATAATAGTCGAATCAATGATCAACAAATTTTACAAAAAATTAATCTTAGATGGTTTTTGGCTACATTACACAACTTGCACATAACATGAGGAAGAAATACGACAACCATGTATACAACATGATAGAGTAGATGTTATGTAAAATGAACAAGGAAGATGAAATAATTGAAATGACATAAATAACAATGATTCATATGCTCTTGAAAATACATTTAATGATGAGTGTAGGAAAAATCTTACTAATGTCAATGTTATATTGTCCTTCGAGTAGAAATGCAATGATTACAATTTTAATAGGAAATATTTAAAATTAAAGTTAAGAATCATTTAACAACTAAGATGATGATGAATGTCATATCATTGATTAGGAGAATACTTAACAAGGAAATTTCCAAAGGATGAAAAGATGCTAAGTTACGATTTCGACTACTTGGATTACAATATTAGTAGATCGATGCCTATCCTAATGATGGTACCGTTTTTTTTAAAGAAACGTGCAGCTTTAAATCATTCCCTAAATGTACATATCAAGACACAAATTATCATACAATACCAATACAATTAAAAGTATGAAAATATTATGATATCTTCCTCCTATTCCAATATTAAAATGTTTATATAGTTTAAAAAAACTGTGAAATGGAGGATATGACATAGTAATAGATGGAAGAATGATTTAGATGGTTTCATGCAACACTGAGCTGATGTTGCTTAATGGTTAAGTTCAATGAAAGATTTCCTAATATTTCAAAAGATGTTTGAAACATTATATCATGACTTGCAATTGATGAGTTTAATCTATTTGAATTATATGAGCAGAAGTTATTTGATTTGGTCAGTTATCCTTGTAAGAATCTACCTTCATGGATGCCAATGAATTTGTCTTTCATAATGATGTCATTATTAAGAACGAGTGAAAAGTTCATGTAGCACCGCAAATGGAGTACCACATCTAATAATCACAAAGTGTGGCAGTAGCTTATAAGTAGGTGGGGCTACTAGTAGATAACTTGTGCTTTAGCATTTTGGGACGTCGTTGAGGGCTCCGGTTGGGTCCAAGTCCAATAAGTTTTCTAGGCTGGTAATACCCGATCACGGAGCTGGCCTAGGGCCTGAGATGCTGCAGGTCAAGATATGCAACTTATATTTATATGGAATTTGTATGTACTTTAACTAATTACATGAACTTGTTTTTTTAATAATATATTAAATTCTTAGTCTTACTATTATATTTAGATTAAAGAGCATGAATTGAAGCCCAAGAGAATTGAAGTTTTTAAACAATCCAATAGTTGTGTCCTCAATGGAGTTGTTGAATGGGTGGAGAATGCATAGGGACTCATTCATGTACATATAACATATGTTTTAATAGTTCGACCTAATAGAGAATTTAGGATGTGATGTTAAATAGGTGGATGGTGCCCATTACTCGGGATTAGGCTCCCCTCCAAGCGACAGAACCAGAGCATTTGTGGTGTGTGCATATGGTGGTCATGAAGCCACTCTTCGAACTTGGTATGGTGGTGCTAGCAACGCATCCTCTCTGAATTCAACGAGAGAAGAGTAAGAGAACATCCTGGCATGACTGAATGAGCATGTTTCTACTCAAGACCATGCGATACATCAATACGATGACGAGATCAGTAGGTTAGGGGATAAAATGGCCCAATTCCAAACATTTGTGCAGCTTCATGGTGGAGGTATCCTAGCTCCACAAGTACAAGCACCACAAAATCAATGACGACAAAGAGGAAAGAGATGTAGAAGCTGATGATGGCGAGGAAAGAGAGGACAAAGATGAAGCAAAGGGCAAAGAGGATGATTGAATAAGACAGAAGAATGCAATAGCTTTATTTTACGCAAAACATTTGGTAATAAATGTGCAACAGGTGGAGAATTGGTGTATAAATATATTATGCTACTTTTAGTTGTAGAAGATGTTTTTATTTTTATATTTCGTTATGTTCTAACTATAATATTTATACTTGCATATTGTTATTAACTTGATGTCGTCCAGTAGGGCAAATACAATGATGATTAGAGAGATCAAATAGGACGGTTACGATCTCGTTTAGTTTACAGGGCATGTTCCTAAAACAGTGTCTCTTTGAAATGGATTGGATTAGATGGACACATTAGACGAAAGGGGATGGTCGTGACCGTCCCTCCGAAACCAACAACCGAATGAGATGAGCTCAGAGGGATATAAGGGATGGGTGACCCGTCTCCTTCGTATCAACTAAGACAGACGTGTATGTCCATGCTGTTGGGGATGAAAACGGATCGGATATGGATAGGATATGCCTATTTTCATCCATATTTGCTTCATCTCTATCGAATACGAATAGGAATACGGATATGACTCGGATATGCATTAAGGAAACCATATTCTTAAAATACGGAAACGAATTAGAATCGGATATTTATCGAATCCGAATACAGATCGAACAAAAGCGGATCTGAATACGGATCGAATAATAAACCAATCCAAATATACATCAAATAAAGAATGAATAAAAATATAGATTCAATAAATATAGAATCTAATTACGAACCGAATAAAGATCGTGTAGAAATATGAATTGATTTTTCATAAATTCATAATGATTTTTAGAAAAATGACAATGAAATATTGCATCATAACAAAAGAGAGAATCCATGTGACATGCGGTCTTTATCGGAAACAAAAAAGGGATAGAGTTTCGCTTATGTTCATGTCCATCCCCAAACAACATGGGCAGACTCACATAGTGAGCATGGGGGGCACGTGCCCCTCCTAACTTTTCAAATTCATTTTATTTTGTATCATTGAAAATTTAAAAGATATGGTAATATACGGTAGTGCCCCCATCATCCGAGAATTAAGAATGGGAAACACACACGTACCCTCCGTGCCCCCAATCATCCGAGAATTTAGAATTGAAATCGTGCCCTCTATCCCCCTCGGGACCCCAGCTCGGCTCCTTACATTCTCTCTAGGTCAATGTTGTTCCATGAGTTCCCTCCCACGCGGTGATACCGCATCCTGATACTTTGCCTCCCCCCTCAAGTCCCTGACGTTCTACGACAAGAATTAAGAGCACATCTCAACATAGTGCGCCCCCGTCTCTCTAGTGGTTCTGCCTCTCTCTGTAATCCCGAATGTGCCACGACAAGGAGTAGGAATGTGCCCTGACACTCCTGGCTCCCTCGTAACCTCGCACTCATTCGACACATGTAACAATAATGCAATATCTTTGTACTTCATAGGCATATATGTGTATGCTTGAGCACAACAAATATCATTTTACCAATTGAGTACTGCAATCAGAAGCAAATCTTTTACCAATCCGTAGTTTAATGTTGTAGTTGTTATTTGGGCAATTTAGAGTTGTTTAATTGACCATGATTTTTGTAGCTATTGTATGTCATATTTGGATATTTCATATGAATTGAAAGCATGATTTTCAAACATTGTTTTAAAAAAAACTCTCACATCACTACCATAAATATTTTATATGCAAAACATCTCTTTATATGTCTATATGCACACTTATATTTATATTGATTTATTTTTCTTACAATATTATTTATTATTTTTGTCGGTGTGCCCCGCCTAATCTCTAATCCCGGGTCCGCCACTGCGAAATAAATGGAAGTATATTAATATCATTAATATATTATATGATATAATAGATAATACTAATATAATAACACAGGATATGGCTTACATTACGCTAATAATATATAAAATAATATTAAATATTGTATTTGGATATCCGAATTCGAATCTGGATATTCAAGCCATTACCATATCTGTATCCGTATCCAGAAAATTTTTACAAACCATATCTATGTTCGATCCGTATTCGATTAACATTCGAATATGGATATTCATGTCTGATAGTTTTTCGAATACAATAAGTGAATATTCAGATATGGATATTCATATATATCTATATCCATTTATATTCCTACCCGGTGCACATAGATGGGACGAGTATTGTGTGGAGGGTAGATGGGCCGGGAAAACACCGTCTCTTTAGAATGTTTATTCGTTGTGTCGTTCCTCGGTGTGAGATAGACGGGGCGGATCAAGAAGAGAGTCGTGCTTCTCATGCCATCTAGCCAAATGAGACAACTGTCCCGTCCTCGTAAATGGAACGGTCGCAGACGGTTTCCGTCCGTCGTCTGTTGTGTGTTTGGTTGTAGTGAGAATAATTTATCGTACAACTTAAATATACCTTATATATTGAAATGAATTTGTCATATATGTGACACTCAATACATTGCTAATGCTTGCCATTTGAAGGTAAAAACAAATATGATATCGATAATATGACTCTTGAGCTAAGTAGGGGAATCAAGGATGGTATGTTAAAATGAAAGCTTCCAGATCTACCTGACAACTAAACGTCCGTTGGATGGCTGGAGCATGCCATCGTGCTTTCTTTCTAAAAAATTCGGAGGCCAAAATTAGTAACTCCGAAACTTATTGAATAACCAAATTTACTTCCATTGGTCAGTTTGGTCTAACTATCGAAAGGATTCCTGGCAGCGGCAACCATACGATTACGTTTCAAATCTTATCAACCCTAGAAAAATTTAAAAAAAAAAAGAACAAAAGGAGATAAAGTAAAGGAGTTAGTTGATGTCCCTGTAAGATTGCACGGGTAGCAAAGCTAGAGATCGAGTGAATGGGAGATCTCCTGCTAATTGGAAAAGGTTGGCAGGAAGCAAATCAGAATCTGTTTTCTCTAAGTCGACAACAGGAATATTCTGCCAATGGCTGCTGCTACTTAAAACTATCCGCTTATTGGCTTTTCAAAAAGCGGAGTGCAATTGCATGTTTAGTAGATGTCCTCAGTTTCTTTCCTGCTGGTAGAAAGTGATGGCGAAATGTGATGCTCCTTTGTGGACTCTGCTTCAATGATTTTGATTCTGAGCATATTCTCTCACAGTATCCTCTAAACAAATCTAATCGAGAATCTCATATACCTGAAAGTAGAAAGCGCTCCCCCTCTCAAAATCATGATTAAAAAGAGCACAATGTTGACTGAGAAGTCATGTACACATCAGTAGCACAATGTTCAAAGCGCTCCACTCTCAAAATCCGAAACTTATGGGTCGAACTTAGGTCAGGTTGAACCTAACTACTTATACATCTAATAACAACACTCGAAAATTCTCTTAAGTTCATCAATAAATATTAATACTATTACCATGCACTCTTTTAATTGATTATTAGAAAGGCTTAATCTCCACTATTCGCATATAATATCTTTTTAGATATTCTAAGGAAATGTTATGCATTACACTTTTATTTTGTTATAGGAAAGCCCTTTATGAATTAGAGGTATGTCCAATCCACATGGAAAGCCCTTATGAATTAGAGGTATATCCAATACATAATATTATATTCACGTTAACCAAACACATTAGAATGGATGAAGAGCAAATTATCCCCAAAATTTTTCTATGAGAACGGAAAAACCTACAAGTAAATATCATTTCTAATATTGTGTATATATATATCTCAATTTTGGGATTGGGCTGGACCAAATTAAGACGGATGGGTTTTGTGCTAGACTACATCAGCCTGGCTCGATACTCATCCCTAGTTGCAATAAATAGTCATTATTGAAGGAAATCCACAACACAATGTTAATGCAAGCATGAATGTTGTATGTTGCCATACACTATAATAAAACTCCCGTGGAATCAATGATGCAACTGAAAATGCTAAATGTTACTAAGAATTTATGTGGTTTTAATTAGGTGAATTAAGCTCTGAGTGTGTTCATTGCAACCTACGTGAATCGAACAAGCATTCAAGAAGTAATAACCAATATAATAGTGAGAACGGGGTCATACACAAGAACAGACAATACAATCTATAATTCAAATGCATATAAGAAAAGATGCACTGTTAATTGTGATTTTACTTTTGACATTTTCCTATTATTTTACGTCATTCGCCTGAGCTCTTTGTGGAGAGCTTTGCTCTCCCATTCCCCACCTCCATATAACCCCTTAACAAGTCAAAGCACTTTTCCCTCGACCCCTTAATCCTTTTTTGCAGGTCCAGGAGATGAGTAGCAGCTGGAGCTTGTTTTGGTGGTTCGCCAAAGTACCTAGAGCTTCATTGCTTCGACGACCTCGTATGTGCCCTGCAATGGATGTCGAAGCTTTTTGGAGCTTCCAACAATTAGTGGACCCCAGCAGGAACATCACGCGCCATTTTGGAGCAGAAAGGAGCACTAGAGACAGGACATCTCACCGAGGGAACTTCGCATCAGTGGAATTCTTCCCTGTTTGTCGACTTGCCCTCACCGTAGTTGGATCGTGAAGATGCTCCTGATCGAGCAGCTTCCATTGGATCGTGCATCGCTCTGACCATACGATCCGACCCTTGGATCTAATCCACAAAGGGGTATAAGGCTTCTCTATACTGCCACGTGGTGAGTGATCGCCCATCAGCCGTTTGATCCCCCCCCCACTTGGGTATTTTGCATTCACACCACGTTGGTTTTTGTATTTAAATATGAAGACTCAATCTTTCATCTACCATTTAATATTTTTTAAATATTTGCATAAACCTCCCTCGGCTTTATTATAATTGCAAGTAGGTCCATGCCACGTCATCTCACGTGATGCTTCACGTGTGGGGAATTTTGCAGCTGGACCACTGTATTTTTGGGTATTTAGAATTAGTATAGAAATAATTTTTATTCTTATAAATTTTTGGTAAAATTGCATACATGCCCTCGAACTTTTTGATAATTACATTTTGGTCCCTGCCGCTCACATACATGTGATATGAGCTTCGCGTTTTGGCAGAAAGGCCCTCGTGAGTCTTGGATTTTGTGATTAGTCCTGAAAATTTGTATTTCGATTATATTTTTTTTAAACTTGTAGTTTGGCCCTTGGACTTTTATCTATTTACATTAATACCCATGCTAGTATTGCATTTTCTCTCTGTTGTCTCTATGTATTTAAATAGGAATTAAATTTGAAAAATCATCAAAAAATAGTTGTAGCTTCCTGATTGCATCGTTTTCATGCATATATTTTATTTTGCAATTTTGAAGTCTTTTATTATTTATTAAAATCAAAAAGTGTCCTTTTTATCCCTGTTTGCGATAGAAAATACATAAAAATCATAAAAATGTTTTGACAAATTCCCCAAAAAACATATTTTGTTTATTTAAATATTTTTAACTTTCAAACCAAAATCACCAAAAAATATTAAAGAAAACTAATAAAAATAGAAAAACTCTAAAAACTTCTATAAAAATATATAAAATTCTCAGAAAATCCAACAATTCTTTTCTCTTTTTTGTATATTTTATTATGTTATATATATATAAAAATTAATTTGGATACTTTTTGATACTTTTTATAATTTTTATCTCTATTTTAATTTCGATATTTAATTAAACCTTATTTTAGGGTATTTACTTTAAAAATATATAAAACTTGCAAAAATTCTTGAAAAAAATAAAAATAGAGAAAAATGATCTAAAACCAAAAAATATTTTATTTTCTTATTTTTAATTATTTATATTAACTATTATATCTATTATATCCTATATTGTATATATTCTTATATATAGATTTAAATATATTTAAAAGAAAAAAATATAAAATATAAAAAGAAAATATAAAATCAAAAAATTAAAAAATCAAAATATAAAATATAAAACCAAAAATAAAATTAAAAAAATAATTAGAAATTTAAACCCACAAAAAAACACTTATAGATAAATACATCACATTCACTTTTGTGCATTCATTGCCTCAATCTATCCTTCTTGTCCATTTTTCGACACTCTACACATACTTGCACTCATACACATCTTTGTTGTAGAGTTATAATAAATTTTAACTTTGCACTTGCTTTTCATTGTTTGATCATCATTGTGGGTTAATTGTTGTCTGAAGTTGGGTTTCGTGAGCGGTCAACGCATCGACTAGATTTCTCGCCTTGTGGGATTTCTAGACCCTCGCAAAATCCTCTTCAACAAATTGGGAGATTATGATCTCATCGAGTAAGCCCATCTATTTTGGAAAGTATCAATCCAAGTGAACTAGTAACTCTGGTCTCGAAGATCAAAAAGTTTGAACCAGTGCAACATTCAATGAATTTATGAGAGTGGGAAGTGGAAGATCTATTGGAGGAGAATTCACTAGGGAACAATATAATGTTAAAGTCTCCATCCATATTGAGGTTTCCCTGGAAGTTGGTGAGGTTGGCTAGATTGGTCAGAATGCATCTTTTTTGTTGGCATCAAGGGTCAATAAATATTGATGAAATGTATGCCAATATTTCTCACTACATGATGAAAGTTGACAATCGTATAGAAAGAAAAGTCAGTGCAATAAGGGGGACCCATCTCATCAGAAACCACATGATTTACATTTCAATTGTAGTGCCAAGAGAAATGATCGAGGGATGGGAATCTCTTTTCTTAGTCGAAGTCATGAATTCTGATTTCCTAGAATGCTAAGAGGTTTAGTTTTAAGGCCTTGGTCATGTTGTTGACCCTAGTAACCTTCCATGTTGCCTAGGCACCGGATATTCCATGAAAGGGTATCAAGATCCAATATTGTTGTATGAGATCTCATGGTCAGAGGGGATGACGATGGCTTGCACTGATAGTGCTTTTGAATGCCAAATGTTCTCGATGAAAAAAATTTATTCGCATGGTTGTCAAATGATAACATTAGATGGGGGCAGTGTTTCTTTTGAAAGCTTTAAAGTGTTCGGTACGATAAACATGGGTAAGTCTGGTGCGCACAAGGGTAAAAATTTTATCGAACAAAGATATCAGATGAGAGAGGACAAGATGGTGAGTTACCTGATTAGGGCTTCTCGAGTTCATTTCTTAGGGTGGAGGAGCTTGGTCCAACCCCTAGAAGGCCAATGGGTAAACCGTTAGCTGGGGACTTGGGCTGTGGTGGTATACCCATCGATGCTACAATGGAAAGATCCATTCTTTCCTTTTCCTTCTTTGAGGGAAGCCATGTAGCTTGTTTGAGCATGCTATCATCAAGTTTCACACCCATGATCTTCAACCACAGGATGGTGTTTTCCGTGGTTTCCTGGTCAAGGTTTTTGGTGAAGTTGAGACTTGCATCCGAGGAGAAGCTGTGGTGAGAGGGAAAGGGTAGAGGGTCGATGTTTTCCCTAGTCAAGGCAAAGATCAAAGGGGGCTTGTGCCAACTCCACAATCGAAAGGCCTGTAGAAGATGGCTCTTGGTATCAAGTGAATGGGGAACTGGGTAGAGGGGTCAGTGGACCGAACCTTAGATTAAGAATCTTGTGGTGGTGTTTTAAGAGGAAGGGCTATCGTAATGGATGAATACTACCTCTCTGTAGTTGTTCATTGGGTGGAAGGTGGCCTCGAAGACACCGTCCACTGTAATGACCTCAATGCCTTTATGTACTACTTAAATTTTTAGAATATCCACTAAAATCTTTACTACTGAGGCTTCATCACAATCTTCAGCCATGGTGGGTACGTCGTATGATGGGAGCTTCCCGAAGTTCTTGACAAAGTTGTTGACAACATAAGGATAGAAGTGGTATAGGGGGAGCTCAAGCACCACAAATCAATATGGGTTTGTTTCTTTTATCCGTTTTTGCATTGAAGTATGGAGACCATCGGTAGAACGAAATTGTGATCTAGTTAAGGGAAGTGATAGAGGTACAAACAAGGATATTATAGGTTTTATTAGTTATGACTTTGACCACTAACTGCCTCTTGGATATCTTCTAGTTGTGGTGGAAGGAATACTCACCGAACTCATCCGTCAGAGTGTCCTTGGCCTATTTAAGAGTGGGATGTCTTAGGAGAACCAAAAAAGTTGATGTTTCGAGAAGGGACTCCGTATATATAAACCTCCACCTACCATCCCTAGGTGATAATGGTATTCACATCAGAGCTTGGGTCATGACAGGTTAGGGGGAGGGCCGACGATCATTAGTGATGATGTCGATGCCTCTGGGGATGTATGCTTGGCGGGACATGGTCAGGGATGAGCTATGTTATCTCTTATGGGATTCCTTAGGGTTTGGATTGGGGTGGAAGTAGGATGATGGGTTTGATTTAAGATAGTTCTTCGCAATATGGTCAGTTCCATGGCACATGAAACCAATGATTGGGAAGGGGCGGTATCATTTAGGAAGCCCCGGACGGAGGCACTTAAAGAAAACCATGCATTATAGATTCCGGCAGTTGGTTTGAGGTTGAGCTGGCATTTTAGAGAAAGAGGTGGCCATAGGATGGTATGTCATATATTTCTGAAGGATACAATCTGTCCTGCCTCCAATCAGTGTTCTGTGGGAGGCAAAATGCATGCCAGGAACACCCAGGTTGGTTGGAATTGTATCTCGGGTAATAGGCTATTTCTCGAGGGAGGTCGATCGTATCCCCATAATTACCTCAAGTGAGTGGAGGGCATCGGTTATACTTTGGGTTCTTAGTGAGGATTCCAAAAAGGTCCGACCTTAGTAGGAGGGCACCTATCATGCTTAGTGGGCTATGCGGGTTATGAATGACTTTCCTTGATCAGCAAATGTGTTTGGATTGTTGGGGATGAGTTTATTGATCAAATATGGTGATCATTCTCGGTCAATAGTAGGTGTAGTGGGTGATGCGGGTGGGTTATTGGGGTCGTTGTTAGGTCGGGTTTGAGTGTTATTTGATCAAGAATTTTGGGCTGATGTGTAGCACCCATTAGGAGATAATTTTTGAATCACTCATACTACGCACCGGTTCAATTTACAAGGGATTTTTTTCTTCACCTCGGTATAAGGATGGGAAATAATCGTCAAATGATGCACCAAGTCCACCCCAACTTCAGGACCTGATGGAGGTGGAGTTGATCAGCGGGTTCAAGATATCAAGAGCCCTTTGGGTGAGGGGAAGGATTGGGGATTGGTTGTTGAGCGAGGGTTAAAGGAGGGGTGGATGGGATCAGTGACCAAGGTTTGAATTCGATTTTTATGTTTTTACCATTCTTCTTTTTTTTTCTTCAACATATTCGATGTTTTCAAAGAGGGAGTGTAACATGGATGAGGAATGCTGAAGAGTAGCTAACTAGCTGGATTTGGTTTGGTTCTATTGTGTAGGAGTGGGGAGGCGGTGTTCAGATGCATGTTTGAGGGTAGCAACATGGTGTTCTTTTCAAGGATGTTATTGTTTTGTTGTGATTGGGAAGAACATGAGGATCCATGGAGGTGCAACTTGCTTATAAACACTCAAACTATACAATAAACGTAGATTTTTTATTGGATAAACACTAACTTTTATTTACACTACACTGAAGAAATTTAATACCAATTATTTACGATACAATACCTTCCCACTTCATCTCTGATGTGTGAGGTAGAGTTCCATTCTGCTAGCATGGGGCTAATATCCAAAGAAGGGCATCAAAAACCAATAATTTCACTCATATGTTGGGCAAAAGGTTATGTCAGTGCCTTATTTCTCCGAGGATTTGTAGTTGGGTGGGGAGACCTTTAGCGGGAAACAACTTGATGAACAATCAACTATTTTTTTATTAGTTCTTCTTAGTTAGTCACGTTGTATCCAAGATGAATCAAAGATGATTGGTCTATGTTGAAGAATGGTCTTTTGTGGGTTGTGTTTAGTCCAATATCTTGGAGTGGTGACTTTAGGTCACATTGATTGAACGATATAAAGAGCCTCACAGCCATTGTAACCTTTGAGAAAGTGAATGCAAAATCAACGAAGCAAATTTGCCTGAGGGGTACCTGTGGAATCTTATTCCACGGGACCCCCAGGCGAATATATATTTTGTTAACTATCCCAAGGAAGCCGTCGTGACCTCACATACTAGGGAGTCGTCACTTGAAGTCACGGCTTCCACTTGATTGCAACTTGAAGTCACTTGAGGTCACGGCTTCCATACTAGAGAGACGTCACTTGAAGTCACTTGTATCGCGTAGCAAACCAAGATCACCCTCAACTTGATTGCAACTTCATGGTACAGAAATTTCTGAATCAAATCAAGGTTTCACCAGCAGTGAAGGTTTCGTACCTGCAGCAATCTATTTTTGATGAGTTCGGGTACATGGTGAGTCGTCGGAGGATATGGGATGCTAGGAGAAAGGGAATAGAGACAGTATACGATGATTGGGCGGCTTCATACAATGAATTGTCATACTTGTTTCGTGCATTGGAAACATCAATCCTAGGAGACCGATCTCTATGGGGAACCTGTTGGTGGATATGAGAAGCTATTCAAGTGGGCTTTCTGGGCATTTGGTCCATGTATCAGTGCATGGAGACACTGCAGACCTATTGTTAGCATTGATGGTACTCATATGTATGGTAGGTATAAGCAGAAGGTGCTCATTGCATGTGGCGTTGATGCAGCAAATCACACCCTACCTCTTGTGTTTGCCTTCGTGAACGAGGAGGACGAAGACAGTTGGTGTTGGTTTCTGGAGAGAGTTCGGGTTCATATTTTTGGGGATCGTATTGGTCCAATTTGTGTTATATCAGATCGCGCACCAGGAATTCGATCTGCCATGCGATGCCAAGAAGTGCAATTTCAGCCGCCATATGTGTATTGGTGTTCCTGCCTACATCATGTTCCTAGTAACTTCAATGATGTCATGGAGAATCAGACAATGAAGAGTCTGGTAATGAGGGCTGGGAAGGCTTATACTCAAAGAAAGTGGACCACTTACATGGACAAGTTGAAGGAAATGGACGAGAATGCACGGTACTGGTTTGACACACACAATTTCCCTAGAGATCAATGGACCTTGGCTTTTGATGGTGGACATCGTTTTGGGTACATGACATCTAACTTCTTTAAAAGTTATAACATTGTATTTAAAGATGCAAGATCACTTCCTGTGACAGCTTTGGTGAGAAGACATACTACAATTGCATTCAATATTTCTACGATCGTCATAGTGAGGCAATGTCTCATCTTGCTCGTGGTGACCGATTCACCAAATATGTTGCTGACATACTAAAGAGATGGATGGATGGAGGCATGTGGACAGTTTTCTTAGGGATCTGCTTGCCTGGATTTTCTTTACAAACAGTTGTGCGTAGCATCCAACGATGAAGCAATAGAGATATGTGGGCCTTTGATTCTACTGCAGGTATGGACATGGGAACATTTTCCTCACATAGCCCCCACTGTACACCGAAGGCTCGATTGGGGGGGAGGGGGGAGACCCTTAGGATGCCGTTGGCAGGCACAGTTTGATGTCACTACATAGCCAACACATGTGGTACATCCATATCGAGATGCATTTGACCTTCAGACTGTGTTACATGTATGAATTTAAACATTTGAACTTCAGATGCATTTGACCCAGGATTCTAATAAAATTCTTTCTATTTTGGTAGGTTACTTGGAGGTCGTACACCGCAGATGTGATGCAGATGCTTCCCCTGTACTGCTTGGAAGCACCAGATCTTCATGTTGCAAGAGTAACACTGATTCATTTATGTTTGGTTGAGTTATACACTCCGGATCGTGTGTTACTACAGTTTGAAGCAGTTCAGGGAATCCAGGCTCATGCAACACATGTCCAAAGCTCCACTCGATAGATCTGCAAGGGAAGATCAACGTCGATTGGATCTAATTCCACGCTAACTTCTTGGAGATGTGAGAGCACAGGAGAGATTATATTGTGGAGACAGTACCCATAGTGTCAGGAGGAGATGGGTTGACAGATGAGTACATGAGTTGGTATAACCGGATCACCCGACGGTTTATTGGTAGACATGGGAGCATGATGGACTTTGTTGTGAGTAACAATTACATTAACATTTCACTTTCAACATAGAAGGAATATGACTCGAATATGTCTCATTTTGCAAGTATCGAGGTTTGGAGACATCCATCTAGCAAGGGATGATCCAGAACGTGTGGCATTTTTGACGGTTGATTCTGAGCGGCAACTACTAGAAGCCATTGAGAGACAGTTCAGAGATGGGCCATATGATGATGAAGAAGCTGAAGGATATGAAGAAGGGGTTTCCGAGGATCCAACTCCTATTGACAGGGGTCGTGGACGAGGACATGGATGAGGACGCGAAAGATCAAGTGCTAGAGGTGGTCCGAGGTGACAAGTCGGAGCATCTACTGTTGATGATTTTCAGACTCCGTTCCAGGACCATTGCATCCCTACTAGCCTATCTACACCAGCCGCCCTGGTGAAGGAGAGAGGTCCTTCTGACGCCGACCCTTCACGATGCTCTCCGCTTCCAGTACTTCATATGGACGATGTGGGGGCACTCGATGGATCTATGATCTCACAAATTGATGAAGCTAGCCAGATCATGCCCTCAAGTCAACTGCAGCCTGAGGCGCTACCGTAGGAATCTGACAAGAGGCCACCAAAACTTAGAGAGTGAAGACCTTATTTGTATCATAATGTATATTCCATAGTATATGGAATGAAAACCTTCTTATGTTCTATGTATCTCTTCTTTGGATCAATGTATGTGTTATGTTTTATGTATGTGTTTGTGTTATGTTTTAAGTTGAAACACAACATCCCTAACCTATTTTTGTATATGTGCTATGTAGACAAGTCCCCACCACCATGGGTGGGGACTTGTCTGTCCTGGAAGTAGAGAAAGCCATGACTTGGGATCACGGCTTCCTTCAGTGGAAGCCGTGACTTCAAGTGACGGCTCCCTAGTATGGAAGCCGCGGCTTCATTGGGGTAGTTAACAAAACATATATTCGCCTGAGGGTCCCGTGGAATAAGATCCCACAGGTACCCCTCAGGCGAATTTTCCTCCAAAATCAACCCATTGAGGTGGTTCTCCCATAATTTCATCCCACTCCTCACGGAGTAGGGTTCCATGTAAAATCAAAGTCTTCATTTCATTTTATTCTTGCTTTACTTTGCTTCCGTATTTTAGATTTCAACATGGTAGAGCTAAGTCATTTTTGGATTCAACCTCAGTCCTAAGTTTTTATTCTTCATATGTGATTTTGAAGTTTGGATTGCAATTATCAATTGGTGCACTCCAGCGCCATCTACTACAGCTTCGGGATCTACGCAAGGATGCCGAGGGGATCCAGGATGATTTCCCCCATCGCAACACGGAGAAAAACATAGAGTTTCACGGAATGGCATCCACAGTAGCGAATGGTTCTCTTTTGGAACCCTACTCCAGTTGCAACACCCCCCAAGCGGCAACAACAATATTGTGATCCCTGCATCTCGACCCCAACACCCCTCTCAATTGTCACCACCTGAAGATCTCCAGGCGATATCCTCTTTTTGTGCTGCTCGCCAACTCCATACGGGCGCCATGCTCGAAGGTGCAAGATGCGCACCTCTCTAGGTGTGTGCACTTGCAGGAGCACGATGGCGAGCCTGCATCTCTACGCTTCGTCAATCGACTCCCTACGCGCGATGGTGATGCAAGACTCTCATTGGCGGCGCGAAACCCTCGTTGGCGGCGTGGGGCCTTGGAATACGAAAGACCCAAACGAGGGACAATGGGTTCTCAAGAACCCTAATTTCCTATTGGGATTTTATCACTTGTGCCCCTCCGAGATGTTGCAATATCAGTTATGCCCCTATCTTTTTGGTAATATTAGTTGTGCCCCTCAAAACTTGCTCCGTCATCAGTTGTGCCCTTCCGTCAGATTAACCGTCAAAAAATTAAAATAACCACGGTTTATTCAAACCATGGTGTGGTTAAGAAGGGTATTATGGTCCTCTTCTGTCTCCCTTCTCCTCCTCCGTCTTCTTCCTCCCTTCTCCTCCTCCTCTCCCATCTTCTTCCTCTCCCACCTGTTGCCGCCCCGACCTCCCCCCACCCCCTTCGTCGCCTCGCTCCTCCGCCAGACCTACATGTTGACACGGTGGACGCAACCACGACAGCAGCATCCGCCTGCCATGCCACGGGCGCATCGGCTTTCACGTGTCAGCGGAGGCACAGGCCGGACGATTAACGGCAGCGCGACCTGATGACGTGGGCTGCTGGGAAGGAGGTCGGGGCGTTGGAGCGGGCGGTGCGGGTCGGGCCCGGTGGTCGCGAAGCGTGAGGGGCTGCAGGAGGGCGGGCCCACCAGCACCGTTGGCGTTGGCGTGGAGGTGCATCGTGCTCTGGACCAGGAGATTGCGGATGACTGGGAAGGTGGTTGGGGTTGCGAGCAGTGGTTGGGTCGAGCGGCCGGGCGCCCGCGCGAGGGGTGGCGCCAGCTGGGTGCGCTCTGCGCGCCGACGGGCGAGAAGGCGGTGCGGCCAGCCGCGGATCTGATGCAGGCGCATGGCCGGCCAGGGGTTGGGGAGGGGAGGTGGCAGTGAGGGGCAGGGGGTGCAGCCCAGGGAGAGGGGGAGCAGAGGGCGGCGCCGGCAAGGGGAGGAGGTGCGGGGCTGGGAGGGGTGCAGCCCAGGGGGAGGGGGCACAGGGGGCGGTGTCGGGGAGGGGAGGGGGCGGCGCCGGGGAGGGGAGGGGGCACAGGGGGCGGTGTCGGGGAGGGGAGGGGGCGGCGCCGGGGAGGGGAGGGGGCGGCGGGCTGGGAGGAGGTGCGGGGGGGAGGAGGTGCGGCGCCGGGGAGGGGAGGGGCTGCGGGGAGCTCGGGGCGGAGAGGGAGGAGGAGGAGGTCGGAGGAGGAGGAAGAAGATGGGAAGAGGAGGAAGAAGAAGAGGTTGGGGAAGAGGAGGAAGAAATGACCATATAACCTTTTAAAAAAATAATTCCGCTTATGTCCTCAAAGTTAACGTCCGTTTGCACTGTAGATGGACGGTCACTAACCCGAGGGACACAAGTGATAAAATAGCAAGTTTTGAGGGGCACAACTGATATTACCAAAAAGATAGGGGCATAACTGATATTGCAACATCTCGGAGGGGCACAAGTGATAAAATCCCTTTCCTATTTGAAATAAGCACTGAAGTTCTGTGTTGGATGTTACTGTTAACAGCCCACTCCGTTTATTTTGGATTTTTTTAAGGAGGAAAGCATTTAGGTCCAACTAGGCCTCTCTTGTTTGAAAAGACGAGAGCCGAGAGAAGGGAGAAAGTATAGCCTATAAAAAAAGGGGCCACAAAAAATATAAAAAAAGGAGAAAATGGAGGGAGAGAGAGAGATACTGTTTGAAAAAAGGGGGACCCTGCATGCAAAAAAAACGACATTAAGAGAGAGAGAGAGAGAGAGAGAGGATGTTCAAAAGGATTGTTTTAAAAAAATGTAGAGGAGAATCTTGTTGCTTTGTATAATGAAAAAAGTAGGCTTAACTGTGGGCTGCATATTCAGCCCAACATGTGTTAGATTGAGAAAAAAAGGGCAATGAAGGCAAAAAAATGTGAAATTTTGAAGGTCAAAAGGCCATCATCATGCAGTATATAAAAATATGCTGGTGACTGCAATGTGAAAAAAAGGGTTGTGGTGAAAAAAAATTGAGATGGCAAAAAGCAAGAGATGAATGTTCGTAGAAAAAAAATAGTCTAAAAATATGTGTTGGGATTGCAAAAAAAGGAAGAGAATTTCTTGTTGATCTTTCATTGTTCTACTAACTTGGTTGTTTCCGACAAGTTTGGGAGGAGTAGTGATTGATAGAGCATTCACGATCTACCATTGTTGGGTAGTGGTGTCATGCCCTACTATTGTTTGAATTATTGGGTAGTGGTTATCGAGACCTACCATTGGTTGAGATACTCTATTTGAGTGACCTATTGTGGGGAAGTGGTGTCAAGCCCTACATTATAGTGGTTTCCGAGCCCTACCATTGTTTGAGGTGCTCTATTTGAGTACCTATGTTTTATGGAGTTCTCTAGAGGGAGACTCATTGCTTGAGGTGCTCTATTTGAGTACCTATGTTTTGTGGAGTTCTCCAGAGAGAGACTCATTGTTTGAGGTGCTCCATTTGAGTACCTATGTTTTGTGGAGTTCTCCAGAAGGACACTCATTATTGGCTCCATCCTTCAGCGATCGTGAACTCCACTATGTGTGGGTAATCCTACGTCATATTTTCATGGCCGTGAACTCCACTATATATGGATATTCCAACGACGTTCTTGTTGGCCCTTCGGAGTGATGGAGCAATCTTCAAGAAAGACACATTGTAGGCTGGAGTACTCCATGATGAAGACTCATTTTGTTGATCATATATTTCTGCAGATCACTGTTCACACTCCAGTCTCTAGTTCCTCTTCACCAGCATGACATGAGAAGCAACGTCCTCGACAGCAACCGATATCGTGCATTGAGTTGATATTGTCTGTAGTGCCATGTACTTTATATGTGAGTGGTTGCATTCTTTCTGTTTATGCAAGCTCAACATTGCATGTTAGCTTGAGGGGGAGTGTTGAAGAATGGTCTTTTGTGGGTTGTGTTTAGTCCCACATCTTGGAGTGGTGACTTTTGGTCACATTGGTGGGGCTATATAAAGAGTCCCACACCCATTGTAACCTTTGAGAAAGTTAATGCAAAATGAACCCATTAAGGCGGTTCTCCCGTGGTTTCATCCCACTCCTCACGGAGTAGGGTTCCACATAAAATCAAAGTCTTCGTTTCATTTTGTTCTTGCTTTGATCGCTTCTGCATTTCATATTTCAACAGTCTCTAAATTTTGGCCATTCTATGAATCGGAGAACAACATACCTGCAATAATGGACCACAACACTCGAACCCAGATGCTTGGTGGTCGGAGAGTGCTCAGGTTGAAGTAAAGCTCCAATGAAGGGAGTTTCAACAGGATGGAGGCAATGCGATGCTACTTCTAATGTGGTTTACTTATCCCATGTAATCCGATGGTGGGTTCACACGATGTATCAGAAAGGGATGGATAGAGTAGATGAATCTCGAGAAGGAGACATGGATTGATGGCTGCAATTAAAGGCGGTTTGGGTCTTGCCATGAACTGATGAAGAAGAAGGCACCTGTTGGCGCTTAGATGGAACAACCCCTAGTGAAAGCTCTGACGATCTCTTCTTGTACTTGTTTGTCCCTACAAGAAGGAATACCCAAGTATAGAAGATTCGATCTAGTTGTGAGGCATACTAGGTGGGAAGAGGTGTGAAGTGGAGGGAGAGCGTGCGGATGGAGGAGAGATCATTGATGATGGTGAATGGGAGGGCATCATGGGTCACCGCTCCGACAACAACTAGAACGTGTCCGACTCGCAGTACACATAGCATGGTGTCACCTACTATGTCGGCTCCTTATCTCCCTCTCTGCCCTCAACAACCTCGTCTGTCACAACATCGATGATGCCATCACTATTACGATAGGAAGCACATGAATCCCTCACCTGGCGTGATCGCTAACATCATCATCAGATGCATCGTTGCCGTGTTGATCCTAAAATGAGGCCCATCGCATAGGAACACTCAGGAGATGAGAAGGTGGGACATGGTTCTCGAGGAGGGAGCTGTCGCGAGAAATGGTGAGAGAGACATGACATTAGTAATTCAATGGGAGATGAGATGCATACATGTGGAAGAGGAGAGGGAGTACATGCCCTCACTATCACTCAAGCAATTGCCTCCATTGCAATGACACCACGTAAGTGATGTGCCGAAGAGAGAAGAGTAGAGTAGAGGGAGTAGAAGAGGAGATCGCCACTTGTCATTTTTTGAATGAAGAATTGGAGGTGACGTGGCTAAAATTGGAGGATGAAGACCCGGCTTTAGTTATACAGATAGAATAGATGTTATTCATCATTGCCTATTACATATTTATAATCCATGCTATGTCTTGTTAGCGCCATTCAGTGAGATAATTGCCGAATTTTATAATTTCCATCCAAAACCAAAGGATTAATTTCTGAACCTTCCAAACAACAGAGCTCTTATTGTGTGTTAGTTTGCTCGACGTTTGGATTTTTAGAGCTGCCCATTGAACGGTCCACCTCATGACAAACTAATTCAACAATTTCTAATTGTTGGATAATAATTATTTTAATTTTTAATCACTGGACTCGCCTAAAAATGTATCCAGTTGGGTTCAGTTCAACCCAGACGAATCACCATGAATTTAAGCTAAATTACTAAGGTAACAAATCATAAAATCGTGTCATTGAACTCAAAGAACGTCCCCAGAGGGAGAACCCATGTAACATAAATTTTGAAGAGAACTCAAATCGTAAAATTGGAACTCAAATAACCTTTACAAGAACAAAGAATAGAAAATCATTGCCCTCCTCCTGCCATAGCATGCATCCCTTGACATTATTATTATCAAGATCCAGATCTATTGTACATTGTTTGGTTGTGAGAATACTCCTCCTCACGTTTTGTTTGGATCGGTCCGTGCACGTGTATAGTTAAGTCACTGTTGGATCTTATATATATATATATATATATATATATATATATATATATATATCGGGTAATTTATTCACCATATATTGACGATGGAATAAGTTTATTCCTGTCACTATTCCTTAAAAACCCCACTTAATCAAGGAAAGTTTACATGTCCATATATGTCAAACATAATTCACTGTATCCAGATACCTAATCAACTTACTTAAAATACATAACAAAAAAATTAAGCTCTAGATAGAATGATTTATTTTTTGTATGTACCGTACACACGAAGTTTTTTTTAAAGGAAAAAACGTACATACGAAGTTTTTGCCAACTTTTCCATTGTCCATCTTCCTTTCTTTCCCAGGAGGAATAACCACCAAATCTTTAGGTTCTCCTCCACTGGCCGTGTGTGTTCGCAAAGGTGGATCTGATGATCAAATAGACGCAGGGAGGATGGTCCCCCGACGGTGGCAGCGGGCGTGGTGAAGGGGAACAGAAGAGAGGTAATTGGGGTTGGTGTTTTTCAGCAAGGAATTTCCCCCAAAAAACCGCCCTTTTTACTGTAAGCAGTTCTTTAAATTGCTTTACGCATTCATCAACGATCTCTGTGTTTGTTTTGTTTTTTTTTTTTTGCAAATTTCATTCTGTTGCAATTAAGAATCCTAGTGAACCAAGTTGATGTGATTGTGGCTGTCTAGGTTAGGTTCCCATTTGTGTATTTGATCATCTGAGAGTAAAACTCATAGAATTCTTTCTCATTCCCTTTCGATGTGTATACAATTTGTTTGTTCATGTAGTTCAGAAAAAATAAAAAGAGTGAGTGTTGAGTCACATAAATACAATTTAGGAGAAAAGAAAAGTAAGGATAAGAGATGAAACGGCATTTTTTAAAAGATGGATAGGGAGGATTTCGCATCTTCACCACAGATGCTTACGGATACAAGTACTGCAAAATACATGGAAACAATTATGTCTTTCACAGAAAAAGAAGCGAAGGTTTGATGAAGAAACAATATATATGTACATGCAAAAGAATCGAAGGGGACGGTCCTAGTCCTACCGATCAATGGAATCAACAAGGTATAGCACCAACGAACCATCTGATGACTTTGACGGGGAGCTTGATCAACGCAACTGCCAGATTCGCCAGCCCCGCGAAGCAGATGCAGCAAGGGCACAAGCAACTCAGCACGGTCCTGCAGGAGTTGGCGAGAGAATTAAACACGATAATATATCAAAAACTCGAGACAGCGGTTTAGAGGAGGAAAAGAAGATAATGGCAACGATGATTAGGTGCATATATACCCAATGATCCAGATGAGGACCCCCACGATGGAAATGAGCAAGGCGAGGAGAGCGAAGGGCAATCCTATCAAGAAGCCAAGCGGTCTGCACTCCGCCATCTTTTGATCCCTCAAACACCGTATGGTTTGAACTGACGTTGGACCTTCTGTTATATAGGCAGAGGGTGCCAGGAGGAGGAAAAGGAAACTGCAAGAGAAAGGAGGAGACGGCCAACAGGGGCGGACCATTGACCTGTGTCCCCACAACGCGCTCAGTCTCAAAAGGCGGGGGATACGTCCACGTCGCGCGCACCATGATGGAATCGTTTCCATGTGAAGCTTCTGTTCGATTGATTTGGACATCAGGGTTTCCTAATCCGGTGATCCGCAGAAGACCCCCTTTTTTAATTTCTTAATGACCCCCCAAAACTATTTGAATAGGCTTTCATCAATTTACGCACGCTGCCGTGGCTCTTGCATAGTGTATACGTGGAGATGTCAATTTACTCATCAAAGTTGATGTAGTATACTCAATATGTTAACATTCATTGTCATAGATAGTTCAATATATAGCTCTAAATGATTATTTATTTTCTTGATTTTTTTGAATTCGCAATGATGATTGTATATCTTGCTATGTTCCTAGCATCAGATCATAAAACAATGATTATACATTGATTTGTTTTTAAATTATTTTAAATTTATCAATAATTATTGTAAATTTTAATGATTAAGTCAAAGAATAAACTATCTTATATAAACTTTTAACAATGAATATGACATTTATTAGTAATTACAAGAAAAACTGATTTTGCAACGAATTATATTCGTTGTTATGTATTTCCATCCAAAGATATGGCAATAAATATTCGAGTTATTCGTTGCTACAGGTCTATTTTCATGTAGTGCTCTCTTGACATAAAAGGGGAAAATGCTTCTACATGCATAACCATGTATTTTTGCTTAATTATATTACATCGTGACCCTTCCATAATTTCGAATTACACCCATACCATCAAATAGTTACACCGTCTTACACCACAACTCATGGTTTTACTTAAGACACTTACCTAACCACCTCTTGAGGTTAATATAACCTGATATAAATCCTATAATTGAAATTGTTTTTATTCACCCACTCCCACCCTCCCTCCATCTCCTCATTCATTCTCTCTGTTAATCTCTACATGGACCCTCCTAGTGATGAATTAGTGATTTGCCTATTTAATATATAAAAATTGAGCCTAGATTCTTACAAGTACATGCATTTGCATCTTAATATCAAAGTATTTCAATTAGTTACCTAAAATAAAGAGCATAAATTAACCCATAAGCAATTAAATATTTAAGAAATAAAGCTAAGAAATTCGTTAATCAAACTATTCACATGTGTGTATTCATTATTGTATATATTGTACGAAACTTCAATAGTTTCAAATAAATGTAAAAAAATCCAGTTTATGATAGATCACCTCCATAATATATTGTTTATATTAATTCATGAAAAACCCTAAAAATAGTTAACTTACTGATGAATCTCTATTTAATAACCTTTGTTCTTCTATTCTAGCCTTAAATGCCTAGCTAAATACATGTATATAACATTAATTTGTACAAAATAACACTCAATAATTGACACATAAAAACTGTATAAATATTGGTATTTAATTCCAAAATAAAAGGATAGAAATAAAATAAAATAAAGGAATTGTTAAAGGCACTATGTGGCCCTAGACCTCGAGGCCCAGTCATCATAATGACTTGGTCAACAAGGAATAGGGTAGGAGGAGATAGGGTGGCTATTGTACAGATAACACATCATGAAACCCTAATTTAATTTCATCAATTAAAATCTTTTGGGAATCATTTTATTCTTTATTTTTATACCTCAAATCAATAAACTCTAAACATGAAGAGTATACGTAAAAATACAAAGAAAAATAAAAAATTAATTTCATATTAAAAGAATACATAACATGCTCGAGACATACAGAACAAAGAGGCGCAAAGAAAACTTCCCAGACATTTATCTCCTTCATTTGTATTCAAAATTGACCAAAATCATATTTATTGCTCATAAAATTAAATTATTTATTTAATGAAAGTATTCCATTTAATTTGGAGTTGAGGTGCAAAAGTTAGCTTTTAGTTCCCTGTTGTACTATATATCTATATCAAATATTCATTATATTTACTCTTTATATTTTTAGCATCTTTATATTTTTTATGTACTTGCAAATATTATTTGAAATACATGTAAATAATCCTGGACATGCGAGCCCACAACGAGCCATTATGCAATAAATGTTATTACGAATACCATTCCTTGATCTGAAATGAATAACAACTAATTTGCATAAGAGGTCCCTCGGTACAATTAGAGTTATATATTATGGACATCTTAATAATCATACAACTGTTGATTCAATTATCGAATCATAAAACCTGGTGCTTGGATGAATATCTAAAGAGTTAGATTGCGGACTCATCACGCATCGTCAAATGATTATTAAGAGAGGATCTCCAGCCTGAGAAGGAGATGGCAATCTTTTCTCTAAAGGGTGATATCTGACCGACCTCTTGATGCATCCTCTGCATAGGAATAGAGATTTGGGGGTTTCAGATTAGTTAGGTCAAAGAGTTGACTTAACGAGATCGAGATAACCAAAGTCCTATGTCATATGCTATCACGATAAAGGCACGCATCCTCTGACCGGAGACAGATGTGTTACTATATATTTAAGTATGTACATTTGGCAGACCAATAGGTTGATGATCTAACCAAGGTCTATACACTGACGCGCTGGTGTGTATGCAAGGGCATATGAGTAATACGATCTCTCAAATGGATAATACAAGTTCATTTAATAAACCGGAAGACATGAGCTCACTCATGAGATATTGGGAAAAATTAAATTCTGCGCATGGTCATCTCGCTTTGGAAGCTTGACTGAATTTGTAGGTTTGATATATACTTTTGGAAAGTATATGATCAATACTTAGGTATGATATATGCTTTTCGAAAGTATATGATCGATACCAACTCCCAATGATCGAACTAGAAACTTAATGATAAAACATTGAAGAAGACATTTCAAAAGAGATCTAAAACTTTGGATTTGTTCTTGGTCTTCCGGTATGCAGGATGTACAAGTATTAGGAATATCTGAGGGTGATGTGATCATAAACGACTGTATAACCATGACGCTTCCATTCTGAGGGAGTAATGAAACATGTCTGGATTTTAGTGACTCCTCTCATAGATAAGTGATCTAATCTTAGTCCAAATTTGGACATTGATCTGAATGTGATTCGCATACAATGAGAAGATTAGATCTACGACTTTGATTTAATCAAACATCTATGGGAGGTCACAAGATCTATATTTGAGATGTGATCTCAATATCCAAGTCAGTATACGTGGAACAATACAATCTCCCTATCCTTATCTCCAAGTATCCACGGAGAAAGCATATTATCCTTGAAAGAGTTCGTGGATAATTTCATTGTTGATATTATGTATCAGAGTATTAAGAAGTGGATAATTAAATGTGATTTGATTATCATGAATAATATGAGTTTGATTCATATTATAAGAAGAGTTATCTAAGATAATTAAATGTGATTTAATTATCAAAGATGTGAATAATGTGAATGTGATTCATATTATTTGGGCAAACAAGAAGAGAGTTTGAAGATGATTAAATGTGATTTAATGAATATGAATAATGTGGGTAGCACTATCCATATTAATCATATATATTATAAATGTGATTCATAATATATAAGAGAGAGCTATTTGTGATTTATATTTGTTGATTAATTATATATGTGAAATGGATTCACATTAGATAATTAATGAAAATATAATTTACATTCTGGGGGGTTGTGAATGTGATTCACATTTTTCCAATGGCATGATTGCAATGTTTAAAAGATAATTATGAATTATTTTGTGAGATAATTTACAACAATTATTGTTGTAAATCTTGGAGATATCATGAGATAATGAGATCTCATGAGATATTGAGATCTCATAAGATGATTCGTTGTCGTCCCCCCTTTTAGGGGATGTAGTTAGTATCCTTATTATCTACAAGACTAGTCAATTGATTTGATTTAAAATTAATTTATATTGATTTATCAATATATATTAATTTAAATCAAATTAATTGTTGTTGTGTTTTTACAACAAGATCATAGGCATTGAAAGAAACACAAATGAATCTCACCCATTGATTGTGTGATGTCCATGGATTGGGATACATGGACTCCTAGAACCCTATATTAGAAGAGGCAACCCTTGCTCTTCAAGGCATATATGATCAATCAATAATCTCTCTCTCTCCTCTACACGCCAAAGGTCCTCTCCATTTCTCTCATTATGGTCGTCTACCATAGAGCCCAAGAGAGAGTCGTCATCACCGTAACATCGTCGTTATGTTCTCATATCATATACTCGTAGATCTCCATCTCCTTTGGTGTGTCTCGCTCATGAAGAAGATGTTGTATCTCGTATGACGAGATCAGAAGATTCGCCACTTGGATCATCAACATGGATTGTGAGGAGCATGTGTCTCATCAACACGCTCGCAAGCGTCTCCATTTGGATCGGACTTGAGACAGGAGGTCTCTTCATTTAGAGACTCGATTGCAACCACGCTTCAAGAGGAAATTCTAGTATATACTTGCGATTTATATGAAATGATCCAAGAAGTGTTCTTGGATCATGTGATTTCGACATTTTAAATTTTTTAAATTTTGCTGCTTGAAGCAACTAGTGCGACAAGTCACTCCCGAACGAATTCGATGCGATCCTCACACTTCTATGATGCACTTAAGGATCTTACCATATCCTTCAAGTGGTATCAGAGCCCCATGTTGGAGATTTTAGATATGATCTATAAACCAAAGAAGACTTGGGTTCATAAGGGATTGTGAAAATTCTATCGCATTTCAATTTTTGCATCCCTATTTTGTGATAAATTTCGGCCGTGTTTAAAATGTTTAAATATGAAACTATCACTTTAATAATGTTTTCCATTAATTAAGAAAATCGTGGGATTTGAGTTTGCATGATTTGGAATCCGATAAGTCTAGTTATGATCTTTTTAATGACCATATATCCTTTGTTTCGGGGTAGCGAATCATGACGTAATTAAAGAGTTAATTACTGTTTTGGAATACCTAAAAATGTATGCTAATCACTTGGGTTCTATTTTAAATCAAATATCAATCTTTGAGTTTGCTTAATTTAGATTTAAATTGGTTGAGATATGTTAATTTTAGCAAGTAGGGGTCACTGTTGGAAATTACATACTTAATCATGAACCTTGTGATTGTCATTCGATTAAAATTAATGGTTAATTTCCTGATATAATTATTGATTAATATTTGTGAAATATTTAAAGATGATAATTATTTACTTAAATTACATTGATCATAATCAACTTGATTAGATGTGATCTAGATCCCAATTACTTACTTGAACTTTCCAACAAACAAAGATGCTTGAATAGGATTGGGAATTTGTTTAGCAAATTTCCTTATAATATTAATCGAATTATTTTGACTATTATTATATGGTATAACTTCGGTTGAAAAATCGATTATCATCTCAAGTACACAATGATGAATTTGGCATTATCCTTTCCTGAGGTGGATATGGTGTCTAATCAAGGAACGTTGGGGTAGCAGGTTGCACCTTGTGCGGTCTATCTCACTCCCATCGATACTGGACATGATAATGGGTAGGGATGGGATAATGCAGGAGAGATCATGATGTATTTTTCTAATTATTTAAATTCGAATAATATGTACTTCGAGATAATACCATCCTTTCAAGTAACAATCAAAATTGTTGATTTAATTGGATCATTAATTTAATGTGATTAGATTGATTGGAATCCAATTAAAAATTAAAATACTCTATTATGAATAGAGTTGTATTCTCTTAGAATAATTACTCATAATGAATATGATTCATGATGATTAATTAGAATTTGAACGTGATATGAAGGATCACATAAGTAACATTCATGATCTCCCGTCAAGGCAAAGGGTTCCGTCACCAGAGATTGTATGTTGGAGACACATGTCTGAAGTGACAGCTCCTGCATACAAGCACATCTAGATCGGGCTCTTCGCTTCTCGAAAGAGTAAGGATGTATGCATAATGATCCCAATATCGGATCCTCATATTATTGGGACGATACTGGATTGCACATAGCGAGTTGTATTCCTATTGATGGTTGGTTCAATTAATAACGAGTCAACATCACCTTAGGAGTAGTGGGCTCAGGTGTTAAAGATCGAATTGGGAATACAAGTTGGACTTGTAAGGTGGAATGTGTTCCTTTTTCTTTTTATCCGAGCTACAAGTTCTCATATTATTGAGATGTAACAAAGATAAGGAAGGAGATCCCAGATCTTGCTGAGATATAATGGTAAGTATATCTCTTACATTGAAAGTGATTAAGGGAATGAACTTTCAATGTTGACGAGGCAAGACAACCTTGATATAGAAACTCCTAAATCAAAGTAAAATATATATTTACATATATTTATGCAAATTCTTATTTCAGATAATCCTTCATTAAACCCACTCAACGTTATACTCAATAATAACCAATAAAATATCATGGATTGGATCCACGATCAAGATATTGTACTTGCAATTGGACACATAATGTATGTGGTTGCAATGTGCAGTTTCCTCATAATAATGAAGAATGACAATTAAATAGATAAAAGGACTACAACCCTAGTGTTTGTATATCCCTACAGTCTTGATCTCATCGAATGTACTTTTGAAGTGACATGTCAATGATGATCACAATTATCAAGTAATCCTTATAAAATCTAAGAAAATGATCTGGCATACATATGTGCTCTCGACATTTAATCATGAATGACATGGTTTACTGCATTATGCAGAATGGTGGCTCTATAAGAGATGATATACTCAAAATGTTTGAATACCTATCTGAACCAATGATTTTAAGAGTTAAGATGGATGTAGATGATGAGTGTCATCTTTCTATTATCTGTACTCTAGTCATTCATGAAGCTTCATAATATTCATATTGTATGAATTGAATGAAGCATGTATAAATGTTAAAATGGTTCTATATTGAAATATTTTAAATTTAATATAAGATATCCTTTGTCTTAAGCAATGGTTGTTTATAGATGAAGAAAGCGCAGTGGAAGCACAGGTCTGATCCATGTTAGAATGAAAGTCAAGGAGTTGACTGTACTTCTGTAATTTCCATATGACATCCAAAGAGTTGGATGAATGTCAATACTGTAATAAACCGATGTATTGATAGTGTGACTATCTGGTCTATCTAGGATCCTTAGGATGCGTTTGGTTGGCGGGTTAAGGCGGGTTAAACTGGTAGAGGGTAATCCGTTTTTGTGTTTTTGTGTTTGGATAGAGGGTTAAACTGGGGGTGGGTTAGAAGTGGGTTTGGGGTGATACGATTGTATTGGAGTTTGAAAAAGTGAGTAGTTATTGTGATGTGATTGTATTGAAGTTTGGAAAAGGGAATAGAAGTGGAGTAGTTTATAATTTTTATATGATATGATGGTATAATATATTATTTTTTGATAGGATTGATGATGTAAAATTGATTTATTTAATTTTTTAAAAAAGGAATAAAGTGGGGCCCACGGGGAGAGAGGGGGATGTGGGTTAAGGGAGAGGTAAACTCCCCTAACCCGCAGGTAACCTGCGAACCGAACGCTACCTTAGAGAATGACTAGGATAGTGCATCAAAATAATGTACATCTACATATAATCATTAAAATTGACTTTCTTATTTGATAGGATTAAAGTCTAATAATTGTATCTCATTCTTCTAATAATACTTGCAATTGGTTGCATATGTATTAGAAGACTGGAATTTGATCTTCATGTTTAGTAAGTCATCTATACGGATATTGATGCAATTGTTGCAACAATCTCTATTGGATAAATAGACTTCATATTTTCAGTGGGAGAGTCCTTAGTCTTAGATAATATTTTTATGAACTGGATATTAGAATACACTCATAGTTTATTTCTAAGTGTTGGAAATAAACATGAATTCTGGAATAAACCTATCCTAAATAGTTATGATGGATATATTTCAGATAGTAGTCTGACATCTGGAGGACTCTACTATATTAGAAAATTAATGAATGGTTCATTAACATTTTTAATACTGCAAATTAAACCTTAAAAGATCAATAGGAGGATGAAAATCATTTGACAATGATCTGGCATCTAGCCTATGACATATGTCTATTGATGAGATCAATAGACTAGTTAGATATGAAACTTTAGAATGTCTAAAATTACAAAACTTACATACTTATGAATATTGTATTCAAAGTAAAATGTCCAATACACCTTTCTTTGGGAATGATGTTAGATGTCGAGGTATTCAAGATCTCATACATATTGATGTATGTGGATCCTCTGTATCAAACTAAACATTATGGATATGTGATATCTATTGATGATTATTTATGATATGAGATTTCTTTCCTTCACCTTAGAAAATTTTGAAATGTTCAAAGATTTCATAATTTTGGTTTGGAATCAAATTTTGAATGAAGATGAAATGAATTTGATCTAATCAAGGTAGTAAGTACCTATTAGATGAATTCATGGAATACCTTATGAAGAAAGGAATATCATTCCTTTCTCGTTCCTCCCGATAAACCTAAACTCAATAGAGTTGTAGGGAGATACAATTGGATCATGTGTGACATGATTTGATCAATGATTAATTTTAGCATTATTACCTCTTAATTTCGAGGTATATATTTAGTAGAGACTATAATGTGTATCCTTAATAAAGTTCCATGCAAGTAAGCTAGAATCGAGCAATAGAGAATGCTACTTCATTAGGAAAATAAAGGATGGTATTAGATATCTACTTTATGACCTTGAAACTCTTAAAAGATCTCATCTTTGAGAATGCGATTCTTAGAGGATGAGACTCTTGAGAATCAAGACGAAAATGAAGTGAAGGAACTCATTGAATCTTGAGAAGATTATGAGGCTCCTGAAATTGGAAACTAAAAGGACAATTAAAGATGAAACACTCATACTTCTTCAAATGGTTTGAGGATGTATTCTATGTGTCAGAGAAATTTGACAATGATCTAACTTCATGTGATGAAGCCTCTAAAGATCATGACATGGAAAGATGGATTTCAACAATAAAGTCTAAAGTAGACTTCATATACAAGTGTTGTTGTATATAGACCCTCGAGGATCCACCTATATGGATAAGACCTATTAAGGTGTAAATGGATCTTCAAGAGAAAGAGAGAACCTGATGAGAAGGTAGAGACCATTCAAAGCATGACTTGTATCTTCAAGATACACACCGAAGAGAAGACATCAATTGTGATTAGACTTACTCTCGAGTGACCATGCTTAAACCCATCAGAATATTGCTAACTTTAGCTGCACAACTTGACTATGACATCTTCAAGATGTGAGTCAAGATTGCATTCCTCCATGAATACCTCTCTAAGGATATTCATATGAAGTAGACCCAGGGCTTCGTGGTTGAGGAAAGCAAGGTGTGCAAGCTGAATAACTCCGTCTATGGACTCGAATAATAGGAACATAAGATTTGATGAAATTATAATATTATGATTTCAGATAGAATCTCGATGAACCATGTAAAGCTTAGTGGGAGTGCCATTATGCTCATTGCACTAAATGTAGATGATATCCTAATCATTTGGAATGATATAAGGATAATATAATAATAAGTATTTTATAATCTGGCTATTCGATACCTTGAGATATGATCTCAAGAATACCTCTTAGATCTTAGTTTTGAAGTTGTTCAGAAGCAAAGAGAAGAGGGTATTGGGACCGTCACATTAGTAGTACACCTTGGACATTTTCATTTTCTAGAAAATTCCAAGAAAGACTTCTTTCCCTTATGATATGATTTTGACCAATCTAAAGGGATAACACCTCAAGGAGTTTAGGAAGTAAATGTTAGAACTGCTTGCCCTTGTGCATCAGTTATAAGAAGCCGAGTGTATGCTAGATGTGTACAAAAGTCAAATGTCTGCCATATAGTGGGAGTAATAAACTGTTGCAAATTCTACTAAAGAAACAAAACACTTTGTTGCAGTAATAACAAAATCATCAGATGACAATATTTTCTTCAGAGATAGTGATCTCAAAGTCCTATCTTCAAGAACTTAAGACTTTATAAATAGAGATCTAAAAGGTCTTAATTGCAGATACCTTAGGAGATAGATATCTCCAAGAATAAGGGTACTCTGATGAGGATTATGGAAATACTGGTTATAATTATTATTAAGTTGTAGTATCAAGGACACTATAACTGACAATATTGAGTATTGGTGGCATAAGATGCAACATTCGTATTAGATGTGAGCACTGTTACTAGGAGATATGCAAGGGCCGTAAAAGGACTTGGTATAGTCTCTAGGGAATAGAGTGATTGATTAGCTTACCTAACTATTTTTTTAAATAGCCAATGATTGTCACATGAATGTGAGTTTAAAGGATTAGTCATTAATGACTCTTCGGGCTAGTGGGAGATTGTTGGACAGGCAAGCCCACTGCGAGCCATTATGCAATAAATGTTATTACGAATATCATTCCCTGATCTGAAATGAAGAATAACTAATTTTCATAATAGGTACCTTAGTACAATTAGGGTTATGTGTCATGGCCATCTTAATGATCATACAACTTTTGATTGAATTATTGAATCATAGAGCCTGGTGCTTGGATGAATATCTAAAGAGTTAGATTGAAGACTCACCAAGCATCGTTAAATGGTTGTTAAGAGAGAATCTCCAGTCGGAGAAGGAGATGGAAATCTTTTCTCTAAAGGCTGATATCTGACCGACCTCTTGATGCAGGTCCTCTACATAGGATTAGATATTCGGAGGTGTCAAACTAGTTAGATCAAAGAGTTGACTTAACGAGATTGAGATAACCAAAGTTCTATGTCATATGTTATCACGCTAAAGGCATGCATCCTCTGATCAGAGAGGGATGTGTTACTATATGTTTGAGTATGTACATTCGCCAGACCAATAGGTTGATGATCTAACCAATGTCTATACACCGGTGCGCTGGTGTGCATGCAAGGGCGTATGAGTAATACGATCTCTCAAAGGGATCATACAGGTTCATTTACTGAACCAGAAGACATGAGCTCCCTCATGAGATATTGGGAACAATCAAATTTCATACACGGTCGTTTTGCTTTGGAAGCTTGACTGAATTTATAGGTTTGATATATACTTTTGGAAAGTATATGATCAACACCTGGGTATGATATATGCTTTTGGAAAGTATATGATCGATACCAATTCTCAATGATCGAATGAGAAACTTAATGATAAAACCCTGAAGAAGACAATCCAAAAGAGATCTAAAACTTCGAGTTTGTTTTTGTTCTTCCATTATGCTTGATGTACAGATAGTAGGAATACACGAAGCTAATGTAATCAAAAACAGTTGTAAAACCATGATGCTTCCATTATGAGGGAATGATGAAACAGGTCAGGATTTTAATGGCTCCTCTCATAAAGAAGTGATCTAATCTTAGTCGAAATATTGGACATTGATCTGAATGTGATTCAGATACAATGAGAAGATTAGATCTACGGCTTTGATTTAATCAAACATCTATGGGAGGTCCGCAAGATCTGGATTTGAGATGTGATCTCAATATCCATGTCACTGTACAAGGAACAATACAATAACCATGTCCCTATCTCCAAGTATCCGCGAAGAAAGCGCATTATCCTTGAAAGAGTTCATGGATAATTTTGTTGTTGATATTATATATCTGAGCAGTAAGAAATGGATAATTAAATGTGATTTGATTATCATGAATAATATGAATTTGATTCATATTATAAGGAGAGTTATCTAAGATAATTAAATATGATTTAATTATCAAAGATGGGAATAATGTAAATGTGATTCATATTATTTGTGCACATGAGAACAAAGATACAAGATGATTAAATGTGATTTAATGAATATGAATAATGAGGATAACACTATCCATATTAATCATATATATTATAAATGTGATTTATAATATATAAGAGAGATCTATTTATGATTTATATTTGTTGATTAATTATAGATATAAATTGGATTCACATTGGATAATTAATTAAAAAATAATTTATATTTTTTTGGGTTGTGAATGTGATTCACATTTTTCCAATGGCATGATTGCAATGTTCACAAGATAATTATAAATTATGTTGTGAGATAATTTACAACAAATATTGTTGTAAATCTTGGAGATATCATAAGATAATGAAATCTTATGAGATGATGAGATCTCATGAGATAATGAGATCTCATGAGATGATTGGTGGTCCCCCCCCCATTTAGGGGATGTAGTTAGTCTCATCATTATCTCCAGGACTAGCCAATTGATTTGATTTGAAATTAACTTATATTGATTTATCAATATATAATAATTTAATTCAAATTAATTGTTGTTGTGTCTTTACAAAAAGATCATAGTCATTGGAAGAAACACAAATCAATCTCACCCATTGATTAGGTGATGTCCATGGATTGGGATCCATGGACTCCCAGAACCCTATATAAGAAGAGACACCCCTCGCTCTTCAAAACATATATGATCAATCCATAAGCTCTCTCTCTCTCTACACGCCACAGGTCCTCTACCTTTATCTCATTATGGACGTTCACCATGGAGCCCAAGAGAGAGTCGTCATCACCGCAGCATCATCGTTATGTTGTCGTATTCGTGGATCTTCATCTCCTTCGGCACGTCTCACTTGTGAAGATGTTGGATCTCGTATGATGAGATTAGGATATCCACCATTTGTATCATCAACATGGATTGTGAGGAGCACGCATCTTATCAACGTACTCGCAAGCGTCTCCTCCGTTGGATCGGACTTGAGGCAGGAGGTCTCTTCGTTTAGAGACTCGATCACAACAACGTTTCAAGAGGTAACCCTGGTACCTATTTGTGGTTTGGATGAAATGATCCAAGAAGTGTTCTTGGATCATGTGGTTTCGCTATTTTAATTTTTTTAAATTCCGCTGCCTGGAGCGACTTGTCGCTCCCGATCGTATTCGATGCGATCCTCATACTTCCATGATGCGCATAAGGATCTTATCATATCCTTCAAATAATAGAAATAAAATAAAATCAAAAAAGTCATTAAAATAAATAAAATATAAAGTATATGGGTAAATTATATATATAATACATACACATAAGTATTTAAGTATATAAGTAAATAAAATAGTACTCTAAAATTATGTAAACAATTAACTAAATAAGTTATAAATATAGAAATTGTGTATATTTATAATAAAATATACAATACAAAATAAAAATAAAATAATGAAAATACAAGTATTATGCACAGAAATGTAAATACTACCCTATAATAAATTAACTTGTTAAATAGATAATAAGAATAAAATACTAAATAAAATTACAAATATTTTTTATATTTTATTCAAAAGTTAATAAAATCATTTAGTATTTTAAATGTATTAATAAGGGATTTATTCCCATTTATTTTCTAGTTGGTCTATGTGGACCAACCAGAAAGCAACGGTTGTTGACCCATAGGTTAATAGTCCTTGTTACCGCTACCCGACCTTTCGAAACCCAACACACTCCATCTTTGTCCAATTTTGTGGAGTTGAATCACCACTCGAGGAACCTTGGATTCTTTACCAATATTGTTCACCTCATCTTCCTCAACCTCGACGGTGCTTCTGATTGCCCAAATTCTTGGCAAGTTGAGGGCTATCCCGTAATCATCCCAATCCCTTGCTTGTGCATAAATAAGAGACCTTAGCCCCCTTTTTTGGATTTGATCCTTGATAACATCCCGCAACCTAATAGGAGTAACATGTTATTTTCCTTATGTGACAGTAAGCAGCTCCAAGCCATGTCGGTGTGGAGAAGGGTGTAAATCGTGTTGATCCAGGTCAGCCAAGCTCCATTCCGGCGAAAACCTCTTCTCCTTGAGCCTTCAGGTTTGAGATGCTCTTTCCTTAGTTTTCTTATCCCATTTTACTTCCAAATCTTAGTTCAAATTTTAATTTCTTTAATTAGAGTTAAACTTAGCATAATTTTAGGATCTAAAATCATTGGAGCTACAAGCTCCAACTCGAATTCTCCAACATCTCGATTGTTCCTCAACATATTTCTCCCCCTCTCCGATCTCTTTTCCTGCTTCAACATATCTCTTCACAAAACACCATGAATCCACAAGGTTCGGGATGATCTGAGATCCTTCTTTCATCCCCTTGTTAGAGCTTCTTGTCAGCTCCATTCAAATGCTATCCATCTTGAGCAACAGGCGAATGACATTTGCCTCGAGCCGAGTATCTGTTTTCTATAGGTCATGGGTCCAAACGAGCCTCTAGAAGAATATTCAGAACCCAAGTAAGAGATCTAGGTCATCCTAATCTCTAGGGTCCCTTTGATGGACCTTAGACCCCTTTGAGACATTCTGTAGACGTGGCTCGGTCCTAGGAAGCCAGTGCAACCACCGGTGAGGATATAGGTGGACGAAGACATGCGAAATCCTTGATTTATGCTCACCCAACCCGATGTTCTTCTGAGTTCTTCGAGCCAACCCCGTCTGATCATGAGTAAGGCTTGTATCTAATCAGGGATCTGTATTTCAACTGAATCTTTATGCCCCCTGGCCGTTAAATCAACCACGTGGCGTAAGAAGAAGCGCTATATCAAGCCACTTAAAGGGGTAAACTTCATAGAGCCCCTCCATCTCTTTTGTATTTTATATTTGGTTATGTAAATATTAAGTACCCTTTAAATCATTCTGTAAATATTGTAAAGGACCCTCCCCCCTCATTTATTGTATGTTACATCAGAGTCTACGTAAGGTCACCTCACGTGGCGACCCACATGAGGCGAGCATTTTATTTAGAGGACCCTCTGAGTTTCTATATTTATCTTTAGTACTTAAAATCACAATATTAATGTAATATTTAGGGTTATTTGCAAGTATGCCTTCAGACTATATTTTTATTACAAATATACCCTTACAGGCTATTTTATTTTGTTTATGTGTTTATATTTTACAATGTAGCTCTTGTGCCATATTAATTCTGAAAAATGTTGTAAATGCCCGATATATTGCTACACACATATTTCCATTTAGCATTTTATTGTATTTGCTAATTATTAAAAATCAAATAGGAGCTATGTATTCCTTATCTAGCTATAAAAATAAAAAAAAATAGAAAAATACTTTTAAAAGGTTTTTATCTCTAGAGATGTGAAATGTCTGGAGGATGACTTCCTCAAAGGTCAAGACAGAAATGAAGTAGAGGAACTCATTGAATCCCCTGAGGATTCTGAGCTTCCTGGACTAAAAACTGAAGAGATAAATAAAGATGAAACACACATACCTCTTTAAAGGAGTTCGAGGGTGGTTGCACCACCTGAAAGGTATTGATTCCATGTGTCAGGTGAAACTGACAATGATCATGTTTCATTTGATGAAGCACTCGCAGATCATGACATGGATAGATGGATGCTAGCAATGAAGTCAAAAATTGACTCCATGCATAAGAATGGTGTATGGACCCTAGAGGATCCACCTAAAGGGGTAAAACCCATTGGGTGTAAATGGATCTTCAAGAGAAAAAGGGGACCTGATGGGAAAGTAGAGACTTTCAAGGCACAGCTTGTGGCCAAGGTTTACACACATAGAGAAGGCATCGACTATGATGAGACATTCTCTCCTGTGGCTATGCTTTAGTCCATCAGGACACTGCTGGCTATAGATGCATCTCTTGACTAAGACATCTAGCAGATGGACGTGAAGACAGCTTTACTCAATGGATACCTCAAGGAGGATATCTATATGGAGCAGCCCTAGGGCTTTATAGTTGAGGATGGAAAAGTATGCAAGCTGAAGAAATCCATCTATGGGCTCAAACAAGCTTCTCGTAGCTGGAACATCAGATTTGACAAAACCATAAAGAGTTATGATTTTGTGCAGAATCCTGATGAACCTGGTGTGCACAAGAAGCTTAGTGGGAGTGCTATTGTGTTCATCGTGCTTTACGTAGATGACATCCTTATCATTGGGAATGATACTGAGATGATGACCAGTGTGAAAATAATGCTATATCATACCTTCGAGATGAAAGATCTTGGAGAAGCCTCTTACATCTTAGGCCTGAAGTTGTTCGGAAACCGAGAAAAGAGGATATTGGGATTATCACAACATGGGTATATTAAGAAGATTCTTGAACGTTTCCATATGGATAGTTCCAAGAAAGGATTCCTCTCCTTAAGACATGTTATCCATATGTCTAAAGGGATGGCTCCTCAAAGTTTTTAGGAAAAGAAGGCCATGGTTGGATGCCCCTATACATCAGTTTTAGGAAGCTTAATGTATGCCATGATGTGTACTAGACCTGACATCTACCATGCAATGGGAGTGGTAAATCGTTACCAATCCTGTTATGGAGAGCAACACTGGAATATCGTAAAGAACATTTTCAAATATCTAAGACAGATGCAAGATTACATCTTGGTCTATGGAGATGGTGATCTCCAAGTCTTGGGATATACATATTCAGACTTCCAGTCGGATATTGATGATCGAAAGTCAACATCAGGGTTTGTATTCCTGTTGAACGATGGTGATGTGAGCTGGAGAAGCAATAAACATGACAATACGATAGATTCAACAATAGAAGCCGAATATACTGCCGCATCGGATGCTGCAAAGGAGGTGGAGTGATTGTGCAAGTTCATTCTGGAGCTTGGCGTAGTTTCCTCGGATACTCCCATCTCGTTACTCTACAATAACACAGGAGCCATTGCCCAAGCGAAGGAACCCAGATGGCATCAAAAGATCAATCGCATGGAAAGGAAATACCACATCATTAGGGAGATTCAAAAGCGTGATGATATCGTCATCACAAAGGTGGCCTCTATCGACAACGTTGCTGATCCTCTTACCAAACCTCTGACACAGAAGGTTTTCGACCAACATGGAATGAGTATGGGTTTAAGGATGGTTTCTGAATGTTTCTGAGGGCTAGTGGGAGATTGTTAGCCATGTGAGCCCGAGGCGAACCATTCTTACAATAAATGTTATTGTAATAAATGATTTATCAATAAAAGTTATTGATTGTTTCACTCCCTTTCTGGGATTAAATGAATGAATGCTACGGTCCCTATATACAATTAGGGTTATGTATCGTGGCCATCTTGATAATCATAGAGCTGTTGATTCATTAATTGAATCATAGATGCTGGTGCTTGGATGAGTATCTAAGGAGTTAAATAGAGGACTCATCAAGCACCGTCAAATGATTATTAAGAGATGATCTCAAGCCTGAGTAGGAGATGGCAATCCTTTCTCATTAAGGCTGATATCTTACCGACCTCTTGATGCAGGTCCTCTACATGGGAATAGTGATTCGGAGGTGTAAGATTAGTTAGGTCAAAGGGTTAACTTAATGAGATCGAGATAACCTAAGTCTTATATTGAATACTGTCACCACATAGGCACACATCCTCTGACCAGAGACAGATGTGTTACTATATGTCTGAGTGTGTACATTTTGCAGACCAATAGGTTGATGACCTAACCAAGGTCTATACACCAGCGAGCTGGTGTGCATATAAGGGCATATGAGTAATACGATCTCTCAAAGGGGTCATACAGGTTCACTTGTGAATCGGGAGGCATGAGCTCACTCATGAGGTATTGGGACCGATCAAATTTCATGCATGGTCGTCGTGCTTTGGATGCATGACAAGAACTTGAAGGTATGATATATGCTTTGGGAAAGCATATGATCAATACCGATTCCCAATGACCAAGATTGAGAAACTTGATGATTAAACCATAAAGAAGACGATGTAAAATTGATCTATATCTTTGGATTTATCATAAGTCTTCCAGTACGTAGGATGTACATGTGTTAGGAATACCTGAGGGTGATTTGATCATAAACGATTGTATAACCATGACACTTCCAGTCCGAGGGAGTGATGAAACAGGTTTGGATTTTAGTGACTCATCTCAGTAGAGAAGTAATCTGATCTTGGTCCAAGCGTTGGACATTAATCTGAATAAGATTCATATTCAACGAGAAGATTAGATTTGCGATCTTTATTTAATCAAGCATCTATGAGAGGTCCGTGAGATCTAGATTTGAAAGGGTATACGTGGAATAATACAATCACCATGTCCTTATCTCCAAGTATCTGCGGAGAAAGCGCATTATTCTTGAAAGGGTACAAGAATAATTCCATAGTTGAATTACATCTAAGCATTGGGAAATGGATAATTAAATGTGATTTAATTATCTAGAATAATGTGAATTTGATTCACATTATTGGGATATATGTGAATGATGATCCAATATAATTATAGGGAGCCCCAGACCTCCTATATCCATTGAGAAAGTGCAAAACATAACATCCCCCTTTGAGGGCTTCTCTCATGATTTCATCCCGCTCCTCACGGAGTAGGGTTCCACGTTGGATCCCGTTGTTCTTCATTGTCCTTTATCTTTTTCCATGTTTCGCTTCTGTATGTTTATTTTCTAACAGATATTATCAAAAAAATCAAAAAAACAACGTCATTTTCTCTGTCTGAAATATGAAAACTCGTAAAAATTCAAAAATTACTAAAAATTTTAAAAAAAATAGATTAATTCTCATTTGGTGTGCTTTAATTTCTATCCAAATTTTGTACATTAATAATTTATAAAACCCAAAAAATCTAATTACTAAAAATCTTATAAAAATAATAAAAAAATTGAAGAAAAATCCAAAATAGTGATTTCAGTTCTAATTTTTAAATAATTTCCTTTAGTTTCTAGGAAAAATAAATTCCGTAATTTTTTATTTCATTTAATATTTTCAAATTGTGAAATAGTTATGTTTATTCATTGTTTGCATTTTCCCTTATTTTTATTCATTTTAAAAATCCTAAAAATCTAAAAATCTATGAAAAAACAAAAAAATAGTAAAAAATTCATAAAAACATAAAAATATTTTCTTTAGACATTTTTGAGTTTTTTTGTTATATTTGAAAAATCCAAAAAATGTATATCTTTTACGTATGAACTTGCTTTGAAAATCATAATTTTGATAATTTAAAAAATTGTAAAATTAAAATCGCTAAAAATTTGAAAATCAGAAAATAAAAAATATAAATTAAAAAAATTTAAAAGAAAAGAAAAGAAATGAAAATTTCCACAAAACCAAGGATAGTTTGCATTTGAGATTCCCTTTTCTTTTAATTGATTTTATATTGATTATTTGAATAACCCTCGGGAATTGTAGCCTCCCTGAGTTTCATCATGTTCGCTATACAGGTAAATAAGTAGCAAAAATATTTCTCTTGCTCCACATATATTTTATAATTATTTCAGCTCGAGAAAAAATAAATTTTTTATTGAAGCTTAATTGGGTTACAACGATTTGTTCATAATTTAAATAATCAAAAATCCGATGAAAGCGTTACAACAACCGTGCTCCCAGGCAACGGCGCCATTCTCATGATGCGATTTTGAGATCGACTAAGGTGGAATAAATAAATCAAGTGTCGTTTTCCCCAATCAATCAAATCGATCAACAAGAAAATCAAACCACTAAGATATAAAATAATCAATGTAAGTGGTTTCACTACTTTCATTTGCCTAATATAGTGACTAGGGTCGAACGCAAGGAGCACACTTAAGAGCTAAGTAGTGTCATTTCAAAAGAGTTTCTATTATTTTTAGGGGTTTTTAGTTTTTGCAATTTTTAATTTTCAATAAGAGAAAAATAAGCACAAATGATAAAAACAAACACACACACTTTTTGTAATTTTCTAATAGGCCAAAAACACTAAAAAATACAATAAAAATATTTTTGGGTTTTTTATGTTTTATATTTTTTGGTAATTTTTATAAATTTTCAAATGTTTTTATGATTTTCCAAAAAAACAATTAGTGATAAAAATAGCAAATAGTGCATAGCCAGGAGAATTTTGCAAATTAAAAATAATTAAAATACCCAACAGTCTAGATGGGATTTTCATGGTAAAAAAGCAGCAAATATCTACATACAGAAACTGAAATCACTATTTTTTTGAATTTTTCTACAATTTTATATATTTTTTATTAGTTTAAGATGTTTTACAATTTTATGGTTTTTATAAGATATTTTCAAAAATACTGGAGATAAAAGACCTAAAAGACAACTACCTTAATTTTTATGGAATTCTTAAATGATTTTTTGAATTTTTATAATTTTCTTAAAGCAAACGGGACACCTTTTAGGGATTTTTCATTTTTAATAATAGAAGCACCCAAATAAACACATAAACATTACCATAAAGAATACATGCTAGCAGGAGCTATAGGTAATTTTTAGATAATTTTAGGGTTTATTTAGTATTTATTGCATTAAACAAAAGACATGTAGTTAAAAATAGTTCACAAGAACCTATGTGTAATTACTTTAGGTTTATGGGCCCTAGAAATAACTAAGTCAAGAACTATAAGGGCCTTTATGCAAGTTTTCCATAAAATACATGCACATCATGTGAATCAGGCAAGCTAGGGTATAAATGCAAATTTTCAGAACTTAACATTCATTCCAAAACACTAAGAAGTTCAGACCAAATACTACAAATAACCCAGAAAACACGTGAAGCTACACATGACATGAACTCGACTGGACTAGAGTGTAAATAGATAAACTACAAGGGTCCTACTACAAATATTCTTAACGACAAATTTTATTTATTGAACTAAAGCGAAATAAAATAACATGCAGGGGTAACAAGGAAATATACCCATATGACACGTGAGGCACGCGTGGGCATTCTAACGGCTTTGATGGCTCTGTGCGAAAGGATCTGATGATTCAGAGTATGTCGGTGACGTGCGGTCAGATCTGTTGCGTTAGGTTTGATATAACGGCCTGCAAAGCTTCTTGTCGGGCGGCTTAATTAGGGGTCCCAGATCTGATTCAAGCGTCAAGATGAGACGCCAAAGGAGGGCTCGGATCAAATATGAGATGGCAGCTCCAGATCGAGCAGTTGTGGAAGTGGTTGAAGATCAGGTGTCTGAGGAGCTTCGATCGATGAAATGTAAAGATCTTCTATTCAGATTGGTGCTCCAAAAGGTTCAACAACTCCGAGTAAGTGCTCCACGTCGGATGATCAACTTTGATGAGATGGAGGGCGGTCAGATGATCGAAGCGATGGAGCTCCACCTGGAGCTGCTCTGCCTGAGTAGCTGGGGCACAAATTCGGTCTCCTCGCGTGCTTCAATACCTGCAAAGGAAACTAGTACTCGGGGACGTAGCTCCGATCCAGTTATTGCTTGGAAAACATCAAAAAGCAAGGGGGGATGGGGACTTGATCTCTAGAGTATATGGAGGAAGGAGATCAGACCTTAATCTCGCTCCGATGAGCAAGTCTAAGGGGGTTAGGGCGTGAGGGAAGGATGGTGGTGGTGTGATGTGTCGATCGGTAAGAGTGAGTGTGGGCGAACTACGACAGAGACGATGGGTGGAATTGAAGTGAAAATGGAAATGTAAGTGAAGTGAAGGGTACCTGGAGCTTCTGAAGAGCTCAAGAACATCAGGTGAGGCGAACAGAGGGGTTATGGACTCAACTAGGTTGTGACGGACCTGAGAGGTTTGTCGCGGCGGAAGACTCCGGCCACGAGCTGAGCAGGTGCTATCCGACGCTCACTTGAGTCCAAAGCGAGCCTCGGAGGAGCTGTCACTATCCTAAAGGTGGCTAAGGGGTAGTGGTGGAATGAGGTACAAAACGCTGAGCTTGGGAGGAGGAAGAGGCTACATATAGGGGAAGGCTAGGGTCCAGAAAGATTGGAAGATTCATCGAAACCCTAACACAATCCAATTGCACCTTGGGGTCTTCAAGGATCATAGATCATGTGAGTGTAATTGGGCACACAACTTGAGGCAAGAGGAGATTTAACTCGATCGGGAAAAAGGATAGAAAACAGGTCCGACGAAGGAGAAGCAGGTCGGGTCAGCTGGAAGGCGGGGTTGATCGAAGTCAACGCTCTAACGTAGACCAATAGGAAAAATACACACCAGAAAATAAAAGAATATTCAATATAAAATAGTAAACGATTTTAAAATAAAAAGTGAGTAAAAATGTTTATTATTTTTAAAACTATTTTCATGTGATTTTTAATTATTTTATGATGTCATATGTACACTATATACAGTAGAGTGTATTATATACTAGTATAAAATACCTATGTATTATATACATGTATTTTCATTGTATTATTTTTACAAAAATATGCTTTATTTTTTATTTTATATATTTATAAAATAAAATAAGAAATATAAAAGAATTTTTATTTGATTTTTAAGTTTTGAATAAAGGTATTAAATAAGTAGACAATAAACACACAAGTGGCTTTTATACAATGAATTGTGGATTTTATTTTTGTTTTATTTTGTGTTTTTTATTTTTATTATAATTTTATTTTATTATTAATACTATATACAAGTGTTCAAAATAATATGATATTCATAAATAAGTATTATTTGTATAAGTGTAGGTGTTATGTACAATATATAGTATACCCTATCTCTCTCTCTCTCTCTCTCTTTATTTATTTCTTGTCGATCAGATCAAGTCTTGACCTTCTCTCATGGTTTGGGGTCCCTTTATATTTATTCTAAATACATCCTTCTTTTTCTTTTCTCTTTATTCTTTTATTTTTGGGAAATATGTGTTAATTATGTTATATTAACAAGGACCTATACAATGTTAATTTATTGTATTAACCTATATTTATAGGTGTTTCTGCTAAAAGATAGAGCTAAACTAAAAGAATAAAGAATGAGAATCGTAGATTCATCAACCACCATCATCAAGAGCAAAAATTACAAAAAAACTCAGCAAAAAGAAAATATCCAAAAAGACAATAAGAGATGAAGCCAAGTCACACCAGCCCAGGAGGAGCTAACACCAATAGTAACTCCAGAGACAACCGACGAAGCTAAATCTCATGTACATTTGTTTTTTCCAATTTTGAATGATCGCTCTCCTATAGTTGGTCATTTGTAAATAATGATGTAATTAAGAACAATGCATTTCCTTCTATGAATATTCATTTTCCAGATGCAATGAAAAATGCCAAAAAAAATCAGGAAAATAAAAATGCATTGTCAAACCCTGGTGTTGTGGAGATTATTGAAAATCTTGTTTTGAATATGCCATTAATAAAGTCCATGGAATACATGCCAAATGTGAAGAAAATTTTGAAAGAGGCATGTACCTCTAAGCGTCAATGCTGCAAGAACAGACACAATCGAGGAGAAAAATACATCTTAACCATGACTATTGTGAATGCTATCAGTGATCTCCCACAGGAAAAAGAAAGAAAATGAACAACCCTTAATCAAATACTATATATTTGATCAGACTTTTGATCGTATCTTGCTTGATAGTAGGTCCTCTATAAACCTCATGCCCGCCTCACTACTTCAAGAATTTGGGCTGGGACTGCTTAAGCCCACTTGTATGATACTTTAGTTCACTGATAGATCCATCAAGCTGTCTAGAGGTTTACTGGAGGACGTTATCATGATTGTGCATGACATATGCTTTCCAGTGGATTCGCCTGCACCATTGCTTCAGACCCTAATTATTCGTAGGTCGGTTGTTCCTTCAAACTACCAAAGCAGTCATCGACTACGAGTTTGGATAGATTACATTTCACTCATGTAGTTATCGGGTCACAATGGACATGGTCATCGAGTCGAAAACCGCATTTGATGAAGGCAAGCCATAACCACCAGGAGGTTGTGACATTATTGATATCAGTGATATACAAATTTCCTTGAATGATATTTTAACACAAGAAATCCTCTCTTCGGAGGAGGACTTGGATAGTACAGTCGATCCTTGCTCCTTTATCAACTGGGAGACATATTTTGAATCACGGATCAACCTCTTTGAAGAAAATTCAAGTCAAACTAATCATGAAGAATTCATTATAGATATGTTCGGTACATTCATACCAGAGATGCAAGTGACAGAGGTGGACAACACCTCATTGATTTCAACAAATCATCCATATGCCGGTGTTATTTCTGAAGTGTCCATGAAGCAAACTCTACAATTACCTAAACTCAAAACGCACCTGGCAGGTCTAAAGTATGCTTTCCTTACAGTGAAGAGAAAGTGTATCTGGTCATCCTTAGCAGCAGATTGACCTCAGATCAAGAATCTCGGTTGCTCAAGGTTTTAGCGAAAACTCATAAGGCACTTGGTTGGAAAGTATCGAATCTTTGAGGGATAAATCCAGACTTGTATTTACACCACATCTATCTTGAAGATGATTGCAAACCATCCCGTGAATTTTAGCGCATGTTAAGCCCTAACCTACAGGACGTAGTAATGAAGGAAATCATGAAGTGGTGTGAAGCATGCTTCATTTATCCCATCTCTGACTCAAATGGGCGAATCCCTTGCATTTAGTTCCAAAGAAATCATGGATCACAATGGTTACAAATGATCAAGGAGTGGAGTTTTATATTCAAATATCAAGATCGTGGCATGTGTATGTTGATTATCGCCACCTGAATGCAACAATGAAGAAGGATCACTTTCCTTTGTCATTCATTGACTAAGTTCTTGAAGACTGACCGGAAGGAGTTCTTATGTTTCTTATATGGGTACTCCTGGTACAACCAGGTGGCGATAGACCATAAAGACCAAAAGAAAACAACATTCAACTATCCATTCGACACATATGCCTTTCTAAGAATGCTCTTTGGATTGCACAATGCTCCTGCCACATTCCAAAGGTACATGTCCGTTGTCTTTGTTGATATAGTCGGGAGTTTTCTCAAAGTTTTCATGGATGGTTTCTTGATGAATCCGTGATTCATCACTCTAAAAGTTGAAAATAGAGCTTTGTTCCTGAGTAAATAGAGGCATATTTCCCTTTATAATGCATAAATAGCATTCATGCATGCATACATAATACATGCATTTTAGCATTCCATTTGCATTTCAATAAGAAGCCAAAATCCCTTGTAAAATATCCACTTATCAAAATAACCTCTTCCTTATAATATGTACTCCTTAGTTAATAATATAAGGAAGAAAAGCCAGAAATCCCCCTTGTAAAATAGCCAACAAAGCCCTAGAATCCCTGGATCAGAAAATACACATAGTTCCCTCATACAAACTCCAAAATAGGTCTACTCACTTTTAGAATAATACACATTAAAAGACCTTTAAAATGAGACTAATTTCATCCAATTTGGAGCTCGTATGAGAAAGTTGGGTTTTTGGGCCTCTTTGTATACTACATGTATGTATATTTGTATTTTTGTATTTATGTATCATATTTGATCTCATCTCCGTCTTTGTTCAACATGAAACTTGTAGATCTCATCGAGATCTACAACTTTTATGTTTTGAGTTTTTCCAAATTCGGCCCCCTCTTCTCTCTAACCTTATTTCTTTGTCCAGCCAACCACAGCAGGCCACGTGGCGCCCTCTGGTTGCGCCGCGCGGCCCGCTCCCCTTGCTCAGACTGTCGCATCTCTCATCCATTGGATGGTCTTCCAGATCCAACGGCCTAGCCGCTTCCACGTACACCCTTCTCCCTCAACCGTCTGATCAAGCCCCCGCTTCATCTCAAGCGCCCGTTCGTGCCTCTTCCTCAGCGCACCACGTGGCGCTCGCTACGCCCTTAGATCACTTCCCGAACGTTCCATCTCCGTCGTTGTCCTCATGGTCATCTTCCAGCCCTTCGATCAATCTTAGCTTCCCATCTTAGCCGTCCATTAGCGCCGAGCCCTTATCATGACACGTGGCTACTCTATAACCCTCAGATCGTCACGTCCAGATCTTCATCCAGCCGCTCCATCACACTTCGATCACCACCGTTGGATCACAAGATCCAACGGTGGAGACTTTGTCTTCCACCTCCAGGCGCCCCTCTCTCCCACGTTCTCTGCCTTGCGGGAGGGGAACCCCCTTCCTATTTTCAGCCACGCTCCTTCCACCGTCGACGAGCACTACAACCTCCACGATGACCCCCACTCATCCCTTATCCTCGCCAGCTACTCCATTACCCCCGTCGACCTCGAACGACTTCCCACGAACTCCTTAAACCCCGCTCCATCATCAGCCTGGCCGAGACCTTCGACCTATAAATGCTCGCCCTCCGGCCATCGTTGCACCTATCCGCCACCCGTGAGAGACACTCCGAGCTCGGAGCTTCCAATTGGTGACAGGAATTGCAAGTATCCTCGAGCGAAGGCGACCATCTTCTCCAGCGAGATCCTCGGCCACCGCCGAGTCGCAGCTCTCCACCGCCGAGCCGCTGCTTAAGCTCAGGGACCCACCGCCCCTTCGAGCGAAGACCTGGAACTCAAAGACGAGCTCCAAACCCCAGGTGAACGCCTTCATCCCCGATTGATCTTCTTCTCACTTTTGCTCCGTTTTTCTCGCTTTTTATTCACCGCCCACGGCGATCTTCTCGCCTCTATTTCACTCCGCCGAGCTCCGCATCGGAGCTCTCATCTTCGCGGTCACCTTCACGTCCGCCGACGACGCATCTCACCATCCATTGATCTCCAGCTCCACCACTTGGCTGGAGCACCATCGCCAGACCACCTCCCTCCGTCTTAGGCCTCGCCAACCATCCTTTCACCTCCACCATTGCACGCACGAGCTTCGGCTCTTTCTCTAACGCATGCAGATACGAATCTGTGCATTGGTCGGAACTTCATCGGAGTCGTCCTTGAGCTTCGTCGCCAGCCACCTCCGACGACCCACTCCAGCTCCTGAGACCATCAGCACCTTCGCCGCGTCGCCGCGCTTCTCCGGGGATATCTCCGACACCTCAGAGAGCTTCATCGACACGAGGAGGCACTGGCGGAGCAAAGGCCGCTTCGCCGGAGCCAAGCCATCTCCTCCGCAGGCGACGGAGACCCGTCGAGGAAGAAGCCCCAGTGGTCGTTCGATCATCTCGATCGGACGGTTCGCAGTCAGCCACGTCGCCAGTCCACCGGAGCTACAGGCGACCGTAGGATCGTCATTGATCCCACGCTCAGGAGAACGCCACGTCATCATCTTCAGCCTCCATCGACCTCCGTTGGATCAGCTTTGATCTAACGGGTGTTGAGCTTCCACGTCGACATCAGCTGGAACCACATCGACCGTTGATCTTCGCCTAGATCGAACGGCCCGAGATCGAGCCACGCGTCAGCACCGACACCCCTTGGATCGATCTTCATCCAAGGGCCTTCGTCACACCACGCGCCCGCCACCGATATCCGTGGGATTGATCTTGATCCAACGGTTGTCATTGTGCCACGCAGACGAGGTCCGAGCCTCTTCCCCGAACCTAGGCTCGGACCACCCGAGGCTAGCCGAGCCTCACTCCATACCTCCAGAAGCACCCGAGCCGAGCCCCGAGCCTCCGCAGCCATCCGAGCCTAGGCCTCCCACGTGAGGAGCACGTGCGGCCTGGGAATTTTACACCAAGGCCCTGGAAGCTTTTCATATTTGCAAAAAGGTCCCTGTGAAGCAGAAACCACGTGAGGAGCACGCACCCAGTGGAGAATTTGCACACCAGTCCCCAACATTATAGGTAATTGCATTTAAGTCCCTGTCTGCATATTTGTTTTATGTAATTTTATTTTTCTTGTATTGCAAATACCCCCCTATGTTTGCACGCATCCCTAGGTCGCATTTTAAATCAATTTTAAATTCCAAAAGTTGCACTTTGTTGAGAAACTTGTCCTCTATCTATTGTGCCACGTATCATATTTTTGTAATTATAGTAGATTTTTAAAATGAATTAATTGGTTGATTTGTGTAATATTTTGCCCAGTGATACCTTTTAATTTCTAATTAATTTTCTGTGATTCCAAAAATCCTCAAAAATTCACAGTAGCTCTAGGACAGTGAACTTAACATTGCATAAAAATTTCATGTCATTTGAACACATATCGAGGCCTGAATAAATTTCTTATTTTAATTTTAATAAATTCATTTCACATTGAAATTAGGGTTTGTCAATTTTCCTAGATTCCTTCTGATTAAATCTATCTAGGATAAGTTTATTTCCTGAAAAAAATGTGATTTGCTATTTATTAAAAATTAATTAGTGAAAATCACCCTGTCTGCATGTTTAATTCACAGTAAATTCATTTAGTGTCTAAAAATTCCAAAAAAATTAGGTTAGTTCATTTTTATCATAATTAATCATCTGGCCAATTTTCAGAATTTTTGGATTCCATTTGATATCTTAATCGAATTAACTTCAAATTGGCTTGCCAGTTGCATGTGTCCTGCATAGAAATTGAAAAAGAACAAAAAAATAATTCTCCGAAAATCCAACATTTGATCTTTGCTGAAATTGACCTAAGGAGACAGATGCCTCCCTGAGTTCAACCTTGGACTTCACCAAGTAAAAAAAATTTTGCCGCTTGAAATTAACTCAAATCAATTAAAAGTGGTTTTTGATTAGCCCTCTCATATCCGACTGCAACGAACGACTTTAACTTAATTTGGACAATTAATTTGACCAGATTAACCAGGGGTGCGGGAGCGGCCATCAAAATGGCGTCGTTGCCGGGGAGGCAAACGGCTTAGGATCGCTTTAGCAAATTAGATTCACTTTTTTCCATTCACTCGGGTAGTCTGACCCCCGAGCCTCATTGTAATTATCCATTTTTTATTTTATTGTTTTTCTAACTATTTCTGTATATATCTCTTCTGACATAATTTCTATCTTTTTGTGCGAGGGCCCGGTGGACTTGGAGCGACTTTATTGAGGTCGACGCATCTCGAAGTGCATCGGAAGCCGACGATTCTTGGATCAAGTCGGCTGTTGGACGTCAAAAAGATTTTTGTTATTTAAAAAAAAGAGAGTGTCTGGATCATTTACAGCGATTCCCATTTGGGTTCTCACGGGTGTAAACATAGTGAAACCGTGTCCCGTCTGCTGTGTGGATTGAATTTTTAGAATAGGCTTGCACTAGCGGCTCCTCGAGCCACTCTAGGGTTTACTTGTGCTCGTAATCTTTTAGGACCACATAATACTTAAAAGACGCACTTAGACCGCAGATCTAGTCAAATTGAACTTGTTCTTCACTCATTAATAGAACTGATTGTCTAGGAGCGGCTTTTCATCATCTGCATTCATTTAGTGTAAAATTTCAATTCAGTCTTGCATCCTGCATTGTAGAGAGCTAGAGGCACTGTAAGTCTTCTTACTCAAGCATTCATCATCGTTTTTCGATTGCATTGGCTTTTTCCGATTCTCTCTCTCTCGGTTTTCCAACCTAGGATAAAGGAATTGGGACTGGACGGTAGACGTGATTGCTTGTGTGGATTAATATTAGTGATAACTAATCTCTAAAATCGGGACTGCTAATTGAATTTGACCCAAAAAATTGACTAAAATTAACCCTTGTTTGCGGGAGAGTAACCCCGACCTTGTTTTCAGGTTGAGTGAGGGTACTTGAGTGTGTGTGAACACCTTAAAGCAGAGCCCAAATCCCCGCCTTCCATATCACGGGCCAACTGATCCTAGCAAATATCACGAGTTGGATACTTTTAGCTCATTGACAGTACCAAGTAGCCTCCGCCTGTTCGCGGGTAGATAGGGGTGAACCATCGGTACTTTGCGACAAGGCCTAGCTTTGTCAGCCTCTGCCTGCTTGCAGGTAGATAGGGGCACGTCTTTGAGTCCCCAACTCCGGATAGGAGCGAAGAAAGGGAGGACCGGCGGTATCTTAGGTGACAGGTTAAACAGGGAAGATGCATCCGGCTCTGAGCCGACTTCTCTATAGGCCGCGTAACTCCCTGCTATTTTGCTTGAAAAATCACACTTAAAATTAACAAGATTAATTGGACTCGACTTCGAGTCCTTCACCGTGTTGAGTGTGAATTCAGGGTTTGCTCTTGTGTTTGTCTTTGTGTCTGTCCGTGTGTGTTATCCTGCGTAATTGCGCATTTTCTACCTCATTTTGCTTACATCATTTCCTCTTCAAGATGTCGGGATATTGGTCCCCATACCCTGTGACCTCCGGTCATTCCTCCTCGACCATATATCGTTCATCTTCACCTTCTCCTTCTTCCATGTATCCTCTGCCATCCACAGGAGACCCTTACCCGTGGTCGGTCCCACCTCAACCCGATTATGAAGTCAGAACTTCGACTGATTTCTCCACTTCTTCGCATTTCTCTCCTACTCCATATTCTAACACTCCGGATCCACTTCCACCTTGGGCTGACTGTCCTTACTCTCGAGAGCTTGCAGGAATCAAAGACTCAAATGAAGAGCAAGCCACTGCTGAGACAGATGATTGGCAAAATTATATGCCCCCACATACTTCACCCCAAGTAGGGACCATACCACAACTCACATATACACATCCCGACTTGAACTTAGGGCATAACATGGTCGATCGAACAACCTGAATAGAGAGGCCTGTACATCATGATTTCCCAGACTTGATTGACTTTAGTGATCAAGCTTCCATTAACCAGTCGTCATTCGGAGAGCCTATACATTCACAAGATTGGACTCATGAGCTAGACTTATCAGTCCCCGTTTCATCATATGAGGCTTCGACCAATATTTGTCATCTAGATGGTCCATACTCGACCCAGCATTACATGCCAGATTCTAGGTATGTTGAGTATGAGCACTCAATATCTTAGCATAATCCTCCACTTGAGCAGAACTCTCCCATGATTTATCATGAGAAATTTGTGGAGGATGACATCTCTAAACTTATTAAGAAAAATGAATCATTTGGTAAAGAGATAAGAGATGTCATGGAAATATTGTACTCAATTTCTACCAGCTTGGGAATGAAAGCGGAAAAGGACATAAGTAGATCTGAGGTTGAAAACAAAGCAAACATCAGGGAACCCACACCGTCTGTACAGCTGGAGTCCATTCTATCTCCCTCTTCTACTAACCACTTGCCCTCCAATCCAGAGTCTGATCACTCATCCATCAAAAACACCAAAAAATTGAAAAATCAAAAATTCACATAAAAATTGAAAATGAAAATGATTTAAAAAAATTGGATTCCACCCTAAGGGAAGCACTTGATGAGGAATTGATCTTTAAACTTCCCTTAATAAAGGCCATAGATCACTTCCCCGACCTCAAGAGATTTGTAAAGAGTAAATTGATGCCCAAGAGGTCGGGTAAGAAGAGAACAAGGACTGAGATACACATAGTGTCTATGGCCACTTCCTTGGTGATGGGACGAAAGACCAAGAGCCATAGAGTGAAGCGGTTGCCTAGGGTTGAATGTGAAATCAAAGACACTATCTTTACCCATGCAAGAATCGATGATGACTCTCAAATAAATATCCTCCCGACCTCTGTGTTTGACAAGCTCAAACTCAGGCCAATCAGAAAGTCGAGAGAGATCGTTCAGCTGGTTGATCGATCCATCAAACGGTCTAGAGGAAATATTTCAGTCATCGTTACTTTCCAAGGTGCTCTACTCCAAGTGGACTTCACGATCATTGACATCGAGCACCGAGGAGAGTTTACCCAGTCTCCGATTATTCTCGGGAAGCCGTTCTTAGCCTCAGCTAAAGCGTCTATAGATTGCGAGACTCGGGAGATCGATTTCTCAGCATTGGGAGCACTCCGACCTCACCCATTCTTTGATACACTTTACTCTAAGGTAACCCGCACATCTGCTGACAGTCATGACCATCGAGAGGTAGATGAGTCCCACCTCTCTACTACACCTGAGAGACCGACTGCCCGGACGACCGTTGGTTCTGAGACTCCCCACACCTTCACTTCATCAACAGCTTGTACCGCCACCATGACAGCTTCTAAGAAGGACTCACGACCAGAGGCTACCATTAAGTCGGACATGACCTTTGTTGATTGCCTTGACCATTTTGATGATCCGACACAAGAGGTCAATAATGCCAAGCCAACTAAGACCACTAGCACCTTCCCAAGCCGTGTGCTGACCCTTCAGGAATATTACAATCTATATGGTGACTCGTCTGATGAGGAACCCATGGTAAGCACCACACCACGTCCCGGGCCTTCAAAGGAAGCAACCAAGATTAAATTGACTTCACATAAAAACACGGTTGCTCCCTCTTCTAGTCGGCTATTTAGTGAGAGGAAGTCGAGAATTGATTCCTCAAGGAGTTCCCCCAAACCCCTCAAGGCGCGTCTCTCTCATCTCCCTCTCAATGATTCAGGTTCTAGAAAACCGACTAAGAAAGTTTCCTTCAACACACCGGAGAAGGAATTTTCTGAGGAGTCCTCATCTGGCCCAGACAAGGTAATTTATATGAGTGAGCTCAGTTCGGCTGTTCTCAAGCCTTATCTAAGCAAGCAGACGTGTGTCGACCCTCGTTGGACGATCCCTACACCTCACTATTATTCATCTGAGGACGATTCCGACAGCGACACATATGTATATTATCCACCTCCTCGTGTCCGCAAGAAGGTTCATCACAAACCTTCTTAATCCTTGTATATTCTCACTCTTTCTTGTATATACTTTTTTCTCCCTCCCTCCCCGGTGATTCGAATCACTCGCCCTGGCTTATCTCATATCATTTTAAGACTATACTTAGGATAATCAGATCCTAAGTATAGGGGGGAGAGTGACCCGCATCCATTCATTGTACATCCTACAGATCACATCGGTTCTCATACTCACTCCTGTCCTATACTTAGACTGACCAGAGCCTAAGTATAGGGGGGACCGATGCCCTCCTTGTATATACTCATCCATTTCCCCTCTTCTCCTCATTCGCCCCATTTTTGGTCTTCTTCTACACTTAGGCTGCCAGAGCCTAAGTATGGGGGGGCGGAGCGACTTCTATACTTTTGTAATTTTAGCTCTCCTACGCTTACCCCGAGCTATGTCTTTTTAGTCGCTTTTCGTGCTCTGAGGACATAGCACACGCTAAGTATAGGGGGCGTGTATATATTACATATATACTTTACCCATAGCTCGTACTTTCACGTATTTTCGCGTGTTTTTGTATATATTATGCAATAATTATGGGGTGGGTAAAAATTGAAAAAAAATTGTATAATGTTGTACTATAATACTTGTATAAAAAAATGTAAAATTCTTGTAAAACATACTTTTGTAAAATTTATTGTAAAATAGGATGTATACTGGGAAAAAAATTTTGTATACTATGTATATTATGTATAAACTAAAAACTTGTTGTAAATAATACAAATTGTTGTATATTTATACAAAAAAATTGAAAATAAAGGCTTCTTATTTACTCTTGCATATCATCCTTGCATTTCAAAAAAAAAAGAGAGAGACTTGCATTTCATTCATAGCATGTCATCTGCATATCTTGCATATGCAAGGTGAAAAGCTAGTAGGTTCTGAACCAAGTTATGAGTAGAGAATGAGGATGGACTTGATTTGACCTTAATCCACCTAATTTTAGAGGAACCTTATAGGAACTGGAGTTAAGATTTTTCAGGTCAAGTGACTTAATTCTTTGAGTCCGCAAGTCTATGTTCACATGTCATCTTGATTAGTCTAAGTAGAATATCTCGTGCATACGCATGATTCTTTTAGACAGTGACCTAACTTGGACAAAGCACAATGCACGTAGCTCTTCATTGATGAGGTGTTGAGGAAGTAGAATCCTTTAGCTTGGAGTAGCACACGGGTGGAAACATCCGTCCTCCTCTAGGGAGGGTAGTGCATCTCAACCTAGTCTGGTGGTGTTGAAGTCTAAGGACAGGATGTTGTGGATTGCAATAATGCTTCAAAAGAGGGATAGTCTACTGGCTCAAGAGGAAAAACTCCTGATGTACAAGCTGCACCTTGTATATAGTTCCAAAAAAAAGAAAAAAAAAGAAAAAAATGCAAGAACTCCAAAAAAAATAGTCAGGCCACAAAAAAATGCCTGTTGGAGTATGTATACTAGCAAGAAGTCTGCAGCTGGATGACTTGGCTACACTGGTCAGGCATCCCGGGATAGGTTAGCTACACTGGCTACCGTCCATTCTTTTCTCTACCCCCTCCTCTTGAGCTGGTCGCACTTGAACTTAGAAGGGAATACCCCGCTCCTCGAGGAAAGAGTTACTGGACCAGGTTATTGAGTTACCTTGTTAGAGGAGGCAGGTTCTGAGCCATTTCTGATGTGGAGAGCTATTTTACACTTACACAGTACAAGTAAGAATCATAGTCATCAGAAATTTGCGTTTGAGGATTTGTTCTGACCTGACTGTTGAGGCGTCTTGAATAGAAGACTTGTGGAATTTGAAGTCTGTTAGGTCTTAAATTCAGATCCCAATAAGGTTCTGCCACACAATTAATCAAAAGGTCGAGTCAAGCTCCATTTTCAACTTTTGTTCATGAACTTGGTATGGAACCCAATCTCATTTCACTCTTGCATTTCATTTTAGTTGCTCGGGGATGAGCAAGGTTTAAGTATAGGGGGTTGATGAATCCGTGATTCATCACTCTAAAAGTTGAAAATAGAGCTTTGTTCCTGAGTAAATAGAGGCATATTTTCCTTTATAATGCATAAATAGCATTCATGCATGCATACATAATACATGCATTTTAGCATTCCATTTGCATTTAAATAAGAAGCCAAAATCCCTTGTAAAATATCCACTTATCAAAATAACCTCTTCCTTATAATATGTACTCCTTAGTTAATAATATAGGGAAGAAAAGCCAGAAATCCCCCTTGTAAAATAGCCAACAAAGCCCTAGAATCCCTGGATCAGAAAATACACATAGTTCCCTCATACAAACTCCAAAATAGGTCTACTCACTTTTAAAATAATACACATTAAAAGACCTTTAAAATGAGACTAATTTCATCCAATTTGGAGCTCGATGAGAAAGTTGGGTTTTTGGGCCTCTTTGTATACTACATGTATGTATATTTGTATTGTTGTATTTATGTATCATATTTGATCTCATCTCCATCTTTGGTCAACATGAAACTTGTAGATCTCATCGAGATCTACAACTTTTATGTTTTGAGTTTTTCCAAATTCGGCCCCCTCTTCTCTCTAACCTTATTTCTTTGTCCAGCCAACCACAGCAGGCCACGTGGCGCCCTCTGGTTGCGCCACGCGGCCCGCTCCCCTTGCTCAAATCATCGCATCTCTCAGCCGTTGGATGGTCTTCCAGATCCAACGGCCTAGCCGCTTCCACGTACGCCCTTCTCCCTCAACCGTCTGATCAAGCCCCCGGTTCATCTCAAGTGCCCATTCGCGCCTCTTCCTCAGTGCACCACGTGGCGCTCGCTACGCCCTTAGATCACTTCCCGAACGTTCCACCTCCGCCGTTGTCCTCATGGTCATCTTCCAGCCCTTCGATCAATCTTAGCTTCCCATCTTAGCCGTCCATTAGCACCGAGCCCTTATCATGACACGTGGCTACTCTATAACCCTCAGATCGTCACGTCCAGATCTTCATCCAGCCGCTCCATCACACTTCGATCACCACCGTTGGATCACAAGATCCAACGGTGGAGACTTTGTCTTCCACCTCCAGGCGCCCCTCTCTCCCACGTTCTCCGCCTTGCGGGAGGGGCACCCCCTTCCTATTTTCAGTCGCGCTCCTTCCACCGTCGACGAGCACCACAACCTCCACGATGACCCCCACTCATCCCTTATCCTCTCCAGCTACTCCATTACCCCCGTCGACCTCGAACGACTTCCCACGAACTCCTTAAACCCTGCTCCATCATCAGCCTGGCCGAGACCTTCGACCTGTAAATGCTCGCCCTCCGGCCATCGTCGCACCTATCTGCCACCCGTGAGAGACACTCCGAGCTCGGAGCTTCCAATTGGTGACAGGAATTGCAAGTATCCTCGAGCGAAGAGGACCATCTCCTCCGGCGAGATCCTCGGCCACCGCCGAGTCGCAGCTCTCCACCGCCGAGCTGCTGCTTAAGCTCAGGGACCCACCGCCCTTCGAGCGAAGACCTGGAACTCAAAGACGAGCTCCAAACCCCAGGTGAACGCCTTCATCCCCGATCGATCTTCTTCTCACTTTTGCTCTGTTTTTCTCGCTTTTTATTCGCCGCCCACGGCCATCTTCTTGCCTCTATTTCACTCCGCCGAGCTCCGTGTCGGAGCTCTCATCTTCGCAGTCACCTTCACATCCGCCGACGACGCATCTCACCATCCATCGATCTCCAGCTCCGCCACTTGGCCGGAGCACCGTCGCCAGACCACCTCCCTCCGTCTTAGGCCTCGCCAACCATCCTTTCACCTCCACGATTGCACGTACGAGCTTCGGCTCTTTCTCTAACGCCTGCAGGTACCCATCTGTGCATTGGCCGGAACTTCATCGGAGTCGTCCTCGAGCTTCGTCGCCAGCCACCTCCGACGACCCACTCCAGCTCCTAAGACCATCAGCACCTTCGCCGTGTCGCCACGCTTCTCTGGGGATATCTCCGACACCTCGGAGAGCTTCATCGACACGAGGAGGCACTGGCGGAGCAAAGGCCGCTTCACCGGAGCCAAGCCATCTCCTCCGCAGGCGACGGAGACCCGTCGAGGAAGAAGCCCCAGTGGCCGTTCGATCATCTCAATCGGACGGTTCACAGTCAGCCACGTCGCCAGTCCACCGGAGCTACAGGCGACCGTAGGATCGTCATTGATCCCACGCTCAGGAGAACGCCACGTCATCATCTTCAGCCTCCATCGACCTCCGTTGGATTAGCTTTGATCTAACGGGTGTTGAGCTTCCACGTCGACATCAGCTGGAGCCACAGCGACCGTTGATCTTCGCCTAGATCGAACGGCCCGAGATCGAGCCACGCGTCAGCACCGACACCCCTTGGATCGATCTTCATCCAAGGGCCTTCATCACGCCACGCGCCCACCACCGATAACCATGGGATTGATCTTGATCCAACGGTTGTCATTGTGCCACGCAGACGAGGTCCGAGCCTCTTCCCCGAACCTAGGCTCGGACCACCCGAGGCTAGCCGAGCCTCACTCCAGACCTCCAGAAGCACCCGAGCCGAGCCCCGAGCCTCCGCAGCCATCCGAGCCTGGGCCGCCCACGTGAGGAGCACGTGCGGCCTGGGAATTTTTCACCGAGGCCCTGGAAGCTTTTTCATATTTGCAAAAAGGTCCCTGTGAAGCAGACCCCACGTGAGGAGCACGTGCCCAGTGGAGAATTTGCACACCAGTCCCCAGCATTATAGGTAATTGCATTTAAGTCCTTGTCTGCATATTTGTTTTATGTAATTTTATTTTTCTTGTATTGAAAATACCCCCTATGTTTGCACGCATCCCTAGGTCGCATTTTAAATCATTTTTTAAATTTCAAAAGTTGCACTTTGTTGAGAAACTTGTCCTCTATCTATTGTGCCACGTGTCATATTTTTGTAATTACAGTAGATTTTTTAAATGAATTAATTGGTTGATTTGTGTAATATTTTGCCCAGTGACACCTTTTAATTTCTAATTAATTTTTTGTGATTCCAAAAATCCTCAAAAATTCACAGTAGCTCTAGGACAGTGAACTTAACATTGCACAAAAATTTCATGTCATTTGCATACATATCGAGGCTGAATAAATTGTTGAATGATTTTCTTATTTTAATTTTAATAAATTCATTTCACATTGAAATTAGGGTTTGTCAATTTACCTAGATTCCTTCTGATTAAATTTATCTAGGATAATTTTATTTCCTGAAAAAAATGTGATTTGCTATTTATTAAAAATTAATTAGTGAAAATCACCCTGTCTACATGTTTAATTCACAATAAATTCATTTAGTGTCTAAAAATTCCAAAAAAATTTAGGTTAGTTCATTTTTATCATAATTAATCATCTGGACATTTTTCAGAATTTTTGGATTCCATTTGATATCTTAATCGAATTAACTTCAAATTGGCTTGCCAGTTGCATGTGTCCTGCATAGAAATTGAAAAAGAACAAAAAAATAATTCTCCGAAAATCCAACAATTGATCTTTGCTGAAATTGACCTAACGAGACAGATGCCTCCCTGAGTTCGACCTTGGACTTCACTAAGTAAAAAAAAATTTGCCGTTTGAAATTAACTCAAATCAATTAAAAGTGGTTTTTGATTACCCTCTCGTATCCGACTGCAATGAACGACTTTAACTTAATTTGGACAATTAATTTGACCGGATTAACCAAGGGTGTGGGAGCGGCCATCATTTCTCAGTCTATTATGACATCTTTGATTCTTGTCTTGAGTACCTATATTGAGTATTATAGAAGTGTCGAGAAGTCAATTTGATATTGTCATGGAAAAAGAGTCACTTCATGGTCACTGAAGGGATTGTGTTGCGCCATGTCGTTTCCAAGCAAGGCATGGAAGCTGACCCGATGAAGGTAGATGTCACCTCGAAATGTCAAAAATGTAAGGTCATTCCTTGGACATGTTGATTTCCATTGAAGATTCATCAAGGACTTCAACAGACTTGCCTGACCTCTTACTAAACTTTTATGCAAGAAGATCAATTTCATTGTTGATCAGTGGGTTCTCCAATCATTTAATCATTTGAAAGACGCATCACTTAGGCTTCATTCCTGCATCCACCCTATTGGTATCTCCCATTTGAGATCATGACGAGCATGTCATATTTTGCAGTTGGGGTTGTACTAGGACAAATAAGCCCTATGCCATTCATTATACCAACAAAAAACATTAGATGAAGCACAAAAGAATTATACAGTAATAGAGAAAGGATTACTAGCAATTTTTTTCACCTTGGATGAGTTCAGATCCTATCTTATAGGATCTAAAGTCATTGTGTTTACTGACCACTCTGCTACAGAGATTTGCATCAAAAGAAGGATGCCAAATCACTCTTACTCAGATGGATCCTTCTCTTCTAGGAATTCAACTTGGAAATCAGAGACAAGTACGGAGTTCAGAATGTGGTAACATATCATATGTCCAAAATAGAATGCCAAGATACTCAATTGAGCAGTGCACCGATTACATAGACTTTCCCTGATGAATTAATATTCATCATTGAATCTCTCCCTTGGTATGCCAAGATTGTGGACTACCCGTCGTTGGGATAGTCCCACAATATTGGATGAGAACCAAGAAGGACAAGTTCATGTCCAACATCCATTTTTACCAATGGGAAGATCTGTCCCTGTCCAAGGAATGAGCATATTGCATTTGGCATCAATGTATTCCTCGAGGAGGAGTACATAAATGTCCTCAAGCATTGTCATAAGCTCAAATTTGGCAGACACCATTATGAAAGTAGAACATTTGCAAAGATACTATAATGTGGACTCTAGTGGCCCACACTATTCAAGGATGCTAATGAGTACGTCAAAGCTTGCATTGATTGTCAGAAAATAGGAAAAACCCTCAGTGTTAAATATTCAACGCCCCTCAAATTTATATAGATTTCTGACGTATTCAATGCATGGGGCATTGATTTCATGGGCCCATTTCCTAACAGTCAGGGCTATGGATACATCTTTCTTTGTCATGGGCTATGTGAGTTGTTGGGTAGAAGCTATCCCTGCTCGAGCCACTGATAGCCACACAGTTTGCTGGTTCTTGATCATTTCCCTGTTCGGGATACCGAAGATTCTGATTTCATACTAGGGTAGCCACTTCATCAACAAAGAGATAAGAAAATTCATGAAGGATTACGACATCAATCATCGAGTCACATATCCTTATCATCCTCAATCCAATGGCTTGAAGAATTATCTAACAGAGAAATCAAGACGACCATGCAAAAGCTTGTGAGGTCGAACATAAAGAACTACTCACAGCTTCTGGATTCAGTTCTTTGGGCATACAGAACCACTTACAAGTCTTCCTTGGGAATGCCACCCTACCGTCTTGTATATATGGAAAGCCTTGCCATCTTTCCATGGAAATAATTCACAAATCTCTCTATGTAGTTAATATTTGTAACCTTGACTCATAAAAAGGTGGTCAAAACAGAAAATTGGATCTGAACAAGCTCCTGGAACTCTAAGACTGCACGCATGACAACAGCTTAATGTATAAGGAGAAGGTTAAACAAGGACATGAATGACATATCAGACGAAAGAACTTTGAGCTTAGGCATAGAGTATGGTTGTTTAACATGGAGTTGAAGATATTCCCAAGAGAAATGAAAAGTAAATGGACGTGGCCATACATTTTGAAGGTTGTGCGTAATAACGGAAGTATCCTTATATATGAATTGTCAGCTGACACACAACCATTCATTGTCAACGGGCAGTTGCCGAAGCCGTATCTAAAGTATGACATATTTCTAGATGTTGTCGACCCAATTCAAGTTGTATTTAATGAAGAACCTTCAACAACACAGTGGAGCCTGACAATGCCTACAAAAATATCTTCAATTAGTTTTCCGTGTGATACATATCCCTTGAATATGTGTTATACTTGGGATATACCTCATCCTAAGTATAGGGGGATGAGTGCATTCGAGTTATTCATTATTCATTCCCCCACTTGTCCTCTAACTTGTTAATACTCTCTTTACACTTAGGGATATTTCACCTTAAGTATAGGGGGACAAGCCGAGCCCATTGAGTTTATACATTCTGATCCTCGATCATCCCCATTTTGTATATAGTTTGCTATACTTAGGATTAGTTGATCCTAAGTATAGGAGGGATGGTCGACTTCTCATTCTTTATTTAGTCATTATAATATAGACTTTTCCTATACTTGGCATGAGTTATATCTTCCTTTTTTCTCTTTGATCATTACTAGGACATAGCTTAAGCTAAGTATAAGGGGTCGTATATATGTTGTACATACTTTAGGCATAAATCGTACTTTCGTATTTTTCAAAAAATATGGCTAATAAACTATATGGGTAAGGGTATAGGATTGGTCAACTGTAAAGGATACACAATAAATAAGTGTATAAAATTTTTCAAAATTCTCTGTAAATATGATCAATAAACTAGTTTAGAAATTTTTTGCAAAATGATTTGAAAAATAGTTTTAAATGATTTGAAAAATCTTTTGAAAACTAGTTGGAAAACTTTTGTAAAATATTTCAACCCTTTGTAAAAATCTTTTGTAATTGTTTGCAAATTTTTATTTCATTGAATAAAATTTTAAAAATTACTTTACAAATGATTTGAAAGTGGTTGTAAAAATAGTTTGAGAAATCTATCTATATTATTTTAAAATCTTTGCAAAATATTTTTCAACTTTTATAAAAGTTTCTAAATGTGTTCACCAATGCAAAAAATAAAGTTTTCGAAAAGATTTGTAAAAATATTTTCAAACTATTTTGAGAACTTTGTAACATAATAGTAGTAACTAAAATTCTTTATATATATCCCTTATATATATGACCTATAAATAACAACTGACTTAACCTGTATAAATTTCCAATGTAAATTTCCAGCCATTTCTTGTAAATATAGACACATTTCTTTGTAAATATTTATATATAATCCTTTCACTAAGTTTATTAAAAATCCCTAAACCCCTCAAATTTCCAAACATTATAAAAATCTATAAAATGTTTTAAAAAATTTATAAAAATTGCAAAACCTTTCTTTACAAAATCCATAAAAAGTTTAAAATCAGAAAATAGTTTCACAAAAATATTTCCTTGCATTATATAGCATATGCATTTTTCGGAATAATATAGACAATTAAGCAAGTCTAAATAAAGTCTGAAGATTGAAGCTTGGTATATATATTTTAATCCACTTAATTTTGAAGAACCCATTAAGGAATGGAATTGAAGCTTTGTGTTATTGAATCGATTCATTGTGTCTAAATAGAACCCTTCATGTCATCTGTACGGCTCTTAAGATAGTGGCTTGACTAGAAACCTCATACTTAACACTTAGCTCAACCCGGATGGATTGTTGGAAGATCTTGAGCCTAAGTTGGGATGATACTAGGCCGCTTCGTCAAGGGTGGCCCGGGAACCATTCTTAAGGACCACTGAAACCGGTACTTCAACCCACTTCCTCTAGTAGCATAAACATCTAACAACTGGAGAGGAATGAAATAATGCTTCGGATGAGGAATGGTCTACTAGCGTAACTTTTTCCAATATCTAAAAACATGGTCGGACCAAAAGATATTATATCCATCGGAGTAAAGTAAAACAATAATGCAGAGCAATGCCATACAAAGAAAATATCAAAAAAGAAGCCTACACCAAAATTTTCAAAAAATTTGAGCTTTAGAATAAGCTTGATTTTTGGTCAAGGCTCGATTACATCGGTCGAGCTTCACAAGGGAATGCAACTACACTGGTCCATTCTCACTTCATTTTCCATTTCTTCTTGCTTCTCGCCACTTCGGTTGTGAACTAGCACATACCTGAACTTAGAAGGAAATATCAGTCTCCCGAGGATGAGTTGTCAAAGGAGGAGACTCTTTGATAGTTCAACGATTTGTTTGGGAAGAGCTAACTCAATTCACATACATGGTACTTGTCATTTCATGGTTGCGAGAGTATGCGATTTAAAGGATGGTTCTGACCAGACTGTGAATTGAACTGGATAGAGGAGCATGAAACCTAAGGGTCGTTGAGTCACATTTCCTAGCCTTAACATGGTTCCGAACAAACCTAAAATACAAAGGTCTTAACTAAGATCTAAACTTTGATTTTGTTAAGACAAGTTTAAGAGTCAAAAATTATTCACAAGTTCTTTCTTTTTATTTTTTTATTTCTTTTTGTGCACTCATTGTCGTAAGTATTTTCTAGGGACTAGCAAAGGCAAGCATGAGGGGTGATGGATCTCCATTTCATCATCTTTATCCTTTCATTTTGGCCTTAAATCCCTGGCTAATTTGAAATTGAGATGCAAAAGTAGGCTTTTGGGTCCCTATTGTAATGTATACATGTATATAATATTTATTCTTTATATCTTTAGCATCCTTATATATTTCTATAATTGCAAATAGTATTTAAAATACATAAATACAATAAATATAGAATAAATCATCAAAAATACATTAAAATAAATAAATCAATAAACTATATAGGCAAACTATACATATATAATACAAGCACGTATTTATATAAGTAAACACATAATATCAGAAAAATAAATTAAAAGTACGTAAAAATGTAGTTAAATAAATATATAAAATATGTAAATATAATAATAAAATATCAATTAAAAAATAAAAATAAAAGATACGAAATACATGTATATTTACCTATGTATATACATGTAAATATGAGCACCTAATAAAAAACCTTGTAAACATAAATAAAATATACTAAAAATACTACATAAAATAATAATATTTTTGTGTGTTTTTACCTAAAACTAATGAAATCATTTATTATTTTAAAATCATTTAATACGTGATCAAATCCCATCTTTTTCCTAGTTGGTCCACGTGGACGAACCAGGGAGCTTGGACTGTTGACCCAGCAAGTCAACTCTCCTTGCATCTTCCCACCTTCTGTTAGAAGCTCGTGACCTTGTTTCTCCATTTTTTGGTCCTCCCATATGAGTGACCCTCATTATGCAGACCCATTATCCCCTACCTCACCTAACCTGTAGGTTTCACCTACCACCTTCTCATCGCACGACATCGGTCTTCAAAGCTCCCTCCATCTTTGTGTATAAATAATGGCTAATTCCCCCAATATTATTTTTTGATCCATGATTTACTCCCATAGCCCCAATAGGAGCTCATGGTAGATCTATCTTGATGATAATAAGAAAATCCTCTCCTTATCGGTGTGGATAAGGCTATAGATCATGGTGATCCGAGATTCGTCGAAACTTCTCCGACTAAGCTTCTTCTGCTCCCTGTTTTCTTCATGTATGAGTTGATAGCTATGTTTCCTTATCGCATTTTAATTCTACCTGTTAGATTAGCATTTAATTCCAACATTTAATCACTAGGTTTGTTTGATTTTAGATTTTGTATTGGATGGAGCCTTAAGCTCCATCTCGAATTCACATGTTCATTAACTGTAATACGATCCATCTTCACTCCCTCTTACATCCCCATCGCCTGCTCCGCATTTTTCCCATATCTTCACCTTAGATTCTACGAGAATTCAAGCTATCGAGCTTCTCCCTCCGCCCATCACCGGAGCTTTGTCGCCCATCCACTCCATCATGCTTTGCAACTTCAAATTGGGTTGAGGATCTTCGCTTGGATCCCCTTTTCCTTTTTGTATAGGAGTCAGTATCTGGGAGGCCTCCTGGAGCTCAAATCGAAGAATTGAGTGGCTCCCAAGTTACATGAACTTCCTTAAATTCCAGGCCTCTTCTGAGCGAGGCCTAGACCATCTCGACGTGACCTACAGCTGCAGAAGGCTTACAAGAAGCCTTGGAGCCGATCAAAAGGGAAGAAGAAGACCATAGTACATAGATACAACTAATTGAAGCTCGCCCCAACCGTGTTCTTGAGATGTTCTTCCAGACACCTCGAGAGTCTTTCGATCTAGAGCCCGACCTAGATCTAATCTGGATAATGGATTGAAGGCTGAAGTGGTACGTGCCTCCTGAACTTAATCGAGTAAGTGTAGATCATGTGGCGTGTCCTCATCCCTCGTATCGGTGCCATTGAGGGGTAAATTACACAGGCCTCCTCCATGCTTTTTGTATTCCTTTTTAAGTCCTGTAAATATTAAATGAAATTTAAAAACATTTATATAATTTATAAGTAGGATCCCACATTTCCTGAAAATTCTTAAGAGGTCTTTGCATCTCACATTGCGCCATGTGAGGCATTTTACTACTTACAATAGAGCCCCCTACGATTTTTCTTTATTTGTTTTCAGTATATAAAATTTTAAGATAAGTGATAAGTTTCTAGGATATTTGCATATAACTCCTTGTAATATACTTTAATTACAAATGTGCCCATACAAGACCGTTTATTTTATTGGGAGTGTTTTTATTTTTCTTAACTATCTCACATGCCCTAAAAATTATGGAAAATTTGTTGCAGATGCTTAATCTTGCTGATATTTATCCATATTTTTGTTTAAGAATTTATTGCAGTTTTTATTTATTAAAATAGAATAGGAGCTATTTATCTTCAGAGAAAAATAGAAAATTATAAAATCAACTTTAAAAATTCCAAAAATTCAATAGTATATTTTACTATATGCTATAACTCCAGATAAAAATGAAAAAAATATAAAAAAATAATAAAAAATTATAAAACCATAAAAAATATATATAATCAATAAAAATCTATAAAATTCTAGAAAATAACTTTCTATTGTGTGTATATATATTATATTAAAAATAGTTTTGAGAAATTTTAAACTTATTATCTATTTTTAATTCTCAAAACAGTTCGATTAATATATATTATTTCCTATTTTGTACATTTGAAAACATTAAAAATATATAAACAATTAGCAAAAATTATATAATAAATCATAAAATAGAGAAAATATCAAAAATATAAAAATATTTATTTTATAATTTTTTACTATATATAAGCATATTTAAAATTATAAAATCTATATATACCATATAACTATATATTACTTATATATATTATTATTAATTATAAATACCTAATATATATTTAAAAATCTTAAAAAATAAAAAGATCAATCTTGTTTATATTTCCATATATTTTTATATATTTATCATATATCCTTTTACATTATTTATAATATTATATTATTATATATACACACACATCATATTATATCTTAAAAACAAAAGGAAACTAAAATTGAAAGAAAATAAATTTAAAATTAAAAAATAAAAAGATAAAAAATATAAAAAATACAATTTCATAAAAATATATATAATTAAAACCTACAAAAAATTAAAAAGCAGAAAAAGTACAATAATAATAATATCTATTTTTATTAATCAATAATAATTATACCTATAAGTTTGCTCTCAGTGGTTCGATCCCTACTACTTATTATTGTACATCATTGGTAAGGTATACTAAATTTCACCCCGCATCTTATTCATTGTTTATTTGTATTGTGGGTTGATTTTTGATGATTGATTGAGATATGTTCTGAGTATTGTGAGAGCAGCTGACACATCGATTACAGATTGTCAGACACTGCATACCCTCCAAGACCGGACATCAGAAACCCCTGTCTGAATCAATCTATCAGAGTCCGATGGGTGATGACGAAGGAAGGGGGCATGTGCATGGGGAAAGGGATTAGGGCAACAGAGCTCCGATATAGGACTATCACTATGATGCCATGTGGAAAGAGAATAATTATCATTCATGAGGCCCTAGGGCTTTCTTATATAGATAGAAGAAACCTTGTTAGCTAGATGACATAGTAAAGATAAAAGAAAAGAAAATACATAAAATATGGCAAGTTAGATAACTCTCAACAATTATTATTTAATGAATTAATGTGATTGTATTTATTTTTCCACCATTATGAGAACAATGATTTGAATGGTTAAGAAAATATGTTTTTATAACTTGTGACATTCTTAACTTCTACAATATGCATTATATTCCTCCGTTTTGCAATATTAACAGTCCCCCTTACTTCTTACAAATGTAATATCAATTATGCCCCTACTTTACCTTGACGAAAGGATAAAACTATGAATTTTGCAAGAAGTTAGGGGCACAACTTCTTGCAAAAAGGGAGATTCATAACTGATATTGTGAAAGTTAAAAAGGGTAGACGCGATAAAACCCCTAAGAAAATTGAGTGTGATGGCACATGTTCTCAATCTCTTATAATATTTAGGGAAATCTAAACCTAATAGCTTGGACAAAGGCACAATATCTTAAAATGCATTCATCTTCATGCTCAATGTGACTGATGAAGCAAACTTATAATTAATAGTCAAAACGTGTCCCTATCTCAAGGAATAGACATAGTACATATATTTATGTTATGCATTTTTAACACTTTTTTTATCATCTTATGTTAGATAAGTTACATAAAAGATCTCAATTTTTGTGCTGAATATAATCCCAATAGAAACTGAGACATTCTAAAGTGTAAATCACTTTGTCGATGTGATTCTCTTTTTTCATGAAAATAATAAAGCCGACTTTACATGCATGATATACCTAATACAATATTTGAATTTGTTGTACTTGTTATCATCGGCAAAACCTTGGAGACGCTCTATCTGTAGTAATAATAATAATGATGCTGAAAATATCCAATCACACACAACTTACTGAAATCTTCTGTTATATGGATTATATACACACACATTAGAATGGTAATGTAAATGTTTTGCCATTTACATGAAAAATTAGAATGTTAACTAATCACATTCCCTACGAAACTAGTTTTTAATAAGATCCTTTTTGATATTATTGTAGAGAATTGTAATAACTATAGAGGGTATTTTGGGCATTAGCCCTAATATGTTCCCCCCTTTGTAAAACCCTAACCCTAATCCTCTTGTTATATAAGGAGGGTTAGGGAGCCTAATGAAGATCATGGAAAACAAATCTCAATTTCAACATGGTATCAGAGCCCTAGGTTTCTGACCTAGGGATCCGTACCGCCCCCTTCCTCCTCCTCCCTCTCGCGCCGACTCCCCCCCCTCTCTCGCGCCCCTGCGTGCCGCCTCTGACGTACCATCGCCCCGATCCCCTCCCGCACATCATCGCCCTCGCGCACCATCACCCTTGTCGTCCCTGCGACCCAGACCACCACCCCCCCTCGCGCACCGTCGCCCTCGTCGTCCCTACGCCCCAGACCCCCCTACCCCCCACTCCCCCAACCCCCCCACCCCATGCACCATCGCCCAGACCCCCCTCCCCCCTGCACCATCGCCCTCGCCCATACCCCAGACCCAACGCCTGATCCCTACATCACCTCTGCACCATCGCACCCTGTGCCCGATCCCCACATCTCCCCAGACCCAATGGTCGATTCCTCTGCACCATCGCCCTGCGCATCTCGCCTTCGCCCCTGCCTCATCGCCACTGTGCCCGTGCTCTAGTCCCGCTCCAGCCGTGCCCGTGTTCCAGTCTCGCTCCAGCCGTGCCCCTGCGCCGATCGCCACCGTGCGCCGCTCCAAACGTGTGCCCGTGTTCAAGTCCTGCCGCACGCTCAAGTCCCGCTCCAGCCCTCGATGTGATCCATCCCCGGCGTGCTCCAGCCCCCGACGTCCTCCCGTGTGCTACTGCAAAGCCGCCATCCTTGATTACTCTTGTTTCTTATCTGTAATATGTATTTCTGAATGCTGTAACAAAAAAAGAGAAAAGGGGAAAAGATCGTAACAAAAGGATAGGTGGCAACAGAGTAGGATTATTACGAAAGGATCTTGTTGAAGGTTGACGACAGGTACAACTATGGCATCTGAGATCACTGCATCAGATATCGATGGTGGAGGCCATTCAAAATTGCCCTCATTTGGATCCATTCCAAAATTAGATGCCACGAACTACTCGATGTAGCCTCGAATTTTTCTAATGATTGTTCGAGGCTATGATAAAGAACACATCCTTCTTGAAGCAGAGCCAACCTCCAAGGTTGGTAAATATGCTACATGGGTGAAAGACAACGACATGGTAAGCTCATGGATAATGGTCAGCGTCATTGACAGGATCGCCCAAGAGTTAGTCTACTATGAGAGCGCACACGACATGTGGAAATCCTTGTTGGCAACCTATGGGCAAGACAAAAACTCCACTAAAATGTATCAATCATTTCATGAGTTGACGCATACGCGTCAGAACGACCGACCATTATCAGAGTATTTCTCGACCCTCAAATCTCTGGTTGCCAGCTATAATGTATGTGCCCCTCTATGCACATGTCCCACGCAACGACAACATCGACAGGATTTGTTTTCCATGATCTTCATTAGGCTCCCTAACCCTCCTTATATAACAAGAGGATTAGGGTTAGGGTTTTACAAAGGGGGAACATATTAGGGCTAATACCCAAAATACCTTCTATAGTTATTACAATTCTCTACACTCCCCTTCAAGTTGGAGCATTTAAATCATACATGCTCAGCTTGTTACAACATTTCTCGAATTGGGCTCGTGCTAGCGGCTTTGCGAATATATCTGCAGCTTGCTCAGTGGATAAAAATGCCTTGTGTGCGTAATAGCCCTTTTTGTATGAGATCTCTTGTATAGTGACAATCGATCTCCACATGTTTTGTTCGTTCATGAAACATGGGGTTGTTTGCAATGTACATTGCTGCTTGATTGTCACATCTTAGTTCCATAATGTCCTTGGATTTGATGTGAAGGTCAGCTAGTACGACTTGATCCACATGAGTTCTGTTGCTGCTTGTGACATGGCTCTATATTCGCTTTCAGCACTTGATCGTGACACCACTGCTTGCTTCTTGCTCTTCCATGTGATTAGATTTCCTCCCATATATGTGCAAAACCATGTGGTAGACTTTCTATCTTGCAAGCATCTCTCATAGTCTGCATCAGAATATGCTACAAGATTGAGGTTGTCGTCCTTGCGAAATAAAGGTCCTTTTCCCAGGGACTGCTTGATGTATCGAAGGACCATCATGCATGCCTCGAAGTGATTTAGAGTGGGAGAATCTATAAACTGGCTTAGTCTTCCTACTGCTAGAGCAATGTCTGGACGAGTGATAGTGAGATAGAGCAGTTTGCCAATTAAGCATCTGTATCTGCCAGCATCCTCTGTTGTTCCTTCCTCGAAAATTCGTCCTTTAGGGTCCATAGGGATCTATGCCGGCTTACACCCTATCATCCGTAGCATCCCTATTTCTGTTAGCAGATCAATGGCATATTTCCATTGAAACATAACCAATCCATGCCTTGATCTAGCTATCTCAATTCCCAAGAAATATCGCAGTGGTCCCAAATCCTTGATTACAAACTGTTCTGCAAGATGCTTCTTCACTCTGACAATCTCTTCATAATCATCTCATGTGAGAATGATGTCATCAGCGTACACCAGCATTGTTGTGCCCTTCGAGCTCTTTTTGGTGAACAAGGAGTGATTGGATGACGATCTGGAGAATCCAATTACATGTAAAGATTCGGACAGCTTGTGAAACCTTGCTCGAGGACTCCATTTCAACCAATAAATTTCCTTGCGCAACAGGCATACCTTCTGACACTCCCCTTTTCGCTCGAATCCAGGTGGTTGTTGCATATAGATAATCTCATGAAGATCACCGTATAGGAAAGCATTCTTGATGTCCAGCTGATGTAAAGGCCAATCTAGCTGAACTGCGAGAGCAATGAGAATTCCTATCGTGGATACTCGAGCAACTGGTGAAAAAGTAATCGAAGAAATCAAGCCATAGGTTTGTGTAAATCCTTTTGCGACCAACCGAGCTTTGTAGCACGCAATAGAGCCGTTAGGATTGTACTTAACGGTGAAGGCCCATTTGGAGCCGATGATTCGGCTATTTGCAGAAGGATCCATTAGTGTCCAGGTACTTCTTGATTGTAGAGCTCACATTTCTTCTTGCATTACTTGATACCAGCGGGGATCTGTTAGTGCATCAAGGTGGTTTGCCGGGACGACAGTATTAGATACAGCTTTTGCAAAATTCTTATAAGATGGAGTTAGTCTGGAGAGAGACACTGCTGCAGAGATTGGACGCTTAGTACGATACACAGAAGGACATTGCCGTGCTGAGCGCCGTTGAGCTATTGGGAGATCCACCAGGTTATCTGCAGTATCATTAGTTTCCACGTCTTGAGGGGGAGCATACCAAACATTTGCAGCCACTCGGGATCAGATGATCACATCTCTACTCTTCCTACTATGGAGGAAGCATATAATACGTTGTGTCGAATCCAACTTCTTCGATTCCTTCCACAGAGACCTTAAGCCAAATAACGGCTCTTGCAGTCTCTAGCAGAGGATTTAGAGGTCAATACAGGGGTCGAGGCCGCGGTCGCCACTTGCAAGGTCGAGGTCGACCGCCAATACAATGCTCCTTCTGTCACAAATTAGGGCATACTGAGGCGTGTGCTATAGCAAACACGGACGACCAGTACCATCGGCTCGGGTTGCTACTACAGACAACGACGAAGGATCAATTAAAATCCCTCGAAGAGACCTTGAGGATCTCGTGCAATGCCTATCGCGGATGCGCCCCGATGAGGCAATAAGCTCCGGAGATATCGCCGCCATTGCTCAAACAGGTACGGTTATTGCCTATGTGAGTCATCATAATCACTCCGAATGACTTATAGATACGGGGGCCTCCACCTATTTGTGTAGAGATCAACGCCTTCTCCGACAACTTCTTCAACCCAACGAGGGAAAACAGTCCAAGTCGTGGATGGTAGATCATCACCTGTTAAAGGGGTTGGTGATGTGCGTCTTAGCCCTACAATAGAACTGAACGATGTTCTATTGGTTCTGGATTTCCCGCATAGTCTGCTCTCGGTCAGCCAAATGTGTAAGGATCATCACTGCCGCGTAATTTTTGACGCTGCTACTTGTGTTATTCAGGACATACTGACTGGGAGGACGATTGGTACGGGTCGTGAAGAAGGGGGTGTCTACCATCTTTCCACCGAAGTTGCATATTCTGGGAATTCTACAAGCCAGTCATCCACCACTCTTTGGCATCAACGATTAGGTCATCCTTCTGCTCACAAGCTTCGTCTTCTTCTACCACAATTATCCCCCTCAATTACTATCACTTGCGACACATGTCAGGTTGGGAAGCATCACCGTGCTACTTTTCCACTCTCTGGTAACCAACATTCTACCGATATTTTGATCTGATCCGCATGGACATTTGGGGCCCTAGTAGGTATCCTGATCGTCTGGGTCATCGATATTATCTTGTGCTTATTGATGATTTCTCTAGAGTCGCATGGATATTTATTTTGAAAATAAGTCGGACGCCATTAGATTCATTATTCATTACGTCACTTCAATAAAAACTCAATTCGGACGCACTATCAAAACTCTCCGATCCGACAATGGCCAAGAGTTCCTGTCTCATAACCTCCAAAATTTTCTGTCCGCTCATGGTATTATGCACCAAACCACATGTCCTCATACCTCTCAACAAAACGGGGTTGCCGAACGTAAACATCGTCATATATTAGATACCGCTCGTACAATACTTCTTGATTATCATGTCCCATCAATCTATTGGGGTGATGCTGTCCTAACCGCAACATTCCTCATTAACAGAATGCCATCTACAACTCTAAATGAACAAATCCCAATTGAGATTCTTTTTCCAGGCAAGCCTATCTATCCTATGCAACCAAGGGTCTTTGGGTGTACTGCATTCGTTCACCTACATACACCCGGTAGAGATAAGCTTGCTGTACGAGCTATCAAATGTGTCTTTTTAGGCTATGCTACGAATAAAAAAGATATCGATGTTTTGATACAAGACTACGTAAACACTTTGTAAGCGCAAATGTCACCTTCTTCGAGTCTATACCCTATTTTTCAGCATCCAGCACCAATATTTCCCTATCACCCTTCTGCGTACAAGCCCTCACGATCCCCTTACTAGATCCAACTTCTCAACAACCTCACACCCCCCTTCTGAGCCATATGGGGCTCTAGTAGGTATCCTGATGTGTACTGTGCAATTTGCCCGAATATATTTCCCCATGTTTATCCTGTAATTGCAAAACCATAGTTTCCCTTTTTTAATAAAAGAAATATATATATATATATATATTTCTTCCATTTCCCTGGCCCCCTCAAATGACCAACATAGCTGCTAAAGAAAGAACAACAGGTGTCCTTTCCTCCACGTTGATTGTTTTCCGCAAGACGAACCAGATTGATTCCCGGCCGACTTGGCTGCGACTGGTGCGGCGCGGGGTCCGTTGAAAAATCAAACAACAAGCTCCTTCTGAGCCCCCCCAAATCGGAGTCGATCCGATCCATCCTCTCATCCTAATCGCTCCGCTCCCTTTTTTTCCCACCGTCCCATCCCATCTCACGTTCCTTCCCAAGAATCGCCCCGTCACAAAAAAACCCCAAACAACTCGAAGCAAAATCAAAACCCCCCGCACCCTTCCACAGTACACATCAGGCAACATTTCTTTTCCGGTTTTTCCCCGTCTCCCCAAAAAAAAACAAAAGACGGGGGAAGAAAAAAAAGACATTAGAAAAGAAAAGGATGGAGGCGAGGCAATTCCCCCTCTCCGCACCCGCTCTAATCGAATCCTCGAATCGATCCGACCCCTCTCCACCACCTCTTGTTGTTATTATAATTATTATTATCATCCTTGTTATTATCATCATCAATATCAATATCGACCTCCTGCTGTTTCCTGCTCTTGGTTTGTTGTTATTGTTCCTCTGCTGCTGTGCTGTTGTTCTTATTTTTGCGTCACATTCTCGATCGCCCAAATCCCACCGCTCATCTCATCTCGTTTCTTCGTTTGGTTTTTGTTCCACCCCACCAAAATCTTCTGGATGGGTTGGCGTTATAAGTAAAAAGGAAAAGGAAAAAGTGGACCTGTTGTTCGCCTCAGATCCCTAAATCTCCCAGGGTTAGGGTTCTCCGCTCTCCCTCTCGCTCGTGGGGGATTGATGGAGGGCGCAGATGCCTCCGGCGGTGGAAGTGGAGAGAAGAAGAAGGCGCCGCAGGAAGGTGGGGGGGAGAAGCCGGCGAAGAGGAAGATGAAGACGGCGTACCAACTGGAGCTCCTTGAGAAGACCTATGCCTGTTAGATCACTTTTTTCGTGATCATCCCTTGCCGTGTTTCCCCCCCTTTTTTTGTGTTTTGGTTGTTGATCCGTTCGGAACTATGGATTTTTCAGTGGCATCCTACCCGAGCGAGGCGTTGCGTGCGGAGCTGTCAGCGAAGATTGGGCTGTCGGACCGGCAGCTGCAGATGTGGTTCTGCCATCGGAGACTGAAGGATAAGAAGGCCAGCGAGATGGCGGTGGCAGGTACGGCATCGGGGTCCGGTCCCGGGCCTAGTTCTCAACATGAACCCCGGAAGGCGCTTGCGAGAATGTCCGCTGTAGCTGTCCCGAGGGTTGGGACAGAGGGGGTGGTGCCTGTCGTGAGAAGTAGGTATTATGAGCCAGTTCTGGTGCAGCAGCCGACTGTATCTGAAATGCGGGCGCTTGCTTTCGTGGAGTCGCAGCTCGGCGAGCCAATAAGGGAGGATGGTCCTATTCTTGGCGTGGAGTTTGATCCGCTGCCTCCTGGTGCTTTTGGGGCACCGATAGGTATTTCATGGTTCTGGATTTTAGGTTATTTACACCAATTATTGCCTGAATGCTGTTGTATTTTTTGTGAATTTGGTGTTTTCTTGGTTAATTAGTCTTGCTCCTTATCAAACTAAAGAAGCGCCCTAAGTTTTTTGTGCAAGGTCGAAGTTCTAAATAGTATGATTTTTTGCAAGGTCGTAGTGCTAACTAGTATGATTTCTCATCCACTGTCAAAAATCTATTACGTTGAAGAGAGTGAAGTCTCAACAATGGCAGTAACATCCATTTGGAGATGGGGATTTTCATTGTCGAGGACACGGAGATTCATGGATCCATTCAAAGCCTGAAGTTTTAAGACACTGTGATATTTACTTCCAGACTTTTAGTGTCCAATGTCCCTGTTCATAGTGTAGGGAGGTGTTGTTTGAGGGTGAGCAATTGAGATTTTTAGCACTAAGACCAGGTTGAAGCCCTAACAGAGAGTACGAGAGACTAAATAAATGTGGGAGCGCACCCTCGTGAAAGTGCAATGGAAAATACAATGGGCCTAATTACTAGCTAAGGAGTTTGGTCCTGGTGTCTCACCCTCGTGGAAGGACTACGAAAAACATGATGAGCCTACCTTTGAGCTAAGAAATTTGGTCATGGTGTCTTGATGGGATGATTATGATGGGATTCAAGCATTTTCTCAAATTCATTATTGATGTCAACAATGTAAGCATAAGCGCAGGTATCAAGCATTGTTGTAAAAGGTGTGAGGTGCTCTAAGATGTTAAGGGGTCCAAAATACTTGATGCATTAGGTGCTCATGCAAGACAAGCGAGCCATTAAAAATATAATATTTGCTACAAATGTCATGCAATTGCAATAGTAGAATGGTTGGAAGTTGGAACATCATTTAGACTCAAATTATAAAAGATTAAAACTTCAAATTTTTTTGCTATAGTTAGAATGTTCAAATTGCATAAATAAAATTGATTTTTGGCCGCCAAAAATTGTGGAAATTGTTATAAAATCTTGATTTTTTAAAAGATTTTTATTGTTCTTTACTCAATACATAAATAAAATACACATTTATATGCTAAAATACATGTCTGAATACAAGTTTTGTAGTAGTATTGTCATCATAATTTTTACACATGCATGCAATTAGAAGTTTAATTGTGTAGAATGCGTAAATAAGTTCAAACAGCAAATAAAACAATCTCATAAACCTAAACTACATAATATACCAATACGTAAGTAAGAATACTTATCGCGTAAATAAGTATAAGAAAATTTATCACAAGTCAAAACTAATACTGCAACTAAACATTAAAAATTAGGTTTAAGTCTTCATGTAAGTTTCATGGTCATGTAAATATTTTCTGTTCGAATTTGAGCTCGCATTTTAATGTATAATATATATTATGACTAACATATATATCCAATGGGAAGGCAACATGGGCCATATAGGTGAGACGGGGAAGGGATTTCCCATATCAAATTTCATTTTCCTTAAAAATTTGAAGAAAATCTCTATTGGTGGCGATATATCACCGACGTGGTGATATATCGTCGACATTCCTTAAAAAGCCTTCACTCCATTTCAATATTGTTAGATCGACGATAGCTATAGATCATCGATATGTTATGATATTTTAAGCCATGGTTGCATCATGGACCAATCTTCATATGCACTTGTATGGTCCATCAATGATCTCCGCATCGAATGTAATGGAAGGGTTGCCATAGTAGACTTTATGATAAAAAAATGGCGTGCAACATGTAACCGTGATTTTTAAAATCATGCCATGAGGCGTTGAAACATGAGTTTCGAGGCATTTTTCCATGGAAACTGCTTCGAGGCTATGTCTTTAGTCAACTTATCTGAGATGTAAGTCTCACAGTCCTAAGGCATCAGTGAAGCACCTAATGTGGTGAGGCGGTACCAAGGATTTGCCTCTGTTATTTTTTTTTGAAAAAAAGTTAAAACTACTTTAAGTTATATTTTACAGTAATATTAAAGGTAATATGACTTAAATAATCACGATTGATAAGAAGTTCTGAGAGAATTGAAGATTTTCGACCAAGTGCGTTTTCCAATGCGATTTGTCTGATTGTAGCCAAGTCCTCGCAGTCAGACTTAAAAGGGTCTTGGACCACATTATATCTCAGCTTCAGTTTGCATTCATTCCTGTGAGGCAAATAGTGGATAGTTTGACTATGGCTACAGAGATTATTGCTGAATGGAAAAAGGAAAAAAACAAGGGGTGTACTTTGGAAAGTGGATTTCTCAAAGGCTTACGATACGGTTGATTGCCATTTCCTGTGGATGGCTTTATCTTGTAGAGGTTTTCCGAGAATTTCATGGATGAAGCGTTGCATCACCACTGCATCTTATTCTATTCTAATCAATAGTCGGTCTGAAAGCGTTTTTACTAGCCCCAACGGGGAGTCAGATAGGGTTGTCCTCTTGCACCCTTGCTTTTTGTTATTGTTGTAGGTGTTTTACCTTGCATGGTCGAGAAGGTGCATGCTGCTGACCTGACTGCTGGTTACAATTCAAATGGTATCTCTATTCCACTTTATGCGGATGACACTATATTCTTTATCGAAGGTGCTAAGGAGAAGGCTAAAGGAATGGCAACCACGATGGAGATCTTTGGAGAGATGTCGGGTTTCATTTTAAACCATAGCAAGTCCAAGGCAATCCCCTTTGGGATGTCTAGCGATGAGGCTGAGCCGCTGAGGAGTGGTGCGAAGAGCTAGGTACAACTAGTAGCTCTTTTTCAATACGATACTTGGGCTTACCCCTCTCAGTTGATAGATTGAGATTGTCGGACTGATTGTCAGTTATAGAAAAGATGGAGAGAAGGTTGTTCGCTTGGAAAGCAACTACTCTTTCTCGTGGAGGTCGGTTAGTGTTGACGCAAGCTGTCTTATCGGCCATCCCATTATTTTTTTATCTTCGAGACTTCTTGTTGGTATTAGACGATGTATGGAAAGGATTTTACGATAATTTCTGTGGGGCAAAAATGATCAGGAAGGTTCATGCCTTCATTTTGTGGATTGGGAGATGGTAACTCATCCCAAGGATGTAGGGGGCCTTGGGATCTATAGGCTTGAAACCATAAACGAGGCTCTTCTTAAATGGGTAAGCAAGATTTGGGGTAGAAGTGAGGACCTTTGCTGCTGCCTTATTCAGAGTATTTATAGTGTTGGGACTCGGGCCAGAATTTCTAATCAGTATTTTTCTCTGCCTTCAGCTTTTTGGAAGTTGTGATGCCTCACTTCCAGGATCTTTTCAGATCGGTGTTGGGTGATGGCACCTTTTTGCCTTTTGGTCTGACAACTAGTCATGTAATGACCCTATCTCCTCCAGATTCCCACGCCTTTTTGCTCTGGTAGCATACCCTAATGCAAGTGTTTTGGATTGTTGGGTGGACAGAAATTGGATGCAGTCCTTTTTGACGGATTTTTTTGATCAGCACATTGAGGAATTCCTCTCTCTCCATGAATCTCTCAGAACTTTGGAGTGCCCATCAAGTGGGCGGGACCACTGTGTCTGGAAGTATTCTACTTTCTCGGCAAAACGAGCCTACGTAACTATTTCTAGGCCTCCAACATCCAGGTCAGATGACATGGTACGTGACTGCAAGTTCATTTGTGATCTCAAGCTGCCATCCGGAGTTGTTTTTTTTATATGGCTTATACACAGAAGATGAATTATGACAATGGCTCATTGTGAAAGAATTTTGTCAATTGTTTCCAATAGTTGTCCTCTTTGTGACTACAAGTTCATTTGGGATCTCGAGCTGCCATCCAGAGTTGCTTTTTTTATGTGGCTTATGCACAGAAGATGCAATATTACAATGGCTCATTGTGAAAGAATTTTGTCCATTGTTTCCAACAATTGTCCTCTTTGTGAGGCACACATTGAAACGATGGATCATCTTTTTTCCCCACTTTGGAGCTGTTCTGGGATTCCATGTTTTGAGGTAGGAATTGCCCAAGGGAAAAGACATTGAGGCATGTTGCTTTGCTATGGGCAATCTGGCTAGCTAGAAATGGGTCTATTTTTTCTTCTCATCGATTCTATTGTGAGGATGTTGTTTTTCATGCTAGTTTCATGTTAGATTCTTGGATTCTATAAGTCTTCTTGTATGAAATAACTAATAAACCCATAAAACATCATTTTATTAAGCGCATAATCATTGCATAAAATCGAACATGTATATACAATGATCATTTTTAGTTAGTATGGACCTTTCATTTAGTTAATGATATTCTATTGCTTGCATCATACAATGAATATTGTATATGTGTAAGAGATTGCATGTTTTTGTAACTTGTAAGACTATAACAGATTCACAAGTTCATAATATGAACATTACACTATTACAAATTAGTTTTTTTTGAAATGAAAAAGGATGTCGCAGAGTAATATATATGATTAATATGGTATATTGTGTGCATTGTTCTATGTGAGAATGCATAAATTTAGAATTATGGTAATATAGTTTGTGAATATTCGAAGTTTAGGAGTTTATGTCAATCTAAATATGTTTATTAATAGTTTTAATTGTATTTTCTCTATAAATTGAGGGTATGCCTTGGCTTATTTGATGGAAAACCGTCTTTATTTGCCTCGCATTTTTAAATTCCTTGCATGCAACGGATGATGAAGATGACATTCCCTTTTTTGTCAACGATTTGATCTCTTCTTTTCAATTGAAGCTTTTCTCAATTGCATTCTTTTGCATGATTTATAACTTCGGGTATGTACCCATTGCTGATTTTATCTTTACTACAACCGGTCGAAACTTTTACGAAAGGTCTGTATAGATGTATATCAAGTCAGTATTTCCAAAATGATCGCGTCATAATGATATCCTCTTCCTTTCTAACCTTCGCTTCCTTGGCTCATTTGCTTGTATTTCCGTTTCTTTGAAGTAAACACAATCCTCAAATTGTGCTTATTCTTATGGAGAGATGGTAAAGAGAAATGTTATTGCAAATTGGATGATGGATCACACCATGAAGAACCAATTCTTTGCTATATGGAAACTTCATGTTCTAAAATGCTGATGTGGTTCTGAATCCACGGCTCTAAATGTCGTTTTTGCTCACCATTTCGGTGACCGACCGAAACGGAATTTCGGTCGAATTTCGACCGAAATTTCGGACATTTGGTCATTTTTTGTATTAGAGCCCCCATATTTCGGTCGAATTTTGATTTCGACTGGATATCGATATTCGACAGAAATTCGATCGAATTTCGTTGCAATTTGAGACCATGTCTGAACCACATCTTTTCATCTCATCCCTGTTCTTCTTTCACTCATTTTTTGTTTGCATCATCATGTATCAAAGGATGGCGTTCAAATCATTCCCATGGTTGGATGTTACGACCAACAAAAGTAAAGATTGTAAGTCATCATCTTATTCTAGATACATAAAGATATTTATAAATCATATGAGGAGATGTAATAATCATTGTCGAAGATCACAAACTCATTGTTGCATCTTCCATATATGTTGAAAGTTGAATTTATTGCGAGATTCAAATTTCCCATTATCTTTAACTACCACAATATCGTCTCATTGGGTTCTGATGTGCCACCATCTAAATCTAATCCCGCATATAAGAAGTTGCTATATAATTGGTGTCCCCTCACCATTGCTATTTGATCCAACCATGCCATATTGTGCCCAACTGCATCACGACCATCATACTCGGCCATAATGATGCTAGCGTAATTGTCATGTGCATGCACTCTAGTTGCAAGTTTGTCCTCTTGCCAATCGGCTTGACCACCTCCCCTTGACTTTTTCTTCCCTAAGACATAGATACACGAACCTGAGGAACTTTCTCCTCGTGTGTTGCTGAAGCAGAACTATGGAGCATGTATTGTTATGTCTCCTACACTCGTGGTTGCCAACTCCAAGTAACTAGAGAGTGCCGCAGCCTCTTGTGAACGTCTCTCCCACGCAACCAACGTCACACAGTCGAAGTTGACCCATGCCGTTATTGTTGGAACACCACCACCACCACAAGGTTCCTATTGACATGAGCCACTTCTTTTCCATCCTCCTTCCTCGCTAACTGCAACCTCCTCCCGAACTTGAAATTGCAACTGCTGTAGGTGTGCAACCCAAAGATCCATTACCACTACTCGAGTCATGGAGGTAGGTGAATTCTCATGTGATTTATCATGAGGGAAGGAAACCTATTCACAACAAAGGAGAATCAAGAAAATTACATTGGGAGATCTTTAAGAAATGAAGATTGGTTGTAGAATCGGGGTATGCGGATTTGCAAGAAGATCCCAAGTCTAAAACTTGCAGGAACGTCATAGCTTGTAAGAATTACAAGCAAGGTCCCAACATTTCTAATGTGTTACAGATTGCTTCTCATTTAGGAAAGGGTGCATGTAAGGATGATCAACTTTTAGACAACTCACTTGGTATTGAGTTTTCCGGAACGAGAATTGATGGATTCAAAATTTGTGAATTAGATCAAATTAGGTTTCTTTATCCAATTTGAGTCCGTTAGAATGTTCATTTTTTTGAATAGGAGGGTGTGGACTCGAGTTAACCTACTCCCAATAACTCGTCTCCTTAACTCAAATACAGTTACAAAGAGCAGGGTTCGGAGAGCGTCTGGGCACACTGAATTACATTCTCGACATATAAGCGATCTTGCCCAAGAAGAACTCCATTTCATGAAAGTCAAATTGCCTAAAGCATGACAATGGAACTCATGGATCCAGTCTCAGGCGTCAATGTAACAAACCCCATGGAGGCCTAAAATTCCGACAAGTCTGCGTTCCTCAACAAACTAAAATCCATATTGTTCCATGTCTTCAATGAGCAGCCACAACTAAACAATAAGCACTCAAGGTCCTCAGTCCCCCTCTCCACACCTAGGGCAGGAGGTGTCAACGTCACACATCCAATTAGCCTTAAGAGCCTTCATCAGCAGCCGCAACTTCTTTACCGGCCAAAGAAAAATCTTCACCTTATGAGGAATTGGCGATCACCAAATCAACTTGTAATAGTTTGCCTCAATTCCCACATCTAGAACAACCCTTGAAGTGAGATACTTGTATGCTTTCCTAGTTGAGATGGTATCGACGGCCCCAACACCCAATGATCCTCGAGGAAGGACCCTCAATGCACCGAAACTCTCATAAGATTTTTTGTATTTGTTTGAATAGATTGAGATTAATTGCGATATTTAAAAATAAAGAGAATATTTTAGTTGTTAGATATAGGAGTTTTTAGGTAACTAGGGTTTGTTGTGGTCTTGTTTACTCTTTTACCCTTAAAAAAGTGGGGCTTGTTAGGGTATTGCTTATTTACTTTAATTTTTTTGGAAACCCATCCCCTCTCGATATAAAATGGCTCATGGGTAGATTAAAAAGAATCAAATTTGATATATAGAAAATTTAGAATTTCTCCATCTTCTTCTTCCGCTCTCTCCACACACCTTTGCACATCCCTACCAAAATTCTGCCTGACATTTGGTTCTCCCCTTTCCTCTCATCCTCGTGTTGTATATCAACATAATTCTGTCTAATTTATAAGATCTGAGCATTAATGAATGCCTGTTGAGTTTTCGTTGCAGTGAAATGAGGTTGTGTTTAGGTCCATGGGCATGTACGCGGGGAATGTGATCCAATTCCTACCTTTTCTTTGAAAGATGGGATAAGCCTCCAATAGAGGCCCATCCAAGCCCGCCCCTGGGATTTGAACCTTGGTCTCCTGTGTGGTAGGCAACACCAGTCACCCACCACTACTAATTCTTGGGAAATGGAATTGTACCTCATGTATTTTTTATTCCTTCCCATCAATGAAATTTATGGATGGCCACTAACCTCTAATGGTCATTTGGTAATCCTTTAGCTTTTGGGAAAAAAACTTATAAATGTTCTTTATCCTGATCTATATCTCTATAGAGATATTTGCATGCATATATCTAATCCTTGTATATATCCATTCAATACAAATTTGGATACATATTAAAAACATTGGCCAGGTGCCCTTCAGAGATGCAAAAAACGGTCTAAACAACCGCTTAAATGTATGTAGTGCTCAACCACACCGTTTAACCAAAAGCGGGTCCATAAACGGTCATGCCGCATAAATGGCCTTAAGCGGCCTTTTAAACGGCCTGAAACAACCTTTTAAGAACATGGATGCACTTTCTTCAAAGGATCACCATTATCCATGACTTTTTGGATTCATGCTATGAATTGTAATTATTTATCTTGTCTATTTTGACATTTGACTATGAATTCTAGTTGTTTATGTTATCTATTTTGACATTTGGATGAAACATTTCATGGAATTTGACAATATTTGATCTATATTGTGAATCTGTGATTATATTTTCTTATATATATATATACTTATTTATTTATTTATATGTATGTAATAATTTTTTATTCATTAAATATGCAAAACCGCATAACCCGTTTAATTTCCATTTAAACTCCCACATACCATTTAATCGGTAATCAGTGACCCTACCGACTGGATACCAAGGCCCTAAATGTCGGTTTGGTCACCATTTCGGTACTGACCGAAACAGAAATTCGATGGAATTTCGATCGAAATTTCGGTCATTTCGGTCAATTTTTGTACTAGGACCCTCATATTTCGTTCATTTCGGTCGTTTCGGTCGAATTTCGATTTCGACTGGATATCGATATTTTACAGAAATTCGACCGAATTTCGCTGAAATTTGATTCCATGCTGGATACCGCATACCGCCTTTTGCAACCTTGGTGCCCTTAAATTTGACGATACTTGAGGTCTTTGCCAAGATACCTCCCTTGTAGCCCGTATTGATGAAAACACCTGGCCTATGGCTGATATTACTGACATGCTCACCACTATTTGGGAGCAATGGGCCCTAGGCATATTAGCACGGGGAAGGTTGGTAATAAAATAAGGCGGCATATCATTGCATTCAAAACCATGATATATACGGAGAAGAAGAGATCAAATGTAACTTAAAGGGGTTTTATGGGGAAGCTCTCATAAAAATAAGTAAAATCTTGAACTTAAATCGGTGATAAGTGAAAAGGAGATCAAGCAAACTGATTGCAGATCCACTAAATCGATTCTAAATGACTAAAGTGACTCTAAATTGGGACCACTAAGAGAAATGGCTCTACGAACAGTTAGATTATGATAATTATCTGTAGACAAATCTGGTCTCTGCATTAACTTGAAAGCTTGAAAATTCATCCAAAAACCAAATTAGCTTTCATCAAAAAGCCCGAAGGGGCACGGTTGTTTCTGCTGGTAATTTAGACCTAGGCATCTGACCGTACACCACCAAACAAAGAATTTACTCTGCATATTAAGAAGTTATTGGAGCCGGTTTGATTACAGTTTCTCCGTATCTCTTGTTATTCTGAATCAAGTTTTCGAGAAGTGTTAAGTTGTAAGCTGGAGTTCTGGAGGTTGTATACCACTTAGGTGCTTGGTAGATCCAGAATCTTGGCTTTTCGGAATAATGCATGCGCTATTATTTGTAACATAAACTTTGGTCATCACATATTCCACAACTTAAATTACATCTCGTCTCACATTAACTTGATTAGCTACATTGGATTCTCTGCTGTCATTCTACTACATCGTGCGTCTTATTTGATCTTTTCTGAAACCACGTTGATTTGCTACATTGAACTTCTTTGTTGCCACATCTATATTTGGGTTCTATTTTAACACTGAATTGGGCAATGCTTAGATTTTGCTCATTTCTTCCATTGGCACTAAGTACAAGAGCTGTTAATTATTTGAGATCTTTGCATTCCTGGAGAACGTGGGGGAGCTAGAAAAATAGGGTAACTCTGGCGGTGGTTTTTTTTTTCAGAAAGCAAAATAAAGAATCTTCTTTTGAGAATTTACTGATAATCACACATTTCCATTTTGTAACTTGGTATATCATTGTGACTTTGAAGCAGAAATACAGACACAAGTGAAGCAGCCTGCTCGGGCATATGATGCAAAACTATTTGAGAGGCATGATGCTAAGCCCATTAAGGTTGTTATTGGGCTCCCTCCAATTTTACTTTATTCATTTACCATTAGCTTCCCTGCATAGTTCCTTTTCATAAATGGTTGAATTATTTTTTCTTTTTGCAAGTATATCTAATATTTTAATGGTTTTCCTGCCGTCTTTCTATATTTTTTAACAGCCTTCACTGCCTCTTCTACTTGTGCAGGCACCACAATTTTTGCATACTGTTCCTGGTCCAGAACAATGTTTTGTACCAGCAACGTCTGGTGGGAAGAGAAAATCAGCCATTAGCAGTAGCCATGCGATTCAGTCTCACACAGTCACTAGAGCTCTCCATGAATATCAGTTTCTGCCTGAACAGCCAAGTGTCAGATCTGATATGTATGAGAGATTGACACCATCACATTTCTATGAACCTTCAGTTGAGTCTGGTGGTCATAGGGTATCAGTGTCACCACTGCGATCTGGAGGGACTTTTCTACATGGAAATGAGCAGGTGACTCCGGCTTATCCTTACCATGATCAAGCACCAAATGCTGGTTCTCTTTCTCGTCAAGGCAACCAAAATATGTTCTCTTCGGGGTCTGCAGGGTATGAGACTCTGCCTCAAAAGACTGTATATCCTAGTTCTGGACCTGAAGGGACAAGTAGTGCACAACATATGCTTGGAATGGAAAGTTCATTTTTAACCCCTGATAGGAGGATTTACCATGAGGATGAGAGTTCTCGTTTGGAAAAGAAACGGAAGGTACTGGGTTTTTTGAAACTTCCTAGTTATCCAAGGGTGGCGTTTAATCCCATGGCATTTCTCTGTAAAAAATGCTATTTTTTAGCAGAGTGAAGAAGCAAGAATTGCAAAAGAGGTTGAAGCTCACGAGAAAAGAATTAGGAAAGAGTTGGAAAAACAAGATATTTTAAGGCGAAAAGTAGGCCAATTTAATTTCTGTTCTAATTCCGAGTACTTATATGGTTGGCTAGACATTATCTGAAATTTTGTGCTCTATTGCCAGCGAGAGGAGCAGATGAGGAAGGAAATGGAGAGGCACGATCGTGATAGAAGGAAGGAAGAAGAGAGAATGATGCGTGAAAAGCAGCGGGAAGAAGAAAGATATCAGCGGGAATTAAGGCGTGAACATGAACGGAGGGAAAAGTTTTTGCAGAAAGAAAGTATTCGGGTATATATCTATGATATGCTTTATTGTAATATTTGTGTATTTTTGAGTATTTTTGTCATGCAAAATGGTATTTATAGGCTGAAAAGTTGAGATTGAAGGAAGAAATGAGGAGAGAGAAAGAAGCTGCCAGAATTAAGGCTGCTAATGAGAGAGCTACAGCTCGGAGGCTTGCGAAAGAATACATGGAACTTATTGAAGATGAACGCTTAGAACTCATGGAGTTGGCTGCCTCTGGGAAAGGCCTATCGTCAATAGTGTCTCTTGATGGTGACACACTGCAGAATCTTAACTTGTTCAGAGGTGCATATCTTTACTTCATAAGTTTTTGGATTCTTGGCGTTAGTTTGAGATTATCCTTTGTTTCATTAGTGACTTTTTTTAAGTTGACGTTAATTTGTGGGATTGGACCATTGTTTTTTTTTTGGGTGGAAGGCACACATGAATCAACTACTAGACTGTTGAAGTAAGTTCTACCATTAGTGAATTTTTGTGCACAAAGGATTTTGATCAATATATATTCATATTTGTTCTTCCTATACTTGGGATCTTATTATCCCGTATTTCATAGAATAGATGTTGGGAAAAATAGAAGAGTTGTTTACTCTTGGGAACCCTAGGCTCTCTTATATAGAGGAGAGACCTATGTGTAAATTACGTAAGTCAAACAAAAGAAATAAAAGAAAAGAAAAGGTACATAGAACATAGATATATTCTACACTCCTCAAGATGGAGCATAGATGTCGATCATGCTCATCTTGGTATATTATATGTATGTCAATTAAGATAATTTCATCATAAATATATTTATTATACTTTTTGTAAGTATTTTTCTATACAAACTGAGGCTTACGCCTCGACCGCCTCGAGGCTACGCCTCGCCTCGCCTCTAGGGAAATCGCCTCGTTCTGCCTTTCATTTTTTAAAACCTTGCTCCCAGCCACCAACTTCCCAGTGACCCCGTAAATCCTCCTCAGAAGCCTAGAAACCAATGAATCGGAAGAGCCCCAAATCTGCACCACTCACTTGGCTAGCAAAGCTTTGTTCATGATCTCCACATCCCGAACCCCAAGGCCCCCATCTGCAACCGACCTAGCAAGATCCTCCCAGCCGACCAGATGTAGACCAGCCCTCAACTGTCTCCCATCCGACCAGAAGAAAGACCTCATTAAAGCCTCAATCTTCCTTCTAACTCCTACAGGCATCAAACGCGTCGAGTAGAAAAAAACCGGAATGGCAAAGAGAACGTGCTTCAGTAGGGTAAGATTCCCTCCCATATCTTCTTATAATTGTATTAATATTAAAAAGATCAAACTGTTATAATTCAAAACTAATACGATGTCTATATCCACTTGGAGTAGAGGAGGTTTCCGGTTATACAGTTCAAAAATGCTATATTGAGCCTGTGCTTGGTCTTGTCGATTACCTGTTTTTCCAGTTGCTTGCAACTGGATATATGTAGAAGCATATGCTGATATTGGATTTAATGAACTATTACTGCAGAGTTTATCATGGATGTACAGTATAGCTAATGCATTCTTACCTAGGATACTGAATACAAATTCATTTTGTTGAAGCATTTGATTGGGCCTACTGTGATTTTTCAATTTGGGGCCACCCGATCATTTTGAGCAAATTGAGGCATATATTTCATTGCATGAACAGATGCTTTGCGATGAAAAAACAATCCATCTTTAACCCAACCTGCAAGATATAAGTTCAATATCTCTTTTTAGATATCTCTTTAAAGGTTTGAACTCTTTGTTTTGTGTTCTCTTTAATGTTGCATGGACTTTTTAGTTAACAACATGTATACCTATTTTGTGTTTTCTCGTGGATCCGAAAAGAAGTTTTTTGAATGGCTACAACGTTGATGTCACCCATTTATTTCTGCTAAGTTATATTTGAGTACCTTTTTAACTGATTTGTTGATTTTTCACATTTTAGTGGGTTGAATTTTCTGTTTCTTGCTTGCTTGTCATTCACCTACAATTTTCCAATATTCCAGATAAGCTGAAGAAATTTCCTCCCAAGTCTGTACCTCTGAAATTGCCTTTTGCAGTTCAGCCATGGAGTGATTCAGATGAAAATGTTGGAAATCTGCTCATGGTATGTGTATAAATACGAGAACATTTGCTTTATTGACTGAAGCTGGATTGTATAACGTCTTAGATTTTCCCGCAAAGCTTAGCTTGCAGCCTGTGCTAGCCTCCTTGAACTAGACTTAGCATATTTCTTAAGTCTCTTAGCACGTATTTTTTTCTTCTGAAAATTAGTATATGCCAATTAAAAGAGTCTTGTATAATATATCAGGTGTGGAAGTTTTTCATCACTTTTGCGGATGTTCTTGCACTGTGGCCATTCACCCTTGATGAGTTTGTCCAAGCTCTTCACGATTACGTGAGTTGTGATGTTTATTTTATCTCCATCTTCTATGTTCTTTTTTTTCCATCATTTCCTGTCCTACGTTTAGTGTTGTTTTATGTAATTAAACTGGAAATATGAGGTTTTCATGCCCTTTCCCCATTCTTTTAATGCTTAATCTATATATCTTGAGGATTTTAACTTTTAATTCGTTGTTCTCGTGGTTAGAGAAGATAATTTCTAATTCATTATTCATCTTGAGGTTTGTGTTGATTTGGTGAAGATACCAACATCTCAATCTTTGAAGTTAACATGAGTGTTGTAGATAAGTCCTCTTTGAATCATGTCTTGTGAGTAGTTGATGCGGCCTAAAATTATGGAAGAATTGTTAATGGGTGAGAAAGAGGAAATTAGTGTAAGGGGATAAGGAGCACACCAAGCTGCACGAGGGAGAAGAAGAAAGGAGGAGAGGAGTGAATTGGAGGATTTGAGAGGTGAAAGAAATTCAAAGGAGAAAGGAGAATAAAGCCGATGGTTAATAAACTTGTACTTCATTTCACCTTCCTATTACAAATGATTAGGTTGCTTTATATAGAGATTTAACCCATTAAAAGATGCAACCTTTCACCTTAAAGACACATCCAAATTCAAAAGGCACATTAAAAAATTTACGACCCTTAGTTTTTCACAGAATTTAAAAATTACAGTAAAATTGTAACAAAAATAAATATTTTAGATCGCGTCACTTCTCTTCTTTGAAAAACTCGTCTCCTGATGAGTTGCTTGATCATCGGGTTTGACAAGGAAGAATTCCATTTGAAATCGTTGGTTCAATCATCCTAATTTGAACCATTTTTCTTTGACTCAACATTACATTTATAATTTTCCTCCACTGGGGCATGGATGCAAATTTTCTACTCCATTCCAAGTAAACTTCCCCTACAAGTAGCTCTCAATTTTAACCTTCCTAAAAATGACTTTTAGAGGAGGGGCCTCCTTAAAAAATTCTTTACCTCTTTTTATCCCTTAAAAGAAGGGATCCAATTGAAACCTTTTTTCGATACATGATAGCGTCGACGAAAATGGAGGGGTTTGAACAGGGGTCGTGGAGGACGGCGCCGGTTGCAGCTGCTCTAGCGATGGAGCTTCCATCTACATCACCATGGGACCTTCTCGCTGCACCAACGATATGGAAGCGATGATGAGTCACATCGTTAGTGGTTGTGGAGTTCGAGCAGTGTACGGTGTCGGCGGGAATTCACATCACAGTAGCGATGGTGATGTATCTCCTAGACATGGTGGTGGCATGCATGGCTGATGATAATGGGGTATCGTGGGGGAAGAAAAAGAGGTTGGAGCGAGTGGTATTGGTACAATAGGTGTAGGGAGAGGTTGTTTTGTGGGTTGAGGGGGGATACTGTTGACATCGGTAGTACGAGAGGGGGTGATGACAACGTGCTATGTACTTGTGGTGGTGGTGGAAGGTTGGGACTCTTCTGGACAACAACTGTGAACAGATTGATGATTTAATATTCCTTACCCTCAGGACCTTCGTCAAATATGGGTCCTGCGTCTTCTTCTTTACATAAAATTTCACAAAGCCTTCTCCCACTATAAGTCGGGTTGGTTACATGGATTCTTGCTCAAATCCATGATGAAAGATTCGATTATTTTTTACACTGACCGTCGACTACCTAACACAGCCTCCACAAGAGGGGGGATTTGAACCCTGATATTTTGTGTGGTAGGCACACTACATTGCCACCAGACAATTTACATGCGTCTTCTTCTTTACATGAGTTTTAAAAATTGAATCTTCTTGTAAAAAAAGCGTTTTCATCATGTAATGAGTCCTTGTTGAGGAACACATTTTCTGTGACAAGAAAATCCAACTATTGTTGAACTTTCACACTTGCTAGAAGACGATTCTTGAATTTTTGTTGATGCGAATGCGGGTCATGGTCGAGGTGGCTCAGATTGAACTTCAGACACCAATAATCGATTGGATCCTCGAATCGTAGGAACGATTCGATTTCCATGCTTTGATACTAATTGATGTGATATAAAATTATGGAATAATTGTTAAAGGGTGAGAAGAGAAGAAATTTGGGTAAAGGGATAGGGAGGAGCACACCAAGCTGCATGGGAAGGGATAAGATATGAGAGGGAGAAGAATTGATTGGAGGGTTGGAGAGGTGAAAGGAATTCGAAGGGGAAATGAGGATAAAGCCAATTGCTAATCAACTTTTACTTCATTTCATCTCCTTATACAAATGAGTATGTTGATTTATATAGAGATTTAACCTATTAAAAGAAGCAATCTTTCACCTAAAAGACATATCCAAATCCAAAAGTCACATCTAAAGGTTGCGACCCTGGGTTTTCCACAAAATTTAAAGGTATAACAAAATTTCAACAAAAATAAATATTTTAGACTGCACCAATAGTGGTAGTCGACCTTGACATGCTTGGTCCACTAATGGATGTCAGGATTGTTTACAATGAATTGCACTGCTTTGTTATCACGTATGGATATGCTTATTAGCGGTATTATGTATATCAATTTAAACAAACTCTACCAAATAAGCTTAGGTTGGGCATGTGCTATTGCTCGATATTCGGATTCTGTTTAAGAGGGTGCAATTCACAAGGTTACCTCTCACGTAGGTAGAGGTGTCATTGGGTCGAGTTTGGGGTTGGTATCCATAATGCCAGACTCATACCCATTTATAAAACTGTTACTTAATCCCTTCCATTTTTAAATTAGTTCTAATTTCTAAGCGGGTCTCTTATATTCAGCGGGTATCCATGTACCCAATGGATATCTAGATATCCAAATAAAATCAATCCTAAACTAACCATATGTAAACTATATTCTCACAAAAACATAATAAAATCTACTTATACATAAACTTCGGACATATATCAAATATTTTGAGTCAATTCTAAATAAATTAGGGGTATAAATTGTTTGAGGAAATACATAATACATGCATTCAGTGTGTTTGGATATTAAATATATTCAACATGTGTAGTGAATATCACGGATTTATATTAATTGGATGATTTATCTCTGTTAGATACAAAAGACAATTGAATTTGGATCAACCATCAAATGAGGGAAAATATTGTGAAACTTTTATGTAGATTGGTTAAAAATGATTAGATATGTGTTAGGTTTGACTAACATGAATAATGTGAAACATGGAAACACTTATGCGTATGTGTATGTATTCATGTTTGGGACGGGTTCAGATACCTATAAGGGAATCATAAACTTGAACTTGTACCTAAATAGGTAGTACACAAACAAATGAGATCTATTTCAGGTAATTAAATGGAGCGGGTTTATATCTAGTACACACAGATACACTCAGATTGACATCTCTAGGTCTAGGACAGGTGATGAACTTCATTTTTGGGACAACTAACATAGTCCACATATGAGTAAGGCATTGCATCTAACTTAACATTTTTGGTAAATACTAATCTGTTTCTTGAACATGATTGAGGTACCTCAATATCATTTGTGCCTTATAGTGAGTTTGTTGAGATGTGTTCATGAATCGACTTATGTCATCACAAGGGATTTGTTCGATTATATTTTGTAAGAAGTTTCCAACTAGAGATATGTATTATATAGTGTTGACCGACTTGGCATCTGTATCATGTGCATGGTCCTTTGAGTCCATATGTGTGAAATCAGTTTAACCAAAGCATATTCGTCTCTTGAAGATCAATGGCTCAGATCTCACAACCCCTTTCTCATTCCATACTATTTTGATGCCACACAATTATCTTAATTATCCCATTTATTTAGCTACACGATGTTTAGTCAGATGCGTCTTTGTGGAACCATTGTTTTAAAAGCGGTGCCTCGAGGCGAGGCATGCCAAAAGTGCCTCGAGGCACACTCCTCGGGTTTGGATGGTGGGGTGTACGCCTCAGATTCGCCTGAGGTGCTCGAGGCATGAGACGCTCGAGGCAAGGAAAATATGTAAGCCTCACTGGACCCCTTTTTTATTTTAGTTTGCATGAAAGTTTTGGTGTCCCCGGAAAAGAATAAGCAGAAAACTGTAATTACAAATAATCGTGGTATGATTATATGTTTCATTTTCATGAGATCATTTTATTTAGAGGAAGGTATGGCAAAATGAGTTCTTTCATGCTCGAAGTCAATAATCCAAGTTAGTGCTTATTATGTGAGACGGTAGAAGGAAGAGCCTTGCAAGAGGAGGCGTGTGAGATCAAAGAGCGTTGGAAGGAAACTACTTAGGAATGATATATAATTTTTGATCTAAGCCCGGCTTTGACCAGAACTAGGTCTGTTTGGTTGTGATAAATCTATATAGCCGACTCAATAAAATAAGACAAGGCTTGGTTCTTGTAATATAGTTTGTTGTGCCTTTAGGAAAATATAGTTTTCTGTTTATCAACTTACTTATGAAATATGAAGATACTATGCCTTGCAACGCTTTACATGCAATCTAATCCTGCTTTAATAAGTTTATTATGTATCAACATATACTATTTTAAATAATGAAAATTATGTGAATAGTTTACATACAAAACTGCTAAAAGAATCAACAAAATAAGGGCACATAAAGAAGAGCATTTACAAAAATTTTCCTTAAAAATATACAATGAAAGGAATTACTGAAATATGCATAATCAACTATGCAACGAAACTATCTTAGTAAAAATTAAACAAAGATGTAAGTCACTAATAATATCTGGGATTGCGATCGTTACTTTAAAACCAACTCTATTGATATTAGGCAAATGCGTTTCATGATATGTGCGTAATTATATATTTTTTGGAACAAAAGATTGAAGTTTTAGTACCTTCAAAAAATTAGGCTAGATATGAGAAAAAATTCGGATTTCAAAGGTCCATTATCATGATAAGTAAACTGTATTTTTCCTTGGAGTTTCTGTTCCACGGGTCCATTATTATGATAATTAAACTGTAATTTTCTTTGGAATTTCTGTTCCACACTTGGCAATTTGTCTTCTTTAGGGACATTACAGTGTATTAAATTGAGTAGTTTGTTGAAGACAGGACCAATATATTCTGATTTAGGATTTGGATATGTAGTAACATGAATATTGAAGGTCAAGGTAGAAATGAATTTGCAACAAAATAGATTAACGGAAGTCTTTTCAAAGTAATTGAATATTTTAGTGTGTATATATTCTGCAGCCACTTAATTTTCAAATTTCATGACTTGCCTTCTACTTGTTCCATCATAGTGGAACCCATAATAATATGATTCTCATTGTCTGCCAGAAGAGTTGGAATCTTTCTTGGGCGCAGTTACCAATTACCATATGTTGCTGGTGGAAATGATAATACCTACAATATGCATATCTCCTGCATCCTTTTTGACAAATATTCAAAAGCGTTATTGTCATGGATTGTTTCCATTTTAAATAGATAGATCAGAAACTTACCTACATCTAATTTACGTTGACATAATCATATTAAGCAGGATTCAAGGTTATTGGGAGAGATACATATTTCTCTTTTGAAATCTATAATTAAAGACGTTGAAGATGTTGCAAGAACTCCTGCTATATCATCAGGGGCCAATAACAATAACGCTGCTAACCCTGTTGGTGGACATCCACAGATTATTGAGGGGGTCTGGCATTCAGCCGTTTCACATTTCTTGTTTCTAATTCAATGGATTTCTTTCCATTATTATTTGATCATATTCCTTTTCTTCCTTGACAGGCATTTGCGTGGGGTTTTGATATTCGTAATTGGCAGCAACACCTGAATCCATTATCATGGCCTGAAATATTGAGGCAGTTTGCATTATCTGCTGGGTTTGGACCTCATCTCAAAAAGAGGTGCATTGAAAGAGCATATTATCGTGATGAGAATGAGGTCTCAGCCCACTTACATTTTCCCTTCTATATATATCACAAAATAGTGTTTTTGTCTTTTGACTTATTTGTTTACATGATGTCAATTTTAGTTTGTTTAATACATTTTTGACAATTTTTTCTGATATAATACTTTCATGTTGATGCCTTGTCAGAACTCTGTTGAAACCCATTTGTTGCCCATAAGCTAAGAGGCAATATACACCATATATATTTATAAATCGAGGATCACCTTGAAATGAGAACCGATGATTTTAGGTGGAGAGGTCTGGATTCTCGACTGTGATAATTGTCACATGTTAGAGGGGAAGTGCTTTTTGGGGGTGAGAGCATGTTCTACAAAATGTTCTCAATCTATAGATTATCTGAGAGTCGACGTGGCACATCATAAATTTTGTTTATGCAGGGAGGATTTTATTCTTCTGGTGTACATCTTGATGTGTTTGCTGTGTTGAATGGTGGGTATTTAAAATGAGAGAAACTCGTTTTAAATGTGCCGAATTATAAAATAGGAAATGTAGAATCAAAGACTAGAATAAAGGTTAGTTTTACATGGGTTCGTACTCTCGAAGGAGCGATGAATCATAGGAGAAAACACCACGGGTTAGATTTTTTATTGTATTTTTTCAAAGATTACATGGATTCAAGACTTTGTATATAGTCCCCCAATACGGAAAGTCTCACCAACAAGCAATATGAGACTAAAAAAGAGCAGTGCAATTGGATTTTGGAGAGATCCAAGTACCCATCTAAATACACACTCGAAGACTTCCCCTCAAGTTGGAGTTGGAAAAACCACTCCTTACAAAAGAAAATACTCAACTCATCTTCACTCGAGAGTCGAGACATCTTCTGTGTAATTGGGGCGATGCCTGCTCGAAGTAATCGCTGCTATGAGGAGACCCACATGGAGGAGATATCGCTTGGAAGAGATACATGCTTGTAGTGGATGCTTGGTGATGATCGTCAGTTGGAGGCAGTGTTGCAGAAATTGGTATTTTGTATTCAATCAAAGAGGTCACTGAAAAAGAATATTCGGTATTCAGAGAATATTCAGAATTATTCGGTTATGCATTTTTAGTTATTTTAAATAAAAAATCATTTTTGATAGACACATACACATACATTCTTATTTATATATACATATATGGTCATCAATCAATAAGAATCCAAGATAAAAGTACCTTTTAACAAGTTTAACATATGGAGCTTCAACATTTGTGATGATGTCAGGATAAATGGGAACATTTAAAAATAATAAATAAAAAAGTCAGCAGTCTGTTGCAATATTCGGCAGAACATTCGGCCGAATATTTGACCGAATACCGATATTATATTCAATCACCCACAAAATAAGAATATTCAACCGAATATTCGGTCCATTCAGTCGAATATTGCAACAGTGATCGGAGGTAGATTAGCTGAAGTATAAATCTTTAATCAATCATGATGAGAAACAGAACTCGGAGTTGATCCCAAACAGTAGTAGTTGAAGTCCCTCAAAAGTAGTTGATAACTTGATAATGGGTATCTAAAGTAAAGTGATCCTCTCCCATGTGAAGATCTCAAGAGCAATACTCTCCTATACAAAAACTTTGAGAAGAGAGATCGTCTACATGGAAGCCATCATTAGTTTTCTCATACAAGGACCTTTAAAAGTGAGTTTCTCTCTTATTGGGATCTCAAGAAGCAAGTTTTCTCGGATAGAAACCTCGAAGAAGAGATTCCGTTTTGGAGGCCACAAGGAAAAAATAGACATGGGATACAGGAAGCAGGTTCTCTCGCATATAAAAATTATGTTGGTGATATCTCGCAAAAGTAGATATATTTCCTACTGTCTTACTCTGCCTTTCTCCATACTTGTCAGAATATCGTTTTTCACCTAATCGGATTACAAGTGGGAGTAAAGAAAGCTTTTCCTCCCTCTTTTTACATTCCTTTTCTTCTTCTTCTCCATATCCTCTCTATCTCTTTTTACAATCAATTTTCCTTCTAATTCTCCTTTTTTTCATCGTCCTTTTTTCCTTCACGAATATTTTTTCCTTACAATTGACCTTTTTTGGGACATTACTTTATTTTATGTTTTCTTATTCATTGTTTTTTATGGAGCGGCCATACCCTTTTTCTTACAAATTCCAACTATTTATGCCAAAATGCCTACTGATGGTCCTTTATTCGGCCTACACAATGTAAAATAAAACAAAAGTGAGAAAGGATTGTGAGGCCTACGCCCCTTTCTTCCTCTTTCTTTAGGGTTCCTGATGGAGAGTACCCATCCAAAACATTACATATCATCATCTCGCGCTCCAACATGAACTTCTCTGATTGTCTTCATGATCCCTTTGTCCTCATACTAATGTGCATCTTGTGCTTTCATGAGGCGGTGGTTGGAATCTCAACCCATTGAGAATACCCTATTGACTCCTTGTGACAACAAGTACGACCCGCTGTTTTCTCGCCTAGAGTTGCCTCTTCCTGTATAGAAGTAGCGTGGTTGATGGAAATAAGGCACAATACATGTTCCGTTGCCCTGGGCAATCATGGAAACCATAGTTTCAACCCATGCAACGGTTGTAAACTATAGCATGGCAACACGATGAGGGTCATAAGGATCGGACATAGGTGTAGATAGATGACAAAGCAACATCGAGTTGTAAGGCGATGAAGGCTGATGTCGATGACCGTGAGATACCTCTTCTTTGAGGTGGCTTTAGATTTGCTAGCAACCCAGGATGTTTGCTTGAGCTGCCACACAAGTAGCTTGATATGCTTTCTCCATTGCATTGAATGTTGAGATCTAATCTCTAGAAAGCATGCAGGAAATATAATTTTTTCCTGGACTTGTCTTGTATTTTGTTCACATTGATCACTCACGGAATCTTCTCTTTGAAAACTTCACTTTGCAAACAAACTTTCAAGAACAGATTAATCAAAATAAAATACGATCTTTTGAATCGATTGAGCTCCGACAACTTGTATAGTTGTAAATTACGAAATGCAATGCCAATGGCATGGACAAAACTTGATTTTACGTAGAAGCATATCTCGAAGGGGCATGGGGAAACCAACAACAACAACAAAGACATTTCCCACAATTAAGTAGGGTCGGCTAGATGGATTCTTCGCCTCCATTCAGATCTATTGTGGATCAATCCCGGGTTTATATCCACAAAACTAAGATCCCTTCGTATAGTCTCTTTCCAACACTTCTTGGGTCGTCCTCGCCTTCTCTTAGCCGGCTCAACATCCCAACACTCGCATCTCCTAACTAGTGCATCAACTAATCTTCTTTGCAAATGACCAAACCATGTTAAGCGATTTTCTCGCATCTTATCCTCGATCGGGGTTACGTCAACTTTCTTTCTGATTGCATCATTCCGAATCCGATCTTTACATGTGTGTCCACACATCCACTTTAGCATTTTCATTTCTGCTACAACCATTCTCTGCACATGTCTATAGTTCACATGCCAACATTTAGATCCATAGAGCATATCAAGTCTCACAGCTGCTTTGTAAAACTTTCCTTTAATTTTTAAAGGAATTTTCTTATCACAAAGGACTGCAGAGGCTCATCTCCGCTTTAGCCAACCTGCATTTATTCTATTAGTAACATTTCCATCAATTTCCCCATCATGTTGCAAAATAGATCTCAGATATCTAAAAGAACCTCTCTTCTGAATGTTATCATCACTAATCTTCACCTCGATTGCTTCACCATTGCTTCCATCAAAGGTGCACTCCATATATTCCGTGTTGGCCCTACTTATACGAAATCCTTTAGTCTCCAACTCATGTCTCCAGATCTCAAGCTTCTCATTTACTCCATCTCTAGTCTCGTCAATCAACACAATATCATCGGCAAATAGCATACACCAGGGTAACTCATCCTGAATGTGACTTGTCAACTCATCCATAATCAAAGTAAAAAGAAATGGACTCAAAACTGAACCTTGATGTAAACCAATGTTGCTGTTGAATAGCCGGTCTTCCCAGACAGGGTCCTAACACAAAATAAAGCCCTATCATACATGTCCTTTATGAGGTTAATGTATAGGACATGTACTTGTCTCTTCTCCTATACTCTCCACAATATCTCTCGTGGGACAAAATCATAAGCCTTCTCCAAATCAACAAAGATCATATGGAGGTTCTTCCTTTTAGCTCTATAAATCTCCATTGTTTTTCTCAGCAAATGGATGGCTTCAATAATCGAGCGATCTAGCATGAATCCGAATTGATTTTCTTTTACGTTGGAAACTTGCCTCAACCTTCTTTCGATTACACGTTCTCAAAATTTCATAGTGTGAGTCATCATCTTGATACCTCTATAAATTTGAACAATTTTAAATGTCTCCTTTATTCTTATAAAGAGGAACCCCCGATACTCTTCCTCCAATCTTCAGGCATTTTCTTGCTTTGCCAAATAACATTGAATAGCTTCATAAGACAAGCCAAACCACGCTCACCTAAAACTCTCCATACTTCTACAGGGATGCGATCCGGTTCTATACCTTTCCCTGGTCTCATAACCTTCAATGCCTCCTCTACTTCCTTTCTTTGTATCCGTCTATAACTTGCATGGGTCAAGTAACTTTCACTACTAGCTAGATCACCCAAAGTGATCACTCTATTTCCTTCCCCATTGAAAAGCTTATGGAAGTACTGCTCCCATCTAGTCTCTATATCCTTCTGAGTAACAAGCATGTAACCTTCCTCGTCCTTAATGCATCTCACTTGAGAAAGGTCTTTGGTCTTTCTTTCTCTTTCTTTGGCCAACCTGAATATATCCTTCTGGCCCTCCTTAGGGTTCGTTTGGTTGCAGGGTTGGGCATGGTTGGGTTGAGTTGGGGTACCCCTGTGAATAGTAAACTGTGAGGAGGATTGGGATGTTTGGAAGGAGGGGTACCTCGGGTTGGGCCAACCCAATCCTGCCTAACCCTGCAACCAAACGAACCATAGAGTCGAGATTTTTATAGAAAACTTCACAAGCTTTTGACTTGGCTTCGCTACAGCCTTCTTTGCTTCCTTCTTCGTTATTTTGTAGTTTGTGAGTTTCCTCTGTTCTATCCTTAGATATAACTTTAAAGCATGCTCTTTTAAGTTTTAGCTTCTCTTGCGTCCCTTCACTCCACCACCAAGCCTCCTTTTGATCTGTTGCTCCTCTCTTTGACTTACCTAGCATCTCTTTGGCTACCTTTCGGATACAAGATGCCATTGCCTCCCACATCTCGACTGCACTTCCGCTACAATTCCAAGATAAATTTTCTAAAACCTTCTCCCTGAAGCTCGACTGCCTCAGTGGAAGATTCCGCCATCTAGTTCTCGTGATCTTAGGGCATGGGGGAACCATGAGAAAAAAAAATTAAAGACTGTATTTGTGATGCATTCTGACAACTCCTTAAATCACCGACTAACCTACATGGATACAAATGCGATGAATCATGCTAACCAACTAAATGCATGATATCTCAAAGGAGCATGAGGAAACCATGAGAGAAAAAACTAAGGGCTTGATTTGTGATGCATTCTGACAACTCCTTAAATCACCGACTAACATACATGTATACAAATATGATGGATCATGCTAACCAACTAAATGCATGAGTACACCAATCTATTGCCATGTTATTATTGGCCAAACAGGTAGCTGGGAACAGTTGCTAGTATTCATGGTGGGTACAGTTGCTAGTATTCATGGAGGTGAACTGGGAACATCGAGACAAATACGTGAACTGAGATCAAGAATAAATCAACATGATATTTAAATGCATGATGCACCATATGGAATGTTGAAATAGAAGGGCATCATGGAATTTGTTTGAGTTTTAGAGAATAATAATGGACGACACAATATCTGATTCCAGAGTTTGATTTCCCCAAATCAGTAATTAATCCAACCACAGGAGCCTAGAAATGGCAAGGAGAAGGACTGCAGCAGTGGGGGTTGACTGGGGTTGCTTATGACGATGGCGGGCTGGTGACGACAATAGGTGGTGGTAGTGTAAAGGCGCAGGTGGCGGCTGGGATGGCCTGAATGTGAGTTGGGGATGAGAGGAAGAAGGTGGTGGGTAGAGGAGTTGGGGGTGAGGATGATGGGTGAGAGCTGATGGGAGGGAGGGGGGTGGAGCTTAGGGAAGAAAACTGGGATGAAGGCTGGGGAGGAAGGCTGGATCTGGGAGAAGAGGAGAGGGGGCTGGAACTGGAAGAAGATAAAAGAGAGGGAGAGGATACGTGGAGGCCCGAATGGGTTTTGCTTCTCAATTGCTGCCCTTCCACCCCCTCGTGCTTCTCTTTAATAGCAGAGTTGCCCCATTAAAATACAAAAAAGAAAATCCAACATTACGTTGGCTGCACCACAGAACATGTGCTGCTTTTTCCAAACCATAGGTAGAAAAAAAGAAATGAAAATTTACAAGAAAACCCTTAAGAATTAAACTATCTTTAAAAGACTTGAACTTCGTTTCTACTTGCTGGAATTAGCCTTTTCCCCTCCAAGATTTGAGGTTTGAGTTGGTGTTTCGCTCTGTATACGGACCCACCAACATTGCAAAGCATGACCTCAAATTTGAGAGAAATTTGATTGAATTTAGTTGAAAATTTTGTTTGTATAGGTCATCAAAATTGAAATGCTACCATATTTATTTGTTCCCGATTGCAATGAAATGAAGGAAAACTAAGGGAAACAACAAAATAAAGGAATCTAGCCTTTGTTTTCACTAAAATTCACTGATAGTGGTGAATTTCAAGCATTTCCCAGAGTCGTGTTGAGTTCTAGAGAGCTTTATATTGTATAAACAAGCTTTTTAGTTAGTTCTAAATTTTAGTGTCTAAATCCAAACTAAATTTGTTAGATACAAGCTCCAAGAGTTGAATTTAAATTTTAACTGGATATCACATTTTTATTCTTTCGTTATTTTGATACATGTCAGAGTATGCGTCCTAGATGGATAATTGGATTCTTCTACGGTCATGCTTCCCACACCGTTTATGAGTGGTACTTGGTCTTACTGGTGGGGCCATATAAGAAGTCCCACACCTCCTGTATTCAATGAGAGAGAAATACCATATTATCTAGTTGTTGAGAGGCCTTCTCCCGTGGTTTCATCCCGCTCTTTATGGAGTAGAGTTCCACGTAAAATCTCGGTTTTCTTTCATGTTTTTTATTCTTTATCTTTGAATACGTTTCCTCATTGTCGTTTTCTAGTTTTACTCCATTCTTGTTGAAGAGGTGAATATCATGTCTTCTGCTTACAAAATTAGAATCTACTTCTGACTCTGAGCAGCATGTTGCTAATACATATCAACATGTGGGATGATTATGGCGAAATACTACTTTACAAATTATATTTACACCTCTATTTAACAAAAAATGTGTCTTTCTATAGTAATTATTGATTTAAAAACATGAGAGACCTTAACTTTTTTAATAAAATAATCTCATTTAGAGTCATTTCCATGATTTTCGACGATTCCAACGATATTTTGGGAAATTTCTCTTTCCAGACTTTGGTGAAACGAAGTTGAAATCCGAAATTTAAGGTCTTGCTACAAAGTCAAAAAAATATATAAAAAATGTACTAAGCCTTCTCCCACTATAAGTAGGGTTCATCTACATGGATTCTTGCTCAAATCCATGTTGAAAGATTCAAACTATTTTTTACATTGGTTGTCGACTACCTAACACAATCCCTGCTAGAATGGGATTTGAATCCTTGTCTTTTGTGTGGTAAACACACTTTACTACCACTAGACCATTAAGTGGGTACTCTAAGTACATGCAAAATAAGTAATATGAGACTAACCAATTAATAGTGTTATTTGATATTGGATAAATTCAATTACACATATAAATACATACTCTAACAAAATGGTTTAGACACTAATAGGCCATGGAGTGCCCCGGTCGGAAGGTCCAAAAAGTTGGAAAAAGAGTCTTGAAAGAGGGAATTGGATGGTCAAAGAAATGTTGGAAGGAGACTATCACGGAGGATATGGATTTTTTATCTAAGCCTTGGTATGAGTCGTATGCCCTAAACTAGATAGGACTCTTCAAAAAGTGTGAAAATACTTCATGGTTGTTGCTTTGCTTGTCTCTTGGTTATGCTGTAATAAAATATGAATTAGATTAACTTATATATGATTCAGAGATTAACATCATACAGATGGTGAATGGGTATTTGATGAACATTCATGTATATGTATGCATGTGAATATGTTGAATACTTTGCAATATTTTATATTACAGGGCATGCATGCACAATGTAGACATCCGTTAGTTTTTGAGGTCATCTTATATAATCTTGGATAGATATAAATCCGTAGGTCAAAATAATAGATATATAATATCAACCATTTGTAGGGTTACGTATATAGACTCCCCTTAACATTTATATCATTTTATAGCATATGGAAGGTAGTGAAGGAAATTCTGGTTTCATCTGTTTCTCCTCTGGATATAACATATTGTTGAATGCATTATTTTATTGTTGGTGAGATTACGTTAGAAACCTGTACCTTTTGTTTGTTTTTGTAGCACATACATGTGGATGCGTATTTTCGGTAACATGCCTTTTTAGGCTAAAAACAAATTTAAGACGTTTATTTTACAGTACATGCATCCTGCTAAATCAAAATTTAAGTGTATCCCCTTGTTTAGTCCAATTTATACTTTTGCTGTACACCAGGGGCATGATGGCGAAGACGTGATTTCTATTTTAAGAAGTGGCGTGGCTGCAGAAAATGCTCTTGCAGTAATGCGTGAAAAAGGTTTCACCCGTTTACGTAGATCACGACATCGGCTTACCCCAGGGACAGTAAAATTTGCAGCATTTTATGTTCTATCACTGGAAGGAAGTAAAGGCCTAACAATTTTGGAAGTTGCTGAAAGGATTCAGGTACTGCCATCTACTGATTTGAAATTTTATTGATATGTTATTTACCTGTTACTTTTCCAGAAATCTGGACTTCGAGACCTGACTACAAGCAAGACTCCTGAGGCATCTATTGCAGCTGCACTATCCAGAGATACAAAACTTTTTGAGAGGACTGCTCCTTCCACCTATTGTGTTCGTACTCCTTACAGAAAAAATCCTGCTGATGCTGAGGCTGTACTTGCCGCTGCCAGGGAAAAATTCAGATATTTGTAAATGGGCTTTCAGAGTCTGAAGCTGAAAAGGAATGTGAAGATGCTGATGATGTTGAAAGAGATGAAGATTCTGAGAGTGACGGTGATGATCCCGATGTGGATGAAATTACCATTGCAAAAACATTGCCAAAGGACATACCTTTTAAAAATGAAGGGAAGGCCTCGAAAATGCCACGTTTGTTTGATAATGGAAGGGGGGCATCATGTGACGATGTTGGGAAAAATTTTAGAGTTGGGAATGGTACTATGGACAAAACATTCTCGTCACTGCCCCATGAAGATTTACGAGATAAACAAACTGCCAGTGCAACAACTAACCATTATTATACTTCTCAGTCCAGTTGTCATGAAGCAAATGCTACCGATACTGAAGACACTGTGATAGATGAAAGCAATGCTGGTGAACCATGGGTTTTTGGCTTGGTGGAAGGAGATTATTCTTGTCTTAGTGTTGAGGAGCGCCTTAATGCCCTTGTTGCTTTAATTGGTGTTGCCATTGAAGGAAATTCAATCCGTTTGATTTTGGAGGTAAACAATTGTTCCATAAATTTATTTATATGATATTTTTAGTCATGGCTAGTTTATAATTACCTGAATTGGAGTTACAGGAACGCTTAGAAGCAGCAAGCTCTTTGAAGAAGCAAATGTGGGCAGAGGCTCAATTGGACAAAAGACGTGTGAAGGAAGAATATTTATCTAGGCTAGAGCCATCTACATATGTTACAACGAAGCCTGACCCTGCATTGAATGCAGGCAATGAAGGAAGCCAAAGCCCATATACATGTGTCGATAACAAAGACTTTCACGTTAATCTTAACTCTTTAGTCAACAATGAAGTTCTTGATAATTCCAGCAATTTTTATTGCATGACTTCTGAAAGAAACATGACGGGGCAAGAGTTTTCTGCTAATCCAGATTGCATCCATCCTCAACAATGCAACGCTGCAGAAAAATCCCGTTCACAAATGAAGCTGTATATTGGGCATAAAGCTGAGGAGATATATGTGTATAGGTCTCTGCCTTTGGGTCAAGATCGAAGACGCAACAGATATTGGCAGTTTGTGACTTCGGCTTCTAAAAATGATCCTGGTTGTAGCAGAATCTTTTTTGAATCTAGAGAGGGGTTTTGGAGGCTTATTGACTCCGAAGAGGTAAAACATGTTATCATCTTTTTCTATTCAGGAATTTATGTTTAGACCTTTTATTGGCTTAGGGGTGTGTTTTCGGATATACTCCTTTTTCCTGTATTGCATGTGTTACCTGTATACGTTTCTCTGTTACCTTGTTTGAAATAGTCCATTTATGGTATTGCATTAGATATCTAATTTATGACATTTGTCTTGTTTCAATCATTGCATGCGCCTGTATAGATTTGTTCTGTTACCTTGTTTGAAACAGTCCATTTTCTACTTAGTGTATTTTCTCGTGTCTATTCTGGAAGTTATAAGTTTAGGTTAAGATTTTATTCTGCATCTATTTTTCATCTCATACTGCTTGTCATCTTTGGGTCTGCTGATGCAAAATTATCTGACATTGGGAATTCGAGATTAGACGTTGATGTGAAAAAGAAATCAGATATCCATGCAATATTTAGATAGGATGCACTTTTTTTAAAACTCAACATCATTAATAGAAGGAACGAGATGTTAGTAGGTAGTACCTCCTCTAAGAGGAAGGCAAAAGAAGATGGATGTGAACTATATAGAACAGAACAACCAAGGATATGGACACCACCTTTCATCGTGGACGTACCACCATAAAAATATTGCATGTCATTCATAAATGAACACCCACATGAAAGTGCCTTTTAACATACAAGAAGTGTGGAGAAGAAAATGAATCATTATATTCATTCCATGAGTATAGGGTCTCTATATAGAGAAAAACCCTAGAGGGCAAAAAGAAAAAAAAATACATATATGACCTTGAAGGATTACACGACCTAAATATAATAGATAAATACAATAACACTAACACTTCCACTCAAGTTGGAGCATATCTGTCGATCATGTCCAACTTAGAATTCAAATACGAGAGTTGCATCTTCAATAGTGCCATTGTGAAGATGTGTGCAAGCTGAAATTCGGTAGAGATGTGTGGAGTGGGGATCTTTTCTTTTCGTATGACATCATGAATGAAGTGGCGGTCAACCTCAATGTTTGATCTGCTCATGGAAACCAAGATTGATGTCGATATGCATAGAAAGCTTGTTGCATAGGATAAGATACATGAGTAGCAATTGAAAGTCCAAGATCCTATATAATGGAGATAAGCCATGTGATCTCACATGTTACTTATGCCATTGCCTTGTAGTCTGCCTCCACACTCGATCTGGAGACCATCGTCTACTTCTTGCATTGCCAAGTAACTATGTTACCTGCAACAAGCGTGGCATAACCTGCAGTGCCTGTTTGGTAATTGGGTTGGGTTAGGTTGGAGTAACCTCCTATGAATAGTAACTGTTTGGATGGTTAGGAGGGTTGGAGAGGGTTGGAATGATAAATATGATGTGATGTGACATTGATTATGTATTATATTAACTTTTTAATGATTATACTATATTTTTTATGTTATATTTTTTTATTTGAACGGGTTAAAAAATATTACAACAAAGAAATTGTGTGGTCCTCGCAACTAATTCCAACCCAGGAATGCATGAATAGAGCAGGTAGTATGCTAGGTTACCTTGGGGTAACTTAACAGCCAAATGAGCCCATAGTGGATCGACGATCCTCATGTGAACTGACATATAATCATATGCATAGGCAGAGACATCAATGTGGCCATCAACCCCATAAAATAGCCCACGTCTGAGAGGTTCCTTCAAATATCGAAGGATTAGAAGAACATCCTACCCATGACTATAAAATAGGCTCTCCATGTGCTGGCGGACTCTACTCACATAATATGATATATCTGGCCTAGTAACAGTGAGATAGAGAAGTTTACCTACTAGGCTTTTATACCGTGTAATACCCTCAAACACATGATCGATAGATGTAATGTCTCCTCACTTCTGTAGGGATCTCACATGGCTTGCATCCAAGTAGTCCAGCCTCAGTTAGAATGTTAAGGCAATACTTCATTTGTGAGAGATGAAGCCCCCTTGTAGTGAGTATCACTTGAATGCTAATAAAGTAATTGATTTGACCAAGATCCTAATTCCTTCGTAACAAAAAAACTTCCTGAAGGAAGGTCTTGGTCTGAAGGTCTTGGTCTCTGAAATGCCGACATCACCGTTTTCAGTGACGACCATATCATCAACATAGCCAACAAGATTCACGGTGCAAATAGATCATCGTCTGATGAAGACAGAGTAGTCAGATATTGGCATCTGAGGCACAAGAGTGCTGAACTCAGTTGTAAGTCTGTCAAACCATGCCTTAAGGCTTTGCCTCTGTTCATGCCATAGACAACCTTGTGTAGTCGACATACACTCCACTCCAACCCAGTAGCTGCATCGTATAAACCTCCTCCTTGAGGTAGAGAAGTTAACCCACTAGGCTTCTATATCGTGTAATATCCTCAAATGCATGTTTGATAAATGTAGAATGTTTCCTTACTTCTGTAGGGATGCCAGATGGCTTGCATCCAAGTAGTCCAACCTTAGTTTGAATGTCAAGGCAATACTTCATCTGTGAGAGATGGAGCCCCTTTGTAGTGCGTATCACCAGAATGCTAATAAAGTAATCGATTTGACCAAGATCCTTCGTAAAAAAGACCTTCCTGGAGGAAGGTCTTGGTCTCTGAGATCCCGACTTCATCGTTTTCAGTGATGACCATATCATCAACATAGATAACAAGATTGACGGTGCAGATAGATTGCCGTCTGATGAAGACAGAGTAGTCAGATGTCGACATCTGAAACACAAGAATACTGATCTCAGTTGTAAGTATGTCAAACCATGCCTTAAGACTCTGCTTCAGTTCATGCCATAGATGACCTTATGTAGTCGACATACACACTCCCAATTACATAACCCAATAGCTGCATCATCTAAACCTCCTTGAGGTCACCATAGAGGAATGCATTCTTCACATCAAGTTGAAAAAAGAACCATGCATTATTAAGAACAACAGAAAGAGTGGTGCGTATGGACCCTATTCTGACAACTGAAGAGAAGGTCACAAAGTAATCAACCCATAGGTTTGTGCGAAGCTTTTTGTCACTAATCTGTCTTTCAATTTATCAATGGACACATCAAGGACTGTTTGTTCATGAGGACCCATATGTAAGCCATAGATCGAACTCTCAGAGGGCATGCCACAAGATCTCACGCGCCTCGGGAGGTAAGGGCATCCATCCATCATCCATGGACATCCATCCCCTCATCTATGGCATGCCGCCATCTCTGGTCTTACATTGCGTTATGATGATCTATGGGGACATAAATAATATTTAAGGCATCTGCAACCACTTGTAATATCTAAATAAACCATCAATAGAAATAAAATGTGACATAGGGTGAGGTGGAAAACACATTGCCTCTTTTGCATACAGAGATCTATCGAAAGCTCCTCAGAGATAACCGAAACATCAGCGGTGAGAGCACTTGAAGAGGGTATGTCATATTGAAAAAAAGGAACAAGCAAAGGAACAGAAGCATGTGTAGTGATGTGCTTGCGTGTATAGTCGATTGATGGAGGTGGAAGATTCAAAGGACTGTCACCCACATTCCATGTAAAGAAGCTAATCTCCTCAATGAAAATGCCATTCGTGGAAATATAGTGCTGACACCCACAAGGATGCAAAAAACTGTCTAAACGATCGTTTAAACACATGCGGTGCTCGACCACATTGTTTAATGAAAAACTGTCCATAAATGTCCAGATTGCTTAAAAGGCCTTAAACGGCTTTTTAAACGGTCTTAAATGGTCTTTTAAACGTATTGATCTACTTTCTTCAAAGGATCACCATTATCCATGACTTTTATGTTGTCTATTTCGACATTTGACTATGAATGCTTGTTGTTTATGTTATTTATTTTGAAATTTGGATGAAATATCCCTTGAATTTGACAATATTTGATTTATATTGTGCATCTATGATTATATTTCTTATTTATTTATACTTTTTTTATTAATTATATATATGTAATAATTTTTTATTAATTAAAAATGCAAAACCGCATAACCTGTTTAATTTCCGTTTAAACTCCCGCATACTGTTTAATCAGTAATCAGTGACCCTATCGACTGAATACCGCATACCGCCTTTTGCAACCTTGGACACCAAACATGATCATAACACCGATAACCTATTTGAGTATGAACGTATCTAATAAATACGTACATGTTGACCCTAGGTGACAGTTTGTCTGCGACATGGAAGTTGTGAATAAATGCAATGCTCATAGACAAGGAAAATGATACTTATTGGAGTATAGCAAAGAGAAAGGAGTGCCTCCTTTTAGGACGGAAGATGGAAGATGTCATCCCCCCAATAGTACTTGGGAACATTCATCTAAGTGAGGAGAGACTTAGCAATATCAAGTAAATGTCAAAGTTTTCTTTCCTCTACCTCATTATGTTGAGAGGTATATGGACATGATGTTTGATGAGAAGTCCCCATGAGTGGTAAAGAACGACGTCACGTCCTGTTGGGTGAACTTAAGTGCATTATCAGTTCGAATAATTAGAGCACATGTAGAGAAAGAAGTTTTTACATATTGAAAGAAATTTCTGACAATTTTATTAATCTTTGAACCTTCCTTTATTAGGTAAATTCGAGAGGATCTATACTAAAATTATCCACGAACACAATAACATAACGATGCCCACTCAATGTTTTGACCGAACAAGATCCTTAACATCACAGTGAACAAGACCAAGAAGAGTGGTATGACAAGACTCAGCATGGACATGCAAAGAAGCTCGGTGATATTTCTTGAACTCACATTCCTCACACTAAAAGGATTTCAGAATAAAGAGTTCATGTAACATCATGGAGAGAGCCTTCATAGGAAGATGCCTAAGGCACAAATGCTATAAGAGCTCATTTTTGGATATGGATGCGACACCATCAAACTTAGAATCCGAGGGTAGGTCGAGATAATAGAGGCCATTCTTCTCATGTCCCCGGCTAGTAATCTGTCTCATTCAGATGTGTTGAAAATAGCAACAGAATTCATCAAATATCACACGACAATTAAGCTCAACACAAAGCTTATGAATAGACAATAAGCTAAGATGGAAATCAAGAGCACAATGAATCCCAGAAAATTCCATCGTTTCGATAGTAGTAATAGGCGAGTGAGTCTCAATGGCGATTCGAACCGACTTCACCAAGGAAGAGAGTTTGGAGAAGGTTAGAAGACTAGCTTCTCCAGTCAGATGAGTTGAGGCTCCAGAGTCAATGATCGAAATGGGAGCATGATTGGTCGCAGAATAGGTTATTGTACTTGAAGGGGTAGCCAAGGCAGCAGTGATAGTCTCACCGGAAGAAGAGGAAGATGACACAACAGTTTGTAGAATCTGCATCAAACATGAATAATATACATCATTGAGATGTACCATCTCTCCAATGAGGTTTGTAGGAGGAGACACCTCTTCAACATTATAGGCATCTTCATAGGCACTATTGACTAGATAAGGATGCATGCCAAGGGCAGGAGGCGGGGCGGTGCGCGCGGGGCGGTGCTGTGGCCTCCCCCACCGGCGTCTCTGCTGAGTTCGGAGGGAATACAGGTGCGAAATCAACGCTCAAGGGCAGGAGGCGGGCGTCATCGTCGAGCATGCATGCCGCTATCGGTTACGCGATGAAGGGTACTATCGATTTGGGTGTCCTCTCTGCGCATTTGAGAGGATTTTTTGGCTCGCAGTTCGTGGGAGACATTGTGAGTTTGGATGCACGAAGTTGCTGCGTTCGCGGCTTATCGGAGGTTCAGAAGGAGCGCTTATTATGCAATGGAGACGTCGGCGACGTATGCTGGAGGTGTCTGCGCTTCGCTGACGGGTCTTGTGAGAAGATGGAGGTCTGCATGGCTAGGGTGAAGGGCGTTCCCTTCCTCTCGTGTTCGATCGGTTGCTTGCGGAGGGCCCTGCGCCAGTGGGGAATGGTCCAAGAAGTGGTCGACGATGGTTTAAGACCGGGAACTGCGGTGGAAGATACGACGATCCTGATCGAATGTTCCAAAAGCTTCTTCGACAAGGTTGGTGATCGGAGTTCCTTTGCGGAGTTGAGCATAGGTGGGTTCTCCTTCCCAATCGAGCTGGTGGTCGAAGTTCCTCCACCTCCGCCGGAGGCTCCGAGGCCGGTGGCAGACGAAAGGTCAGGCGGCGCCTCGGGCGCTGCGGGGACAGTTGGCTTTCCGAGGGGACCCTTGGTCGAAGGGACGCGGGTAAATCTTGACACGCGACGTTTCGTGAACTTGCATCAACTGCAATATATGTCTTCAGGTTCATTCCTTTTGCATGGTGACGTGGGGGTTACATCTGCAGATCCGCCTTTAACACTAATTCTTGAAGTGGTGAACGTGGATCCGTTTTAGGCGGCCTTGGAAGCGGATCCGGGTTAGTTGTCGGTCTCTAACTCGTGTACGTGGGGCTTTCCGGATTCGGTTGGAGGTTGGGCATTACCGGGCTTGGTGTCCCTGGTGCCGCCCATCACCTTCTCAAGTTCGTCAACTCGGTTTGATTCCTCTGGGGGCTTTCCTAGTGCTTGGACTGGTGCTACTCAAGTGGCTTCTTTTCCGTTCCTCCCCCGTATCTTCGCGGAGGAAAGGCCTCGGCCCCAGCCTCTTTCCACCTCGATAGCTACAATCCCCACGCCCAATCAGGAGGGGGCATCCACGAATGGGGCCCTCTCCGATCGCGTCTCTGATGCGGGGACTAGTGACAGAAGGAGTGCCAAGAGATACAGAAGGAGGAGCAGAGCGAAGACTTCTAGGCCATTGTCACAGCCGTGTCCTCCGTTCAAGCTTCAGGTGGCGGAGGCCGCTGGTGTGGCCCATGTTAAGGGGTTTCCCGAAGGATCCAAATGAAAATCTTGTCGTGGAACGTGCGCGGCCTAGGGGATCTGGATTAGCGGAGAATGGTGGGTGGTAGATTCAACGATTGGGGATGCGACATCATCCTACTCCAGGAAACGAAGCTTATTTCTTTGTCAGAGCACGAATGGAAAGGGTTCGGAGCCGGAGATGTGGATCAGTTCAGAACTTCGGATGGCACGGGATCCTCGGGGGGGCTGATTGTGGCTTGGCGTTCTTCGAAGCTGTCTTTCATTTCCATGGCTCTTGGGAGGCACATCTTGATGGTGTTTTTGGCCAACACGTCGTCATCGCTTCAGCTGGCTGTCTCCTACGTGTATGGCCCCTGTGATGCTGGATTACGTGGGGAGCTTTGGGAGGACTTTGTGGAGGCTAGTCGGTGCGTCGGTACGACCCCCTGGGTGGTGGGGGGACTTCAACGTCACCTTGTTCACTTCGGATAGACCCGATGGTAGGGGGGTCAGGATCTGGGTTCTACTGCTTTTGCGGACACCATTGATTTGCTTGGCCTCGAGGTGTTGGATGCTACGGGCATCGGTTATACTTGGAGAAACTCGAAAGCGCGCTCGCGCCTCGATCGTTTTCTCGCTTCTGGTGAGGCTGGGGAGACGTTCCCCTTGGCGTCGGTGGAGGCCAAACCTCGCTCGTGCTCTGATCACAACCCTATCGTGTGGTGCTCGGGTGATGTCCCGATTCAGCGGGGCCTTTTCATGTATGAGAAATGCTGGCTTTTGGAGGCCAACTTCCAGGAGATTGTGACTTCACACTGGGTGGAGACGGTGGTTTCGGGCTCCGCTACTCATAGATTTGTTCAAAAGCTATCTTCCTTGAGAGTGCGCCTTGCGACGTTCAAGAGGGAATCGAGGGCGGCCAGGGCTGCGGCTAGGACGGAGGCGGAGGAGATCATTCAGAAGTTTGATTCGCTAGAGGACTCCAGTGAACTCTCGGCGGCGGAAATTGAGACTCGTGCGGTGGCTCAGAAGAAGCTTTTCGCGGAGGAGAAGAAACGCGTCACGGAGTGGAGACAGAGGTCGAGAATTAACTGGATTCGGGAGGGGGACGTCAATACGTCCTTCTTCCACCGTACTGCTAATGGGAGGTATAGAACCAATGTCTTGCGCTCCATTGTCATCGATGGGATCTGCGTGGATGGAAACAAGGAGATGGGTCATGCTATTGCGACACATTTCACGGGCGTTACCTCGGCGATCATTCCCCGGAGATGGAGGTGGCTGGGACGGGGAACTAGGACCGTGGCGAGGTCCTCGTGGGAGGACCTTCTCCGTGAGTTTACTTTAGAGGAGCTGAAGGACGCTATCTGGGATCTGAATGACGACGTTGCACCTGGCTCCGATGGTTTCCCGGTCTCGTTCTATAAGGACTTCTGGGACATCATTGGGCAGGAGGTGCTTGATGTGGTGATGGAATTCTGTCAGGGGAACTCGGGCTTTGATCGGATCAACCTAGCACTCCTGGTCTTACTTCCGAAGTCTTCGTCGGCCTCTTCGATCGGTGATTTTCGACCTATCGCCATTTCGAATGCCCTGTACCTGATCACGGCGAAGGTCCTTGCGGGTAGGCTTAATTCTTGGGAGTCTTATTTCGCCGGCCCAATCTGCTTTCATTCCAGGGCGTCTGATTTCCAATTGCATCTCGCTTGCTTCTGAGATTATTGCGGATTGGCGACGGAGGGGTATGAGTGGTATTCTTTGGAACGTGGATTTTGCTAAGGCGTATGATACTCTCGACTGGAGATTTCTCTGGTCGGTGCTGCGGAGGAAGGGCTTCCCCGACAAGTGGATTTCTTGGATGAGGCGCTGTGTCACGACGACGTCTTTCTTGGTTTTGGTCAATGGTCGACCGGAGGGGGGATGGATCCAACCGCGGAGGGGGGTGCGTCAGGGGTGCCCTTTGGCGCCAATGCTCTTCATTCTTGCGGCCGATGTTCTTTCAGATATTGCGGACTGTGTCTTGGACATGGATTCTCTAGCGGCTTCTCGAGGGATGAGTTGATGGTTCCGATCATCCAGTACGCGGATGATACACTATTTTTCATCGAGGGGGGGTTTTGAGGAGGCCAAGGGCATGACGATGACTTTAGAGATCTTCTCTGAACTATCGGGTTTGTCTAAAAATAACGCGAAGTCGGTGTTTGTTCCTTTTGGGCGTACGGAGAAGCTCGCTGACAGTCTTGTGACGACTCTGGGCTCGGGGCGGTCCTCGCTGCCACTCGAGTATTTGGGCACGCCTCTGAAACTGGGGAGGGCTCGGATCCGCGATTGGATGAAGGTTGTGGAGAAGGTTGAAGCAAGGTTGTCGGGGTGGAAGGCCGCGGTTCTCTCGAGGGGTGGCAGATTGGTTCTTCTGAAGTCCGTTCTCTCCTCCATCCCCATATATCTTCTCTCCAATCGAAAGATGTCTAAGGGGATTCGGGCGTGACTGGAGAAGCGGATGCGCTCTTTCTTGTGGGGTAATAATGCGGGAGGGAACATGGGGATCCATCTGGTGGGGTGGGAAGATATCGTGCTTAAGAAAGCAACGTGGGCCTGGGGGTGAAATCGCTGGAGCATATGAACGATGCACTCTTGCTCAAGTGGGCTAGAAGGATCTGGGGCCCCGGGGATGACCTCGTTTGCGCTGTGTTACGTAAGATCTACGACGTTAGGGGAGCTCCGCCCTCGTTGACGACCATCCTCACCGCCCCGACCCCTTTCTGGCGGGATGTGGTGAAGACTTTTGTAAACAACATCGCCCTTTTTAGACCGGTCCTCAGGAGGGGAGACTCCTTTTCTTTTTCGGCTGACGATTGGTCGGGGGGGGGGGCTCTGCTCTCGGTTCCCTCGGTTGTATGCGCTTGCTGGGGAGAAGTCCTGCTTGGTTGTGGATTGTTGGGATGATGGTCTTTGGTGCCCAACCTTTTCCGCTAACCTCTCTGACCAGAGGTTCGAGGATTTCCTGGCTTTGCTGGAGGCCGTGCGGGAGGTGGGGCCGCCATGTGGGGGGCGGATCACTGGTGTTGGAAGGAGGGGACTTTCTCGGTCAGGGGGCCTACAGTGCCATCTCCAGGTCACTGCTGGCCGACTACGACATGCTTATTAGAGACTGTGCAAATATTTGGGCTCTCAGGCTTCTTGAGAGAATTGGTATCTTCCTTTGGTTGCTCAGGAGAAAGAGGTTGATGACGAGAGATCGATGCGTCAGGCTTCTTGGAATTTTTTCGGACAGGTGCATGATTTGTAATGATGCGATCGAATCGGTGGAACACTTTTTTTCTCATGCCCCTTGGTATCTCAACTTTAGCCGGAGATGGGCTTAGACTGGTGCCGCAACGATGACTTCCAAACTTTCTGGGACTAGATCCATGCCAATATCAACAGACCAAGGGGAGAGCGGCTGTATCCCATGGCCATTCTATGGGCGGTGTGGCGGGGGAGAAACGCCATGCTGTTCTTGGGTCAGCGCTTTTACAAAGAAAATGTGGGGATGTTCGCTAAACGCTTGGTTGACGAGTGGGTCCTGTGGCGTTCTGGTTGTAGCGTGTTTTTGTTTTGCCTCCTGACCTTTTTCCCTTTTTGTTTTGATTAAATAAATTTGGGGCGGACACCACCGAGTGTTTCCCCCTCTCTTTTAGACTTCATAAAAAAGGATGCATGCCAAACTTCTGCCTGGATCGTTCGGACGGGTGGTTCCAACGACCACAATGAGTGTACTATGTGTACTGAGGAGCAGTCGGATCTTGTCCACGACCCAGGTCACGCCTACGGCCTCCATGCCCGCAACAAGAGTCGCGTCCACGGCCTCTGCGAAAACTCTACCATCCTCTTCTCCCAGATGATGCAACGTGAGCATAGTTCTCTGCGGGAGGTTAAGTAGAAGGCTGTGCAACAAATGTCTCCAATTCTTTGAGACGTCCAAAGATGATCTTCAATTGGAAGTATGTTGGATATCAAAAATTGCTCCTTCACTGCTAGTCTCATTACCCTTTGTGCTTTAAACACGTGTCTGGCCCATGCTTTTTCTGTGCTCTTTCTTTGTTTGGGCCTAAAAATAGTCCATACTCCTTCGACAAATAAATGAGAAAAGGAGAAACCAAAAGGAAAATATGGCCCAAAAGAAACTTTATCTCCGTGATAGAGACTCATTGTAGCGTCGATGTCTTTGTTCAATGTGGATGCATGTCACAAGAGTCTTATTACTGCTCAATTGCTCAACTGGTCATCATTCTAGACTCGATATATGATGTCAAATCGCCATCAACCGCCACATGGGGGATTGTGTTGGACGAGGTGGCTTGTATTATTAATTTCATGTGACGGGGTGAGAGAAACTTTAGTTGGTACAAGCTGAGAATTGTCTACTCCGACCTGAGTTGTAATGTTGTGAATAGTCTTGAGTCATTGGATAGTAAGATCAATATCTTCAAAAAACTAAGTCGGATCGAGGTGGTTTCTTGTGTACAAGGGCAATGCGTAAGCCCCGAGGATGCTGAGAAATACACCTAAGTTTGTGTAAATAAATATAAACGAACATATACTAAGTATATAATGATACTTAAATAAAAAAGCTATTTAAATGCCTTTTCATTATGCAAAGAGGTTGAAAGTCTATATCTCATGGATGTTTTTATAGTTAAATTTAAAGAAACTTGAACTGCGTGTTTCGGACTTCACATCGGTACAAACACAATATATCAATCAGGGTTACTGAAGAACTGTAAGAAATAAACTGGTAGAGTTAAAATCATAGGACTATATACATGTTTGTAATAAATGAAATATTAAGGATTTGAAAACGACGGTGGATTCAAAATTATGGCATTGTTCTCCTTATGGATTCTTAAATTGTTTGCATTCAAATTGGAAGAGGTAGTGGTGGTTAATTTTCAATCTGAAGAGAAGTGTTGAAATGGTGAGAGCGACGAAAGTTGAGCAATGTGTTGAAATGCCGTGAAACAAAAGGAACATGTTTTATTACATGTGATATGAAAAAGGTCTTGAATTGGTTAGGAGCTACTTCAAATTCTAGGAAGTACATTAAATCTTACAAATGATTTTGTTTAAGCCGATTAAAAATTACTTTCCTTTGCTCTTAGTTAAAGCTATGTTAACCATTTTTTGCAATCTTTTCAAAAATAGTTCATCCTGTAAGGGAAGTAGGGAAGGATCCCACAAGTCGAAGTCACCGTGAGTTATTTCAGGGCTGCACCATACCAAGAGGACAAATAGTCTTTAGTCTTGCTATGAACATTATGTGGTTTCCATTTCCTAAATTATGACCTGGATTAGGTAAAGAGACGTACTTTCTTCTTAAACAAGTCCTTCAAATCCAGGTAAGGCAGTGCCTCAGTTTTGCCTCACCACTTGGTCACCGCCCCATGAGGCTTACGCCATCCCCCTCGAGATTTTAGCTTTTGAAAACCATGAATCGGAACTATATTCAAGATCCATCTCGTGTGTGAAATGAGGTCTTTTGTTAGTCTCATATCTTCAGAGATTTGGGTGAGTGGGGCCTGTAGATAGGATCCTTTTACTACAAGTTTCAGTGAGAAGAATCAACGAAGAGACAACTATTAAGCCGCTTCTCCAGTGGAGTGAGATTATCATCCTGACTGGTCTTAAATCACATGAACTCAATATTTTGATGCTTGTGGCAGCACATTATTCCAGATTATAATTTTCAACATTGATATCAATGTTTAAGCTATAAATATCGATATATGACTGAATTTTCTTTGTAGTATTTTTTAAGTTGGCAAAAATGAATTATCCTTTTTAAGGAGGCAAAGGGATGGTGATTACTACTCAAATATAACTATAATTTGGAATTTACTATTTGTAAAAAGTTCTAGTTGTGACATTTTTTGCTGCATTTAAATAAGTGTAGTTGCTTTTCAAATGACTTTTTCTTGAACAAGTTCTTTTCTTTTAAAGGCTATAACCTTTCTCCCAATCCAAGGGGACCGAAACGAAGCAATTGGAGGGGCTCTCTCATTTTATCCACTCTAGACCAATTAGATACCGTTTATGCTCTCTTTTCTTGTTGAAAATATATAGTAGGTGAGATGTTAATTATAAACCATGCATGTATTATTATCCTATGCTCATTATCTGGCTTCAAATGAAATCAATGTATGAAGTCAAATTGATGACTGTTCTCTTTGGTTTGTTCATCCTGGTTAATTGTAGTAGATTTATGGGGATCTACTTTGTTTTAATGAAGTCATGCAATTGAAATACACTCCATGATAATGATGAATCTTTGTTTTGTGGTCCAATTGTTACCAGACCTTGTGATGTAAAAGAGGTCATCATTTTAATAATTACGTGGTTTATATTTTGTAGACTATCTTGACCGAACTTGTGGTAATTGCAGGCATTTGATACATTATTGGCTGCTCTTGACACACGTGGGATCAGGGAATCACACTTGCACTCCATGCTGCTAAAGATCGAGTCTTCATTCAAAGAAGCTGTTAGAAGTGGGACATGCCAACACAATACTCTAAATTTTGAATCAGATGGACGTTGACAGCCCCGACAGTATAATTTGTGGTGTTGTATCTGATGCATCTGAGCGCTCAATGTCTTTTAATATACAATTAGGACGGAACGAGCTTGAGAAAACGGCTGCTCGTAAGAGATATCAAGATTTTCAGAAGTGGCTACTGAAGGAGTGTTTTAATGCTAATGTTTTATGTTCAATGAAATATGGTAAGAAAAGATGTCCAGAGCTGCTTGTCACTTGTTCTACATGCTATGAATCATATTTTAATGAAGAGAAACATTGCACTTCTTGCCACAAAACTTTCAAAAACTGCCACAATATTGATTCAAGTTTCACGGAACATTTCTTCGTTGTGAGGAGAAAAGGAAAATGGACCCCAAGATGGCTCTCCATTGCTCTGATTCTTGCCCTCCGATGAGAGTTCTGGTGCTGAAGATGCTTTTGTCACATATTGAGGTTTTTTTCTTTTTTTGAATTGGGTTCTTTTTTTAGTAAATCTTCTCCTATCGAAAACTTTCCGATGGCTCGATACTTAGAGAATCGTTTCTTGTCCAGGCTTGCATTCCGTCTGACGCTCTCCTTCCTTTCTGGACTGAGGGCTACAGGAAGTCTTGGGGAGTGAAGTTAAATTCTTCTTCATCCAGCAGAGAGTCTCTTTCAGGTTATAATTAATATTTGCCGATTATTATTTTTTATAATTCCACCATCTTTTCTTGCAGTTTTCCGGCATTAATATTTTTCTGTTCTTTATTAAAAGGAATTTATTGCTATTCTTATGTTCTTATATTGTCAAGGTGTACATTTTGTTTGCCGTAAGGCTTTTTAAATATCAGAACAACTGGTATAATTTTCTGGATAAATAACTTTTCAAAAAATATTCTGGTTAACAACAAGCTGTAAAATAAGGAATGCCAAATGTGATGTTTTGTTTGGGTTAGATTCTGTTTCTGCAATCCTAGGACAGTGGAATTGTATTGGCTTTCAACTGTCCCAGATGATATCACTTATATAGGCTTCTATGACAGTTTTAGCAGGTAACTTGACAATGCATATACGACAACTGTGATTTCGTTAATTACTATCTTTGTTCCCTACTTTTTTTTGCTAGCATGCTAGGAGATTTGAACTTTCTGCTAGTGCTAGAGGTGTATAACTTATGGTCTATGATGCAAATAAGAAATTTCAACGGTGAAATTAGTGAAAATATTTCTTGGAGAAGAAATTGGATGGAGGAAGAATAGAGAGCGCATCGGTTGCACGAGATTCAGGAAGACGTGCAGAGATTGCATGGAGGGAAAAGGGAGAAGAGAGAGATAAATGGGATAAATCTCAATTTTTGATTAACTCTGAATTGGATGCCTAAAACATTGGACTGCCATCCCCTTTATATTGGAGGGGTGGGGTTACAAAAATATCTCTAATTGATTAACTGCTAAATATAATCGAATAATTAGTTTGATTTCGGATCACATGGGATCTCTTTATTTAACTGTAAATAATATTAGCCTTAACTCTAACTAAATTAAACGAATCTAATTAAACAAACTGAAAATTAACCCTTAATTGTTTTTTTTTGAGAAAAATGAAGGTTGACCTCCCAATCTGGGATCCGCCTCAGTGTGTATATGTATTTATCAAGAAGTTAGGTATTACATCGAATTGCATTTGCCAAGATAAGCAGAGTGCCTTACAATGCTTCATTACATTCTCGCTATAAAATATTGGCACCCCAAAAATTGCCTTGTTCCTGGCGCACCAATTGACCACACCAAAGCAAAGGGTACGAGCTGTCCTCATGTGCAAAGCCGCAAATCGTTCTAATATCTCTACAAAAGGTGGGACAATTTTGCCGTGTAAGCCATGTGATATTGGCTCCGTTCCACACTCAACGGAGAGCGGACGAGAGAAAAATAAATGATCTGCATCCTCCAGCTCCGACCCACATCTACCACATGACACATCCTTCGTGCCCAACAACTGCTCCTGGCGACCTGGTTAAAATCCTTCCATGGCTAAACATCCAGAGGAGAATCTTAATTCAATTGGCACCTTACATCTCCAAATCATGCCTGCGTCTTGTGAGGCTTGAAGGTGGCGATGGGGATTTTAAGTCGGAATCTAGGTTTAGGATCGTTGCTCTGAATACCATGTGGAGAAGAGAGACGAATGAGGTATCTATTTCATAGGACTAGGGTCTCTTATATATAGAGAAAACCTTAGAGAGTACAGAAGTAAAAATACATAAATACCCTCCGAGGGTTACGGAACCCGAAGGGTTGAAAGTTACGGAACCCGAAGGATTAAGGGTTACAGAACTCGGAGGGTTACGCACATAGTTGTAAGTATAAAAAACTCTAACATGATTAATTAGGTATTATTAATCCTGATGTAACTAAGATGTGCGGACTACGATTTATGAATAACCAACAATTTGGATTTAGAACTACATAGGAGAAATTGAATGACACTGTGTAATTAAAGAGAATCAAATTGGGCTTGAGGGAAAGCCAAGAAAGGGTAAAAGCAATATAAATCAAGTCATGGAAGGGTAATTTGAGCGCATATGCCTAAATAAGTCCAAGTCCCGTTCCCTTGATTGAGCGTCACTTGGTTCAAGCGAGAAATTCTCATTCCCACCTTAAACTTGCCATTGGGGAGGCTTTA